>VWZE01001805.1:47675-59681 GCA_013396675.1 Eubucco bourcierii | reverse complement strand
AAAGATGTATAGCATCACTCAGTTTGCTTGGTTTAACATTTTCTGAACAAGAAGGTTCAGCCATTTCATTTCCTGCTCCATATGCTGTTTCCTGATGAGAGAATGAGAGAGGGGGGGATGGCAAAACCTGATATTCTCAGACTGCACCTATACTGATGGAACATTGTGCTGGTTTGAAGCTAATTGGCATATTTTACTGAAAAAATATAGATTATAGGCTGTGAAAAGCAAACAATGGTGATGGCTGCTTCACTCATAGGCTTGCTGAGGTGTATAAAAACAAGGACACAGAGATAACATTAGAGAGTCTCTCTCTGGGAGCTGCTGTGTCTTCTGCTTTCTGCTGTGTAACCCAACTAACCACTCTGCTTCTAACCTCCCTTGCCAATCCTCCAAACTCACCTTGCATGTAAGGCAAACCCTGGGAAAAGGTAGAGGGTTGGAAAGGTGGAAGAGTGGTTTTGAGCCCCTCCTGGGGACTCTGATTTCTGGGAGGGGAATTGTGTGTCTGTATTACCTTTAACTTGTATATTTCTGTAACTATTCCTGTCTATTGTGTATGTATCTGCTTGTGTATTGTGCTAAGCTGTGAATACAGTTTCAGTTCTTAACTTTCAGGTGGCTGAGTCTAGTCTGGGTGATTTTCACAGAGTGGGGGGAGGATAACTCCCAAACCATCACAAATATTTTTATAAGACCACACACTCTAATAGGGAAATACAGTTCTACTAAGATTCCTCTTTGAAGACTTGAGAGTTCACTTTTAATTCTTGAAGTTAACAGCACTGAAACAGCTCATTAGAAGCCTCTTTCACCTCACAGTTACGAGCAGAGCCGATACTTGAAACGCTTCCCCTCCACACTTCATCCAGAAGTAAGGATGAAGTCACACCTTGCTACTCTCACAGGTCAGAATGAAAAGGTTTGTTTTACTGAGGCATTTTTACCAGGTTATTTTCCAAAGGCAATTGCAGATTGCATGTTCCTTAAGCATCAAGTTGAGGGACACTACATTAATACTTTATTTTTAAGCTACCACCACAAAGGCAAATGTTTGTTTTTCACCAGCACAGTTTGCTGTTAAACTGTTCCTGCCACTATTTTGAATTTCAGTTTAAGAAAATCCCACAACTAAAGCAATTTTGTCATTAGCAAACTAAATGTTTCTCCTATAATAACTCTGAGACATTTGAAAAGGATGGCAGCACTGTAATATTTAGAGCATTTCAGTTCTGCAACAATTCCCAGCTCAAGGCAACCTGAGAACAGTAGTTAAGTGACTTCATGACTTTGGACAAAAGTATGCCAAATTTCTCTACTCCTCCCAACTACACCCTCAGAATACCAAGCAGCACACTCAGGAGTACAAAAATAAGGAAAAAAAAAAATCCCCTTTTTTTTTTTCCTTTTTGTTTGTGTGGAAAACAGCTCTTTTTTTTTTGTACTTAGCTTTTCATGCACATTCCATAGCTTGCAGCTTGTTTCTTTCAAGGTGTTTGCTGCAGCTTCCTTAAAAAGGACATCCAGAGACATACCAGAGGTGTTAAATCATTAAAAATAAAATAAATTCAAAATAAATCATGCAACCATCATCCTTCAGCTCACTGACTTCCACTCTTAGTATTTATATTTGCCACTTTGCTTGTATAGACTACAGTTAAACCTTTTTCACCTTGTAACCACCTACAGGAATCTCTCCTTTCCTAACTACACAACTCACTAAGTTCTGCTTCTGGACATACTGTTACATTAAGCAAGGAGACCCACAGGTCACACGGTGCCACAAAAATGCCTTTTTTTCCCTTTTAACAACATCAGTATTGTATTTTAGGTCTTCAGAATAAATACCTTCCCCTCCAACAACTAGTGTATGTGACAGAGATAACAGAAGACTGTGAGTAGTATAAAGGTGAATTGTATAGCTCATTTTCATACAATCACAGAATGGTAAGGTTGGAAGGGACCTCAAGGATCATCTAGTTCCAACCCCCTGCCATAGGCAGGGACACCTCCCAATAGGACAGGTCACTCAAGGCCTCCTCCAATCTGGCCTTGAACACCTCCAGGGAGGGAGCAGCCACAACCTTCCTGGGCAACCTGTGCCAGTGTCTCACCACCCTCACTGCAAACAACTTCCTCCTAACATCCAGTCTAAATCTCCCCTTTGCCACTTTAAACCCACTGCCCCTAGTCCTGTCATTATAAGACCTTGTCAATAGCCCCTCCCCAGCCTTCCTGTAGCCCCCTTCAGATACTGGAAGGCTACTCCGAGGTCTCCTGGAAACCTTCTCTTCTCCAGGCTGCAGAGCCCCAACTCTCTCAGCCTGTCCTCACAGCAGAGCTGCTGCAGCCCTCTGACCATCTTTGTGGTCCTCCTCTGGACCCACTCCAACAGCTCCATGTCCTTCCTGTGCTGGGGCCTATTTTTTCCATAATACATGAGTTTGAGAGCATTAAATAAAAATGTTTCTTATACAAAAATTAAGACAATTATTGCAGACAAGTACTGAACATGTAAAAAGAACAAAACCCAACAAATTCAGAGAAGAAAATAAATCCATCAAGAATTTCTAAATATTAAAAAAAAAAAAAAAATTAAATGCCATTTCTTGCTCAGGAAGACCTGAGCTGCCAATGACTGAATGGTGGAGTCTTCTCCAATCTGAACACCTCCAACTCTCTCAGCCTTTCCTCATCAAAAAAGGTGTTCCAGACCTCTGGTTATCTTGACAGCCCTCCTTCAGACCCACTATAAGAGGCCTATGTCTCTCTTCTACCAAAGACCCCAGAACTGGACATAGGACTACAGATGGGGTCTCACAAGAGCAGAAGGGCAGAATCACCACTCTCTACTTGCTGGTCCTGCTTCTTTTTATGCAGTCCAGGATTCAACTGACTCTCCAGGCTGCAAGTGCACATTGCCAGCTCATGTCCAATTTTTCATCTACCAATACCCCCAAGCCTTTCTCTGCTGGGCTGCTCACAATCCATTTATCACTTTGTATTAGTATTGGAGATCGTCCCAGCACAGCTGCAGGACCTTGCACTTGATCTTGTTGAACTTTATGAGTTTTGCACTATGCACTGTTGAAGCTCGTCCAGTCCCTCTGGATGGCATCCCCTCCCTCAAGCATATAAACTGCACCACTCAGCTTGGTGTCATCTGCAAACTTGCTGAAGGTGTGCTCAATCCCACTGTGTCTTTAATAAAGGTACTGAACAGCACTGGTCCCTGTACAGACTCCTGAGGAACACCACTGATTAGTGATCTCCATTTGGAGACTGAGCCACACTGATAAATCCCATACCTCTCCGAGGCTACTATGTGAGACCACGTCAAAGGCCTTATGAAAGTCATGGTATGTGTTAATTGACTGGTCTTCCCTTACCTACCAGCATGGTCACTACATTGGAGAAGGCCACCATACTAGTCAGGTATGATTCCCCTTTGTGAAGCTGTGTTGGCTGTCCCTAATCACCTTTGCAACCCATATACCTTGATGTGGCTTCTAGAGGGATCTGATCTTAGCAGGCACAGAGGTGAGTGACTTGGTAGTTCCCTGGGTCCTCCTTTCACCCTTCCTAAAAATGTATGTAATGTTATCCTTTTTCCAATAACTATTCCTGAGTTACATGCAAATTATTCCTGTCAAAAGAATTTCAGAGAATCTTTCAAACTCCTCTGCAAAGTCTGAAGTAGAATGATAGCAATATCTAAACAGTGTCTTCTGTCTTCTAAGAGCAAGTCAGAAAACCAGTGACTGTCACACAGGAAGAGTTAATAATTAAGGAAAGCCTTAAAGACAGGTTGAAGTTGGATACACATGAATGAGAAAAGGCACAAGAAAGCAGGAGGAGACCTGGAGGTACTGAGCAATTGTGTAACTACCAATAGCACAATGAAAATAGCTGCTCAGATGCAAGAATATCTTAGTAACTGACATTACTAGAGAGTATGAAACAGAATGGTAAGGTTCAAAAAGTTTTCCAAGTGCCCCAATAACAACACTCAATGTTGGTATTCATTGTCATTAATAACTGTTCTAGAGTCCACATCCCTGAAAAAGACTTAAATCTCTCCAGCTCCAGTATTGCCAGGCAACAGACAGCTCCACTGAATAAGTCATTCCTCCAGGTTATTTTGGTGGATGGATTCCAAATTCCCCATAACTCAGACCATAGCACCACTCACCTTAAACAAAACGGCTTGAACATGAGATGCAAGATACAAGGAATCTGGTGACTGTTGCCTAACTCAACTAACAAAGCTTGAACTAAGTACATAGGAGCAGCTCCGCTATGAGGAGAGGCTGAGAGAGTTGGGGCTCTGCAGCCTGGAGAAGAGAAGGCTTCCAGGGGACCTTAGAGTAGCCTTTCAGTATCTGAAGTGGGCTACAGGAAGGCTGGGGAGGGACTATTTGCAAGGTCTTATAATGACACGACAAGGGGCAGTGGGTTTGAACTGGCAGAGGGGAGATTGAAACTGGATGTTAGGAGGAAGTTGTTTGCAATGAGGGTGGTGAGACACTGGCACAGGTTGCCCAGGGAGGTTGTGACTGCTCTCTCCTTGGATGTGTTCAATGCCAGGTTGGAGGAGGCATTGAGTGACCTGTCCTATTGGGAGGTGTCCCTGCCTATGGCAGGGGGTTGGAACTAGATGATCCTTGAGGTTCCTTCCAACCTTACCATTCTATGATTCTGTGATACACAGAAAATACAAGTAATATTTTTCACTATTTTAAAAACAAGTGTCTCATGCACTCTTGCATGGGATAAAAGTCTTCATTGTCATGGTACAGAATTACTTAGAGATGTTCAATGATATAGAAACAAGTCTGATCTATTACTTGGGTAGTTGGGTTTTTTTTAATAAGGCAGGTATCATCACCACCACTACTAGATCCCCACTGTCAGCAAAACCCAGAAAGTTCTGACAAAGCTTAAGAACTCTTCTGAAGTTTCCAGTGAAAGAAACCTTACAGGTAGGACATAAAATTTTTACAAGGAAATCCATTAGTTCTCAGTATTTAAATAGAATGGTAAGGTTGGAAGGGACCTCAAGGATCATCTAGTTCCAACTCCCTGCCACAGGCAGGGACACCTCCCACTAGTACAGGTCACTATACAGTTTAACTAATCTGTTTTAGCTCCCCTCAATATTCTTCTACATCCACAAATGTTCATGTTCCATGCTATTCCTAAAACAAACATACTCCAAGTTCAATATGCTGAGGGACAAGAAGCAAACTAGCCCACAATAAGGAAATAATTTATGAACTATGTCCTTTTCTTAGAATCACCAGGTACTAAACTAGGTTCCTTCCACATAGTCCCTTACATTGTCAGTTAGCATATCTAGACAAATAAAGGGCCTGAAAATAAGCTTTAAAAAGGCAGAAGATATTTTAAAAGGGGAAAAGGGCCATGGGGACAGAAATCTTTTGAACTTGCATCTACAGCTATCACAGCAGAAGCCTTGAAAAAAGGCAAGAGAACTGTGCAGTACCTGTTTCTCCCAAGCTCATACGTGCTGAATTCAGGAAGTCACCACCTATTAACATTAAAGGTTATCTTGTTCCACAGGGAATCATGTACAGAACAACAACAATTCACACAGCACATCAGAAATGCAGTTCACTTTGTACAGAACTAGTTTACTTAAAGACCATGCCAGGTACTGATCTCATAGCAAGGCAGGTATTTGTAGGACCTGGCATGTTCAAGTAAAAACAGTTGCTTTTATGTAGTCCACCGTTTGAGTAGTTCTTACTTAAATGTTTAAAGATCTGTTTTTACGGTTCAGATACTTTTCTTTTATCTTCCTATTTAACTTTCTTCTGGCACATTTAATTACTCCTTTCATTGACATTTAGTATCTTCTCAATAAAATTTCACACAATCAGATTGGAGTAGACTGGAAAGGATCCCTGAAGGTCATCTAGTCCAAATGCTACAGAAGGTTGTGCAGGACCACGTCCAGACAACTTCTGAATATCTCCAAAGGTAGAGCCCACAGCCTCGCTGGGTAACTTCTATCACTGCTCAGCTGCACTCCCAGTATAAAAAGAGTAATTTTCATCTATATGATTAATATGGAATGAGTCTTCCCTTCAGCCAGAAAGTCAAAAGATGTGAAAACTTCTCATCCTTGCCCTGTTTTTTGACCACAAAGACCCATATAGCTCAAAGTGTTGTACTTACCATGAGCAACATTCAAAATCTTAAGTGATAGACAAAAAAACCTCCAAACGTACTTACTCATCTTGGTAGCCTTGACAGCAGAGACTTTGAATAACAAAGGTTATGAAAAGCATACTAAAATATAATATTTACTTGAAGATTTTAATATTTTTTCTCTCTGATATGAAATCTGTTTCATTAAAAAACCAAAACAAAGCATATCCCCAAAAGAGTTCTGCAGCTTAACACTTCCATAATTTTAAGATAAAATTTTTGTTATTTGCAGGCAATGATTTAGAATTCTAATGCTTTACTATTTCATTTGCTATTGAAAAAGAGATGGTACCTAAATTAAGCCCACTGTAGAGACAACTAAGAAAAAAGTAAGCAAACAAAAAAGTGTTCATGTAACAGAACTATTACACAAACAACAGAAGAGTTATTTCAGGCAAATATTATTGTGGTTCCTTTTTTCCCCCTGAAACTTAGATACCCTGATCAGTCTGGTTGGCTTGAAGGCCAATACAATAATTTTTTTTTCCCCTACCAAAGTTAGAGCACCTGAATCAATGCATGGGATTGAGTCCTTCACTCAGCCTTCTCCCTCACACTTTCCACATGTCTTCCATATGGCTCATTTCTAACACCTTCTACTGCTCATTTGTAGCAAATGATCTACTTCTGGAGAGATTGATGTACAAGAATTCACATGGACAAGCCTAGGTACTACAGAAAAAGAAAGGAATTGCCAGTCCAAAGATGCTGAGGTAACCAAGGGGGATAAGTTTAGTTTTTTTTATAAAGGTTTCCTGTAACAATGACAGCAAAAACTACTCCAAATACAAACTAGTAAACCTGAGGAAGTTAACAGCCCTGATCAAGTCAGCTTATTCCTTACAAGTGACAAACAAATGCCTAGACATTAGCATGCTTATAATTTTCCATCTCATAGCCCTTCTTTCCTTCAACGCTTGAAGCAACACTAGAGACTGCACTCTTCACTCTCCTTCCCGTGCTACCATGTCTCCCATTCCTGGAGTGTAGCATCTGGAAGTTTCACAGAAGAGTAGATATTTCTTTCCCTTATTTCCTTCTCTTATAAGTAAACTCTTATATTCTCAAATTTTGTTCTCTCTCCATAGCCTCAAAGCCTTGAGGAACAGAAACAGTACCCTAGAGAAAAATAAATGGAGAAAAGGGCACTGCTATGGCAGTAGCAGTGGAAAGTGCTGCAGTAACAACCAAGAGGCCTATCTTGGAGAGGAAAAAAAAAAAAAACCAACCACCAAAACCCCCTAAAAAACCCCAAACCAACCACCCAAGCAAAGAAATGGAGAAAGATGGAGGAAAAAAATTGGAAGTAATTCAATGGTCACAAAGCTTACTTTTAGTTAACAAGTGAAGGCTGGCTTCTCCAAGACTATATTAGTGACTCATTCACCTTTCATCCTCAGTTACAAACCTCAATTCCTTTTTTTCCCAGAAGAGAGTAAATGTAATCAGAGGTGCAGGCAAGATAACCAAGCAAGTAAATCTTTTGTCCTAACACCTATCAGTGTGTATTAAATAGTTGTATATCATCAGTAAGCAAGAAAGAAATGGTATGCAGAAATGGTCTTTCTGTATGCCTCAATCTAGGTTGCTCCCAAATCATGCTTCCTAAGAAAGAGTTCCTACTTAAGTAGGGAACTCAACAGGAGCAGCCAACCAGCACCTTCCCATTGAGTTAAAAACGGTTAAACTGCGAAATACTATAGCTGCTGGTCAGCTCCAGATAACCCAAACTTCTTTTTGAAGAACTACAGACACAAGGTCAGGATTTTAATTTTGATTACCCAGATTAACATTGCTGTAGCACTTCTTAAGTCAGGTTTAGTGCATCCAACCCAGATCTTAGTACTCCAGCATGGCGTCAAGTGCCAAAGTGTACCATAGATGAAATTCTCCTAATGGCCAATGTCTTATCATCAGACTGTCTTTAGCCTCCTCACAAACGTTCCAGTTAAAAGGAGCAATCCTTTGCCCTGTTAAACACACCTCATCATAGCATATAACTGTGAAAACCAGACTGAGTCAATATGATAACAACATTTGTTTATGCTGACTAGATGTTAAACATGATTTTTTTCCTCACAATTTTAGACTAAAAAAACTGCCTACAGTCAGGCTGATGTTGAGACAAGTTTAATATAGCTACTACAACAGGGGACTTTAACTTCTATGAAATAAAAACAAGCTTATGTAAGAGGTAATCAAACAGGTAGAGTCCCTAAACTAAGTTTTATCTGAAATGTTAGAAGTTTGCAAGTTTTACACACAGAGTTACCCTTATGAGACACTGCAGAGACCTTGTACAGGATTTACTCCAGAATTAAGCTGTTACCCAGCCTAGAGCCTTTTAATAGCTCCTTTCCCATTAGACCAGCATAACCAAATAGGCATTTGTAACATACCAGAAGTTCATCAGCAAGTACTGAGGTACCATTTACTCTTTAAAAAAGTCCCAGAACCAATGCTGTGTGCAGCACATCTTATCCATTCCCTCTCTTCACACAACTCAAACTTGGAAGGCAACTTTGGGAGCTAATGCAGGATACAACAGATAGTTCCACACAAATGCATACCATAACAGGATATTCCAGTACACATATGGTCACTATTCTCATCCTACATCCTCCAGGCAGAGTCAGGAACTATACTGACTGGTTGGGAAAAGCTTGTTGGTTTTTCAACATATCAGAGCTCTCATAGTCAAATCTCACATTCAGTATCAAAGTCTACAAGCCTTTCATGAGGTGGAGAATGAGATCAGTTAAGAATAGTCCATCAAAGACAAGCAGTTCCATCTCAATTGACACAACCTGTAATATTAGCTCAATATTTAGGAGAAGTGTCAGCTTCTAATGCAAATATAAAATACAAATTATAATGAGATGACATTTCTGCATAGTTAAGGGCCTCCTCCTTATTACAGAAAATTCTGAAAAAGTATTAACTTAAAACTGTCTGGTACTCCTACAACAGTGAAACCCCACAAACACAAACCCAACACTTTGTCACACCACTCACCTGCAACGCTGGTAATGGTAACAGGAACTCCTTGAACTTGAACACCTGCAGCACTCAGGTTGGCAACACTTACTGTTTGAAGATTAGGTACTGAAGCAAGCTGGGCAGCATTCAGAGTGATGGGTGTACCAGCAACAGCCACTGGTGCAATTTGTGCAATGGTTGTGCCACCACTTGAAGATACAGGGGTAATGGTTAGCTGTTGGGGTAACCCAGCATTTTGAACTTGAAGATTTGAAAGGCTTTGCAGATTCTGAACCTGTACAGTTTGCCAGCTGATCTGCCCTGATGGTGTTAAAGTTGGAGCCCTGATGAGCACCTGAGTTGGACTCACTGCCTGCAGCTGAACATTCTGCAAAGGCTGCTGCTGGATGGTCTGTATAGTCTGCCCTGACTGGAGCTGAAACGACTGTGGAGGAATGGCCTGAATAATCTGCTGCTGAGGTTGCTGGATCTGTATCTGCTGAAGAATAGGTTGACCTACAATTTGGACCTGTTGAAGGGAACCTGACTGATCCTGGACATTCTGTAGCCCATTGGACTGAAGCTGACTGGAGCTCTGTGCTTCAGAGTCTGTAGCAGTTGTTTGAGGTTCTTCAGTCGTTTGCTCTGAACTGCTGCCTGCTGTACTTGTGTATTGGCCTGTTTCTGCAGAGCTTACCAGCGTGTCACTGCTAGTTAGAGATGTTGAGGCAGTGGTTGTAGGAGTGGAAGATGAGGAAGGAGACTCTGGCATCGTAGTAACAGAGGCAGAGGTGACAGGCGTGGACGCTAGCTGATTTCCATTGGAAACTCCACTCTCAGTGGACTGGCCAACTTGACCCGAACTTCCTCCAGCTGCTACACTGTTTATCACAGGCAACGCCAGGGTTACCCCACCAATGTTTATAGGTAAGGTTGTAACAACTTGTGCCTGTGTACCAGGAATAGTTTGCAGCTGCAGCGGTATGGAAACACCAGGCCTAATCTGGACTGGAACTGTCTGATTTGCTAGATTTTGAGCAATAACATTCCCCGAAGCTGTCCTATTTGCAGTTGTGAGGATAGCCTGATTATTCCCTGCAGGAATAAGCTGAATTTGACCCTGTATGTCTTGTAGACCAGTAGTATTTGATGGATTGATTTGCAGTTGTTGACCTTCTGTTGTCTGAATCTGTGGGATCACTTGGTATTGGACACTGCCACTTGGATTCTGCACTTGAATGACTTGGAATTGCCCAGGGGTTGTTGAAGAAGAACTGCTTGATTTGGTTTTTGAAGGAGATGTACTTCCATTGTTACTGTTGGTGGGACTCGATGCATTTGAAGCGGCAGAAGATCCTTGTTGAGCAACATTATTCTCTTTCGAAGCAGAAGGAGCAGTGGCAACAAGCTGCCAAGCATTGCCAGCAAGCTGAGTTGTTACCAATTCTAACTGCTGTGGCTGATTCTGAAGCTGCACCAAACCTTGATTTGGATCTATAATGATCTGCTGCTGGCCAGTTCCTTGATTCTCACCGGGGGTTCCTATTTTGCTGCAAGTGGCTGCTAGCAAAGCAAGAGGTGAAGGTTGAGAATCCTATCCATAAAGAGAGAGAAAACAGAACAAATTCAGAAGAGCAAGAGTATGAACCATCAGAAGCAAGCGCTAAGGTTTACACAGGAAGCAAGAATAAAAAAAAAAAAAAAGGGCTTCTGCATTGACATCAATGATCTAGCACTGAATAAGGAAGTATGTATTTCTGTAAGCAATTTGTACATTTAAAGCCCTCAATTATCAATTTGTATGTGACAGCCAGGACCTCAAACACATCTCCAATTCAGTCTTTCCTGCAACCCTAAAATAAAGAAACATGGAAAGCTGGAAAGCAGCCGATCGCTTCAAAATATATTAAACACACCCTCCTCCTCCTCCAAATCCAAGCAGTAAAAATATTGCACCTAGCCAGCTAGGTTTCATCCAACCCAAAGAAAGATGCCCTGAGTAGGAAAGAAGTGTAGCTGACCATTTCATTTTAAATGCTAATAGTTTGGGCACTTCCCTATTTGAGTGTGTGTGCTTTACCTGTGATCCTCCAGTTTTCCCTTTTTTATTATTATTGTTGTTATTCTCTGCCTCGGGAGATTTCTCTCCCTCTGTGGGCATAGTTTCCTCCTTCTTTTGATCTGCAAAAATATCAAGTGTAACAGGTTAATTATTCACCTTCATTTGCACAGTAACAAAACCTACGAACAGATCCCTTTTTGGTTCCCAGCTTGTCGCCTTTACCTCTTCATAAAAACAACAGTGCAAACCATTATTACAAAAGAACGACTCCTAAGAAACGTGGTTTGAAACCCAACCCATGGGGGCTGGAGAGTTAACACCCAGAAAGGGGAGGTTTGGTTTCCTCTCCCAGAGACAGCAGGAAAAAACCACCCACAACCCTCCTCCTCCTCCTGCCCCCTAAAGCATCGACGGCCACTCAGTGGCCGTCGATGCTTTAGGGGGCAGGAGGAGGGTTGTGCATGGGAGGGAAAGAGGGAGGAAAAGAGAAATGAAGGAGGGAGGGATGTGCACAGGAGGGAGGGTTAGCGAAGAAAGGGGGAATGGAGGAGGGAGGTACGGAGGAGGCAAGTCGGAGGGGCTGGCAGGGGAGGAAGAGAAGAAAGGGGGCATAAGAGGAAGCAGCACAGATGGGTGGAGGGGCAGCAAGAGGAGAGGCGGGTAAGAAGGGGGAGAAGCAGAGAAGAAAAGGGGTAACCCAGGAGGGCGGGATGGAGGGGGGATGAAGGGTG
>VWZE01001805.1:34433-47146 GCA_013396675.1 Eubucco bourcierii | reverse complement strand
ACAGCGCGAGGGGAGGGCAGGCGAAGGGCGGGGCCCGGCCGCCGCGGGGCGGAGCCCGGTTAAGCCGTGGCCCTGGGGCTGCCCCGCGGCCCGCCGCGTCTCGGGAACTGATTGACAGCGCGCGCGCCGGCCGTCAGCAAATCCGGCAGGGTGCGGGCGGGGCCGCGCTCAGTACTGGCCAACCCGCGGACACCTGCCCGCCTCGCGCGCTCCTAACTGACAGCGCGCGGGAAGCCGCTCCGCAGCTTCTCCTGAGGCACAGCTTCTCCCCTCCTTCGCACCGCTCATTGGTTTCCCCAGCCCGCCTGCCTGGGAAGAGAGCCAAGAGGAGAGACCGTTATGGTTTCCATGCAGAACCTAGGGCCTACTCCCTTCCTTTTTCCCCTCTCCGCTGTTCCTTTGTAACACCCTTGCGAGCCAGCCCCCTGTCTAGCCGCCCGCCTTAGAGAGAGGCAGAGGCAGAGGCAGAGCGGCCCAGGATTTGTTGCACACCTGCTGGCTGTATTTCCCGCAGCCGGGGGCGAGAGGGCGGGAAGTGGCTTCTACTCTGCCCATTGGCCGGGCCGCGGCGGCAGGCGCGTACAGCACGCCGGGATCTGTATTTCTGGGTGGACTCCGCGTAGCTGGTACGGGTCGCGAAGAGCGGCAGCCACGCGTGCGCAGAGAGGGCGGCTGCAGGCGGGGGCTTGCGGGGGTTGTCTGCCCGCAGGTGCCTTGCGGCGCCGTCAGCCTTGGCGCGGCGGTGTAAGCTGGGGGCGGTAGCCGGGCCTGGGTTCGGGTCAGGTCAGGTTGGCGATTTGCGTAGTCTCGCTGCAGATTGGCAGAGCGAGAGCTAGCTGCTAGCAGGCTGTGGTGGGCCAGGCTGGTTGTCGCTGCAATAAAATCAGATAAATTATTGTTAGGCTGTTGGTTGCCACAAGTTCTCAGATTGTGTTGCCTGTGAGGTCGGGCCCTGTTCAAGCTGGCTGCTGGTGGTGTCCACCATACTGGTCTAGAAAGACAGCAGAGTAAGTTAAAACTGGTTGTGGCGTGATGGAAGAAATGACAAAGAATGAGCAGCAAGACAAAGCCTGTGTGCCTCGTTTGAATTTGGAAGAAATTATAGTGCTAAGAGATGTGCAGCTCCTTGTCAGTTTAAGTGTTCTGTACTACATGCTCAACTTACTGTCGACTAACACAAAGCATCTACCTACCACAGGTCAGTGCCAAAAGTATCAAAGATTTTCTTCATCAGCTATTCAACAGTTTCATTCCTCAAAGAAATGAGTGTGCCCTCAACCTCCTCAAAGAATTTCTTCACCAGCTATTCAACAGTTTCATCCCTCAAAGATTTTCTTCACCAGCTATTCAACAGTTTCATCCTTCAAAGGAACAAGTGTGCCCTCAACCTCCTCAAAGATTTTCTTTACCAGCTATTCAACAGTTTCATCCCTTAAAGGAATGAGTATGCCCTTAACCTCCTCAAAGATTTTCTTCACCAATTCAACAGTTTCATCCCTCAGTGGAACGAGTGTGCCCTCAATCTCCATCACAGGTCTCTAGCACATCCTCTGGAAAACAGGAAATGCAGAAATGCCAAACTTGTCCATCATAGTTCTGAGCATGGTGCAGGCTGTTATCCAGGCCGTTGATGCAGTCAGAGCACATGGGTCACGAGTAGATGCATCAGAAAAAGACCTTTAAAAATGCAAAATAAATTATGTTCAGATAAGCAAATGGTAATACCTCACCGTTTCCAGCTCAGCCAAATCTCAGTTGCTTCCAGGTTGTGCTGGAGAGCAGGAAGAGCAGGGCTGCCCTGGGAGAGAGATGGTTGAGGTGAGGCCAGTTTGGCAGGGCAGTGCCTCCAAAGTCAAGGTGCTGTCTTCCTACATCCAAGCAGAGCTGAGGGAGTGTATCAGCACTCTACAGAAGCTTTTAAACTTATGCTGGATTCTCACCTGATTTTGAATCTGGTTCTAGAGGCCAGAGAGTGAAAACTCAGTCTCATCTCAGTGATTCAAGTGACAGATAAAAGATGGTGGTGGTGTAGGTGGTTTCAGTAGGGGCCTCATGATTTTTATATATTTTTACCGTACACAGTTACTCCTATACCACCTACTCTTTCCCAAATGTCATTCTTGCTGAAATTCTTCCTGCCAACTTAAGTTTTCTCAGCTTGACTCTTTCAGCATTGTTCCTGCATGAACCTGTGTGTGATGGTTTGGGAGTTACCTGCCCCCCCACTCTATGAAAATCAACCAGAATAGGCTCAGTGGGCTGGAAGTTAAAGACTGAAGCTATATTTACATCTTAGCACAATATACAAGCAGATATATATACAATATACACAAATACTTACAGAAATATACAAGTTAAGGGTAATACAGAAACACAACATCCCTCCTAGAAATCAGAGTGCTCAGGAGGGGCTCCCAACCACCCTTCCACCTTCTTTCCACCCCTCTACCTTATCTGCCTTACCTGCAAGGATGGGCAAGGGGGGTTGGAAGCAGAATGATTAGTTGGGTTACACAGCACCAAAAGCCAAGGGAGAAAACACACTGACTGACAGAGAGATTCTGTCTTACCTGTGTGTCCTTGTTTTTAAACATCTCAGCAAGTCTATGAGTGAGCAGACATCACCATTGTTTTCACAGCCTATAATCTAATTTTACTCATTAAAATATTCCAATTAGCCTCAAACTAGCACACTGTGCACCCTGTGACTGGTTGTTCTCTGCAGGCTGTCATAGGAGTCAGTGGAAGTCATCTGTTTAGTTACACGGAAGTAGGATTAGGTCTGAGGATGTATATTTGTTAACAGAGAAGTCCCAGCTGATACTAGAATGGAAAGAAGAAAGAGAAATGGGGGGAAATGAAGCACACGGTTTTCATTACCACTTTCTGTCAAGCTCAGAACTTTAGAAGTGTGTTGACACCCAGAAAGGGAGCACAGTATGGAAATGTGTGTGGGTGAGCAGAGCCCCACTGAAATGTGAGGTGTACCTCAAGCATAGTATCACATGAGGGTGGCTGGTTTGCACAACATCCCAAACTAAGAAAATCCATTTAGTGTTGAATCTCAGTTGCTTGACATCTCTCACAGTGGAAATGTAGTTTTGCTTAATTACAAAGTGTGGAACTTCTTTTTAATATTTTAATTATTCTTTCTCTGTATCTCTATGTGCAGTTTTCTGTCTCTTTTTTATCAGTTCTACATTTTATTTCTTGTTCAATAATCTTGATGACATTCCTTAGTACACTGATTAGTCTTTATTTTCTCTTGCTCTTTCCTCTGTGAAATTACTTCCATGGATCTTGCTTTCCTTTTTTTTTTTCCTCCCTACTTTCTTTCCACATGCTCCTAATGGACCAAGTCAAAGGTGTGCTGGTTTGAGGCTAATTGGAATATTTTAATGAGAAAAATTAGATTATAGGCTGTGGAAAGAAAACACTGGTGATGTCTGCTTCACTCATAGGCTTGCTGAGATGTATAAAAACAGGGACACAAACATAGGTAAGACAGTCTCTCTCTGTCAGAGTCGCTGTGTCTTTCTCCCTGGACTTTTGCAGCTGTGTAACCCAACTAATCATTCTGCTTCTAACCCTGCCCTGCCCTTCCTCCAAACTCACCTTGCATGTAAGGCAAATCCTGGGATAAGGTAGAGGGGTGGAAAGAAGGTGGAAGGGTGATGGGAGCCCCTCCTGGGGACTCTGATTTCTGAGAGGGGGATTGTGTTTCTGTATTACCTTTAATTTGTATATTTCTGTAACTGTTCCTGTATATTGTGTATATACCTGTTTGTATACTGTGCTAGGCTGTAAACATAGCTTCATCCCTTCCAGACAGTTGAGTCTAGTCTGGGTGATTTTCATAGTGGGGGTGTGAGGTGGGGTGGGGTAGCTCCCAAACCATCATAAGAGGTATTTGACCTGCTTGGATTCTGTGGAAAACATCAATCAACAATACCATGGGAACTCAAGACAGGTTTTTCTGTAGTGTTCTTTCTTTGCATGTGCATCAGCCTGGGGACTTGAAATGGAGCAACACTGGGTTCAGAATCCTGTCTCCAGAAGACCAGTGCTAAAAAGTGAATGCTCAGTTTCTGTCTACCATGGCCTTAACTTGTCCAAGCCCAAAACACAAAGCTCCCTTTCCCTTCTGCTGTGTTTATACCCATTGCAGCTGCTTCTCACTTGTCCCCTAAATTTTCCTCATGTCATAACCATCTGGTAGTAACTGAGAGGAAGGTGTGTCTCAGACACTGGATCAAGCCCTTATTTATTCAGAAGAGGATTTTTGCAGCAATGTGACCCTAGACATGGATCTTGCACTTCCCAGTCTGCTACCATAGAAACTTTGACCACTGGATGACATTGTGTCAGACATTGTAAGAGTGAGCTTTTAGTTCAGGATGGAGAGTGGTATCCACTTGGCATTACTGAAGATGTCAGACTTTACACCTTGCCCCTGTAACCAGTCACAGCTCAGCATGTGGAAGGCCACAGCAGCAACATCACCTTTGGGATATCCATTGATGTTCTTCCTCTGGCTTATTCCAAGATGTGCTTTTTCACCACTCAGAATCACATCACCCAGCATGAAGGCTGTGTGCTTTAAGGGAGTCATCACTCTCTTCTGTACACTTTCCTATGCCTGATATAATGCAAATTTGAAAACTGAAATAAAATCTTGCCCAAAGTCTGTTTGAACACACCCTACTTGTTATTGTTGTGAAGTGTCTTTGGCTGCTCTCCTCCTGTCCCTAACTTCTGACAGATCTGTCTCTGCAAACATCTTGCTTTCTGCTTTCTCCCAAGCCAAACAGCCCCCACTGACCCCTATATATATGTGACATAAACTACCCTCATCAGTGCTGAATTAAGAAGGGAAAGAAAAACCTTGGGGTGCACATCCTCACAATCAGGAGATAGATACTCTTAAATATGTAGAAGAATTGGAGGAAAGCTAAGAATGGAATCAAGTCAGACAGAAGATCAATAATTTTTCTTGGAGCTGAACAAGCACACACATCTACCTACCACTTGACAGCAACTTAAGCAGTAATTGAAAAGGTCTCAGTGGAGATTGCCACTGGATGAGATTGGGTGTGTGGGGTGCAGGCACAGTCACAGTGACTAGATGGATTGGTCTGTTGATCTCAATGGGCTGGAAACTTGGATGTTCTGCTTCTGTCAGCATGGCCAGGAGAGAGCTGTGGGATATCCAGACATGCACTTTACAAAGTCACTAGACACCGGCTTTGTTTTCCATGGTTATCTGCAACAGCTTGCCACACAATTATTTCCTCTTGATCTACAGCATGGAGACCTGAATATGTGGAAAAGATTTTTTTTTCTCCTTCAGTAGCCCTGATGCAGCTGAAAAAGTACCCAAGAAAGGTCTGCTAGCACTCCTTATCAAAATTGTCTCATTTCCTACATGACCCTGCTTGCTGTTGGTTTTCCAATTCTGACATACTTCCAGAGTGTTGATATAGTGGAACTATGCTTTGGGTCCTCACATAACTGATTATCCTCCTCTACTTGCTCCAGTATCTGAAGGGGCCTACAGGAAGGCTGGGGATGGACTATTGACAAGGACTTGCAATGACAGGACAAGGGGCCATGGGTTTGAACTGGCAGAGGGGAGATTTAGACTGGATGTTAGGAGGAAGTTCTTTACAGTGAGGGTGGTGAGGCACTAGAACAGGTTGCCCAGGGAGGTTGTGGCTGCTCCCTCCCTTGAGGTGTTCAAGGCCAGGTTGGAGGAGGCCTTGAGTGACCTGTGCTAGTGGGAGGTGTCCCTGCCTATGGCAGGGGGTTGGAACTAGATGATCCTTGAGGTCCCTTCCAACCTTACCATTCTATGATTCTATAACGACATGCTTATAGTAGTCATTATCTCACCAAATAAGGGCTGAACTCATCACAAATCTACCTTAATAATGTACTTCCCATTCTAGAAATCTTTTTGCTGCTGAGATGCCTCATTTGTGTTTGCAGAACTCATCTCACAGAGGCAGACATGACACTGAAAAGGATCCTGTCTTTGTCATCAGTGACAATATCCAACTCTACAGAAAGTTGTGCCTTGATGTAACTCCTACTTTTCAGTCTCATGTGGCTCATCATACACAGGAAGTTTGCCTGCATCTGTGCTACCACTGAAACCACTGCAGCCTTGCCCAGATATGTGCTTCTTGTTCAGTTTGTCTTGCAACAATGATGTCACCACATGCACGCTGTGGGTGTGGTGACAAGTTTGTGGCATTTTATATTACGTTTTTTTTTTAGTTAATGGGTACTTCAAAGACAGAAGCATCATCTCTCTTCCTTATTCCCCACAATGAGACCAGGCTGGCAGCTTACTGGGCACCAGAGGATGGGAAAGTAGGATGCACCTCAAGCTAGCGTGGTAGGATACAGCTGGGATACTGTATAATTTGCAGTTTGTGACCAAATTATGTATATGCTACCAGTGACCCAATTCTGCACAAATCTTGTATTAATAAATGTTAAAAATGCTGCCTGAAGGATGTGTCAGTGGCAAGGCTGATTCTTCTTTGAGAAAATCAATGAATACACACAGAAATTCAAGTCAACAGCAGCTGCACTGGAGAATGTAAGGTAGAATTTTAACCCTGAACTCTACGAGAAAAGAAACAAACACATTTCATAGTCTCAAACACATTTTCTAGTCTCAACTCTTCAATGAGGCCTTGAGTAACCTGTACTAGTGGGAGGTGTCCCTGCCTATGGCATGGGGTTGAAAGTAGATGATCCTTGAGGTCCCTTCCAACCTTACTGTTCTATCATTCTATGATTCTATATGATAACTTTAATGAAGTTTCTGAGGTGAGAGAACTGAGAACACGAACCACAGATTCTATTTTTATCTAGATTCAAGTCTCAGTACATTGTGTGGTAGAGGAATGACCCCTGTAAAAGAAGTGCACAAAGAAGGGTACCAGTGGAAGTAAAGTAGTAGGAATAGATCATTTCAAGTACCCAGGATTAGTGTCTCAAATGCCACTGAAGGATGTAGCTAGGAGTAGCAAATTCCTGTTGCCACAAATGACTGCTTTAAGCAGTAGGTAGCTTTACTGATGCACAAGAGATTTAGTCCTAAGTAACAAATGAGATCTGATTTAAGAAGTAATTACAGCTGAATCCCTCTGTCACAGCAGCTGCAAGACAGTGAAGATTAGTATACTGATCTGAACTGCAGTGTCCAAAGGAACAGAGCCATGAAACCAAAGGCAAAATATTTAAGAGACTAAAATCCTTAAAATGAACTTGTATTTCAGCACATCACAGTATAGAATGGTGAAAACAACAAACATATTGCATTAGACATTAGAAAATTTAAGAAATTACTGAGAATTAACAGCCCCAGCCATGCCAGGAGGAAACATCATGAGCAGTGGCAACTAAATGCTGTAGCTGATGCATGTATCAGAGTGACTCTGTAGTGAAACAGAAGATTCACATAGTGAGAAGTAAATAAAAAAGATAAATATTTGGAACCAAAGATCTGCAAGCATCAAGAGCTGCATTAAGCTGTCTTAGGAGAGCAGGGCAGTAGCAACGATCTAACCTCTGCAGATGTTACTACTTGCAAGGAGCAGGCCACGAGGGCATGGATTTCTTCTTGCAGATAAGAAAGGCATGTCAGAACGTGACATGAAAATGTTTCGTTTTAGGATGAATAATCTAATTTAAGTTACAAATTTCTGTTTCTTTGATACTGTAGCAACTGTAGCTAGAGTGAGAACTGCAGGAGCTCAAACTGTTTGCCTCTTTCTCCAAGGAACAGAGAATCTCTGATAAGTATTTTTCTAACCTGTTAGAAAGATGAATGGTGGAATTTATACCACATCTTTAGGTGGGTGACCTATTTCTACCTATAGATGTTCTCAGATCTAGAGGTTTTCCCTGTCTTAGCCTAAACCTTTCCTGTTGCAATTGAAGCGAGTTAGATTTTATCTTGTCCTGGGCATTGTAGGGTAGGCACAATCCCAAGCACAACTCCAGGCTGGGTAATGAATGGCTGAGAGCAGCCCTGAGGAAAAGGACCTTGGAGTCTGGGGTGATGAAAAGCTCAACATGAGCCTGCAGTGTGCACATGCAGCTCAGACAGCAACCGAGTCCTAGGCTGCATCAAGAGAAGTGTGGGCAGCAGGGCAAGGGAGGGGATTGTGCCACTTTACTCTGCTCTTGTCAGACCCCACCTGGAGTACCGTGTGCAGTTCTGGAACCCTCAGCACAGGAAGTGTTGGAGTGGGTCCAGAGGAGGCCACGAGGATGCTCAGAGGGCTGCAGCAGCTCTCCTATGAGGACAGGCTGAGAGAGTTTGGGCTCTGCAGCCTGCAGAAGAGAAGGCTTCCAGGAGACCTTAGAATAGCCTTCCAGGATCTGAAGGGGGCTACAGGAAGGCTGGGGAGGGACTATTGACAAGGTCTTGCAATGCCAGGACAAGGGGCAATGGGTTTGAACTGGCAGAGGGGAGATTTAGACTGGATGTTAGGAGGAAGTTGTTTGCAGTGAGGGTGGTGAGACCCTGGCACAGGTTGCCCAGGGAGGTTGTGGCTGCTCCCTCCCTGGAGGTGTTCAAGGCCAGGTTGGAGAAGGTCTTGAGTGAGCTGTGCTAGTGGGAGGTGTCCCTGCCTATGGCAGGGGGTTGGAACTGGATGATCCTTGAGGTCCCTTCCAACCTTACCATTCTATGATTCTATGATCCTATGATTGTGACAACCAGTCAAAGGGATCCATGTTTATGAGAATCTTTTACATATTGGAATGTTGTTATCATGTCACCTCCACACCTGCTTTATTTTTAGGAGCGTATATATATTTTCCCTTTTTCAGCATTCTCCATGTTTTAAACATTTTTTTTTTATAGCAACTTCTTTTTGTACTACCCTGTTACACTATACCAAATTAAGACTTCTGAGAGGTGAGTCAAGAAAAACAATTACTAACCCTGTCTGGCATATGAGACATTAAAATGTCCCAGGATGAGGTTTACTATTTTTTCCTTGGCATCATATTGTTGACTCCTATTTGGTATGTGGCTTGCTGCAATTCTCTGGTCTCTTTCTGCAGTGCTGTTTCTATCCTTCATTTTGTATTTATGCATTTGATTTTTTTTTTTCTTGCCTCAGTGTATTACTTGGTACTTGTGCTTGCTGAGTTTCATCTTATTGATTACAGACCACTTCTCCCATTTATCAATGTCATTTTGAATTCTAATCCTTCAACTCCCTTGTAAGCCCTTCTGTTTTGGCATCATGTAAGTGTAGTCTCCATTCCATTAACCAAGTCACAAATGAAAATGTTGCATTGTGTCAGACCTTGGCTAGACCCCAGCAGAATTCTATATTATATATTATTTTTGTTTTGAAACACAATATTGATAAGTCTTGGAGTATCTGCTGCAATCACCTGTGCATCCACTGTGTAGCAATTTAGCCAAGGAGAAAATATTGCTCTACCCTGTGAGAATTTTCTTTACCAAAACTACATTATCATGAAGTGCTGCTTGCAAAGTTGTCTGCTTTAAAGTTGACTGCAAATAAGTCAGTGGGCAAAAGGAGTTAAAAAAGCAAACAAAATGTTAGGTTACAAAATGTATGTCAGTATTCACAGAATCATAGAATCATAGAATGGTAAGGTTGGAAGGGACCTCAAGGATCATCCAGTTCCAACCCCCTGCCATAAGCAGGGACACCTCCCACTAGCACAGGTCACTCAAGACTTCCTCCAAACTGGCCTTGAACACCTCCAGGGGGGTTGTGGAGCACAGAATCACCCAACCTGATCAAAGATCACATTGGGTGATTCTGTGCTCCACAACCTCCGTGGGCTACCTATGCCAGTGTCTCACCACCCTCACTGTAAAGAACTTCCTCCTAACATCCAGTTTCAATCTCCCCTCTGCCAATTTAAACCCATTGCCCCTTGCCCTGTCAATATTCCCTCCCCACCCTTCCAGCAGGCCTCCTTCAGATACTGGAAGGCTACTGAAACACAGTATTTACACAATTGACTCTTTTTACCCACTTACCCCTCAATTTTCTCACTCTTGTTTCTCCCCAAGTCACCTAAGCCTCTCAGTTTCCCTGCCTTTGATTCCTCCTCTAAACTTCACATAGTAAATCCTGTACAATCCGAAGTGGTGCATTCCATTCCTGGATAGCATCTCCCCTTGGCCTGAAATGTGATTGAGAGACCACCTCATTGTGGTGGGGTTTTCATTAGGATACTGCAGCTGAGGCTCTTCTGGGACAGCGCAGGAAGAGGCTTGGGTAAGGTGTTTGTTCCTCACTGATCCTTGGTTCCTGCCTGCCATTCTGCATCCCTGTACTCCCCTGAGATTGTGCTGGTTTGCCTTCAGTGGGCTGATGGCTCCTCTTATGGGTCTGAGGATAACCTGGCAGGGTCACATTTGGGTTTCCCTCTTGCCACAGTCTCTCTGAGCATCTTTGTGAGTATGCAGGTGAACTTTGCAACGCACCAAGTAGCTCCTCTGCCAGAGATGGGACTCCAGACAATAAAAAACCCAACGAACAACCCACAAACAAACAAACCCAAACAATATCCTAAAAAAGCCCACCCTGATTTAAATCTTTTATTTGTAACTGAAGTTAGTGAAATTTAAACCTCTCTATAGAGCACCTGTTTGCTGTCACCCTTGTAAGAAAAGCTGTCTCTGTTTGATGTTCTGGGTTGTGGAAATTCCAATGATTACCTGATTATGTTCTTTCACCTGTTTTAAGGAGAAAAAAAAATAGCAACAATCCAGTGAAGAAAATGTGCCATTTTTATATTGGTTATGTTTAATTTTGACATTTTTTTAACTTTTTCTTTTTTTTTCTAGTTAAATTATAATGTAAATGTAAAAAGTGTAAAAAGTGTTTTCTGTTTTATGAAGAGCTTCATGCAGATTGCCAAGATTCACCTACAAAGTGGTAAAATTCGCTTTATAAATCAGAATAAAAGTCTTCACTTTTCATCAAGTTTTAGCTATTATGTGAGAGAAAAAAAAAAAAAAAGAGGAGATTGCTTTTGGATACTCCTTGGAATTAAGCTGCTGCTAAGAAATATAAGAGTGCAAGTTTTTTTCCTTGGTGAAAGAATGTGGCCATGAACAGGTCTCTGTCTGACTTAAAAGAGCACCTTCATTTACAGCTGGATGTTTAAAGTTTTATTTCAGAGCACAGCCACACTTACCTGCATCAAAGGCAGCTTTCCCAGGCTTCACATTTCTTGTACTTTGCTGTCTTCCTAGCTGCATGAAAAGCAGCTCACAGAAGTGGGTGGGACCAGTTTGACACTATGCAGCCCATTAGAATCATAGAATGGTAAGGTTGGAAGGGACCTCAAGGATCATCTAGTTCCAACCCCCTGCCATAGGCAGGGACACCTCCCACTAGTACAGGTCACTCAAGGCCTCCTCCAACCTGGCCTGGAACACCTCCAGGGAGGGAGCAGCCACAACCTCCCTGGGCAACCTGTGCCAGTGTCTCACCACTCTCACTGGAAAGAACTTCCTCCTAACATCCAGTCTAAATCTCCCCTCTGACAGCTTAAACCCATTGCCCCTTGTCCTGTCATTGCAGGACCTTGTCAATAGTCCCTCCCCAGCCTTCCTATAGCCCCCTTCAGATACTGGAAGGCTACTCTAAGGTCTCCTGGAAGCCTTCTCTTCTCCAGGCTGCAGAGCCCCAGCTCTTGTAGCCT
The DNA here is from genome assembly GCA_013396675.1 of Eubucco bourcierii. Taxonomy (NCBI): domain Eukaryota; kingdom Metazoa; phylum Chordata; class Aves; order Piciformes; family Ramphastidae; genus Eubucco; species Eubucco bourcierii. The sequence goes on along the minus strand of VWZE01001805.1, from coordinate 35,419 downwards.
GTCTTCAAAGGAGAGCTGCTGCAGCCCTCTGAACATCCATTCACAGTGGTCTTCAGATGAAGAATGGCTGAAGAGTTTTAATGTCAGAGTTATGTCTCCTGTAGCAGCAAATAACAACTCCAAACTACCTAAATGCATCAACAGCCTTCTGCTACTCTCTGAGCTAAACAGGAAATCTAATTCATCTCATGTGGTTTCCTGCTGAAATACATATTTGCAGTGACAAATGTATGAGCACTGCAAATTTCAGTTACTAGATCGTGAAAGATAGCTTTCAAATTTTGTTGCTTTTACTTTTTTCCCCTCCAACTAAACATTCAACTTGCCAAACAAGTGACTAAGCTCAACATAGAACACAATATGGAAATAATTTCTCTCTTTACCTACTTGAAAAAATAATAATTAAGAAATAATGAACAGAAAGATATATAAGATCTATGGTTTATGTCTATTTTACATACACAAAAAATGGTTTATGTCTATTATATATATCTATGGTTTATGTCTATTTTACATATTAGGAATGGTTTATGTTGATTTATATATATTTATGGTTTATGTCTATTTTACATATTAAAAATGGCTTATGGCTATTTCACATATTAAAATGGTTTATGTCTTTAAATATATGTCTATGGTTTATGTCTGGTTTACATATTAAAAATGGTTAATGTCTCTTTATATATATGTCTATGGTTTATCTCTATTTTACATATTAAAAATGGTTTATGTCTCTTTATATATATGTCTATGGTTTATCTCTATTTTACATATTAAAAATGGTTTATGTCTCTTTATATATATGTCTATGGTTTATGTTTATTTTACATATTAAAAATGGCTTATGTCTATTTTACATATTAAAAATGGTTTATGTCTCTTTATATATATGTCTATGGTTTATCTCTACTTTACATATTAAAAATGGTTTATGTCTCTTTATATATATGTCTATGGTTTATGTCTATTTTACATATTAAAAATGG
>VWZE01001805.1:20976-34188 GCA_013396675.1 Eubucco bourcierii | reverse complement strand
ATATATATATATATATATATGTATGTCTATTTATGGTTTATGTCTATTTTACATATTTAAAAAAAATATAGATCCTGAGTTGAAGTCTGCTCTGAGGCTTCACAAGGCCACCTGACAGACAGCTCTGGGGTAAGCACTGCTCTGCTGCCTTGGTGAGATGACTACAGAGCATGCATGGAGAGCCCAAGTGCTTGGCTGCCATGAGGTCCCCCTCTGTGGGAATCCATGCATCAGTCACTGGGGGGAGGAAAGGGCAGAAAACAGCTGGGCAGTGGCTACCATAATCATACAGTGGTGCAGGTGGAAGATGTGGCTCTGAGTAACTAAACTATTCTGTCAGTTTGCCAACAAATTCTACTGGAGGTAGAATTCCCTGGTCCCCATCCCTAGGCTGACACTACCTATTTTTCCTGTTTTGAACAGAGTGAGAAGGGGAACCGCAGGGATAATCGAAGTCAAACCTTACACCTTCTGTTTCGTGTGACCAGCATATGCTTTTTGCAAAGTCCCTGCAGAGTCTCTCTGCAAAGCTGAGATGGCCAACTGTGAACACAGCAAAGCAGGAAGAGCCTCTGCAAGCGAAAAACTGCCACACTACAGCTTAGGTCAATTTGATCTTTCTGCTCTTCTCTATCGGAGGACTTATTTGGGATTTCTTAGTTTCAACACTGATGTAAATATTTTTTCCTGCTTTCCCAAGGTTTATAATCTCCTATTGTTAGTAGCAGAAAGACTTCAGAAATGCTTAACATTTATGTTCCCTTACTTACTGTGTTCTTGGCAATTCTGCCTGGAAGGAGGTTGTAGCCAGGTGAGGTTGGTCTCTTCTGCCAGGCACCCAGGAATGGAACAAGAGGACACAGCCTCAAACTGTGACAGAGCAGGTTCAGGCTGGATGTTAGGAAGAAGTTCTTCACAGCAAGAGTGATTGACATTGGAATGGGCTGCCTGGGGAGGTGGTGGAATCCCCATTACCTGGAGGTGTTTAAGAGGAGGCTGGGTGAGGCACTTAGTGCCATGGGTTAGTTAATTAGAAGGTGTTAGGTGATAGGTTTGACTCGATGATCTTGAAGGTCTTTTCCAACCTGGTTAGTTCTGTGATTCTGTGATTCTCTCAGCAGAACCACACTATTGCAAATCACAATGATCTATACCAATCTTGCTGGCCACTGCAATGTTAGTCATTAGCAACTGCAGTGCTATATTACATGCAATGGGTTTAAACTGGTAGAGGGGAGATTTAGACTGGTTATTAGGAGGAAGTTCTTTACAGTGAGGGTGGTGAGACACTGGCACAGGTTGGCCAGGGAGGTTGTGGCTGCTCCCTCCCTGGAGGTGTTCAAGGCCAGGTTGGATGAGGCCTTGAGTAACCTGTACTAGTGGGAGGTGTCCCTGCCTATGGCAAGGGGTTGGAACTAGATGATCCTTGAGGTCCCTTCCAACCTTACCATTCTATGATTCTATGATTAACAATATGTTATAGTTTTAAGACTAGTGTCTTAAATTGTAAATATTTTTTTTTCAGAGAATTCTAGAGAGTCCAGGGAGGTGGACTCTACTCTTAAAGGGGCTGAACAAAATGTAAGAGATCACAGATCACAAAATGTCAGGGGCTGGAAGGGACCTTGAAAGGTCATCCAGTCCAACCCCCCTGCCAGAGCAGGATCTCCAATACCAGATCACACAGGAACACATCCATGTTGGTTTTGAATATCTTCAAAGAAGGAGATTCCGCAACTCCCCTGGGCAGCCTGTTCCAGTGTTCTGTCACCCTTACAGGGAAAAATTTCCTCTTCATGTTTACATGAAACTTCCTATGCCTCAGCTTCCACCTATTGCCCCTTGTGCTGTCATTGGGTATCACCCAGCAGAGCCAGGTTCCATCCTCCTGGCACTCACCCTTTACATATTCATAAGCATTACTGAGGTCACCTCTCAGTCTCCTCTTCTCCAAGCAGCACAGCCCCAGCTCCCTCAGGCTCTCCTTGCAACAGAGTTGTTCCACTCCCTTAATCATTGTTGTGGCTCTGCACTGAACTCTCTCAAAAAGTTCTATGTCCCTCTTGAACTGGGTGGCCCAGAATTGGACACAGCACTCCAGATGGAGCCTCACCAGGGCAGAGTAGAGGGGCAGGAGAACATCTCTCAACCTACTAGCCACAGCCCTTTTAATACACCCCAGAATGGCACTGGCCCTCCTGGCCACCAGAGCACACTGCTGGCTCAGCAATGTGATAAAGATATGTTTATCCCATTCCACTGGTCTGTGAAATTTCTATATAGTTTGAAGGACAGCTTATTCTGGGCCCTCTTCTTGCTTCCTTTCCCCCCTTTCTCTCCTCACCATTGTTAAGGTTATGGTAAGAACACTGACTGGGAGTGGGGAGAGATAATATTGTGTTAGTTGGCAACAGCCCCTGGGCTTTGTCCAAAGGAGTGTCCAGGGGAGTAGCTGAGCTATTATCTTGTTGTGTATGTATATAAGTATTTGCATATGTTTATTACCTTTTCTATTTAACCTACTTTGGTAAGTAATAATTTCATTTTACTTCCAAATTCTGAGTAAGCCTGGTAATTTACATTTCAGGAGGTAAATCCCAAACTCTGTGTGGTGCAAAACCACCACACAACAGTCTGGGTTCAGCATTCAGTTTTATGTGCTGATTCACACCTACCCACACCAGGTTCACAACTGTCTTCAGCCAGCTTGAGAAGGAGCTTTTCCAAAACGAGGGATTCTCCTTGCCCCAGCAGGGTGTGACTCCATTGACTGCCTTGCGGTGGTATTGGTGCTTGTGTGGCCATGCAGTCACTCAGAGCAGCTCACTTAACTCAGCTGGAAAAACCAGTCACCAAAAAAACCAGGTGTTTTCTCAGCTAGGTGAGCAGGCTGTTTCTGCTGACTGCACTGATGAAGCAGCACAGCCTCAACACAAAAGAAAGGTGAAATGTGGCCAGGCAGAGGCTGAAATTGCACCTTTCAGTGGCAGTGGAGATTGGCTGTGAGAGGTGTGAAATCAGTCCTTCACTGTGGGGCTAGCAGAATAACTTTGCACTGTTTTTTCCTACTGTTGTGAGGTTTTCTATTCTCTTCCTCCTTCATGATAGACTCAGCCATGCTGTGAGATTGTACTTACAGTACATCTGAAGAGAGAGACAGGCTGTGCTTGGATCCTTGAGCTGCCTCCACTGGCAACCTGCCCAACGAGTACCTGATGGCTGTTACTTCAGCTCCAGTTTTGAGCCCAGACTCCTCATTTATCCACACTACTCTTCACTCCAACTTGTGTGCAAGGACAAGTAAACTGATGTGCTAGGAGGAGAAACTAAAGCATGGGCAGCAGAAATTAGTCTGACCTTGACAGGCCATGTGGGTAGACTTAAGTTATAGATGATGAGGAATTAAACCCAGAATGAGGAAAGTCTCTCAAAGGCTGTGCACAAGACATGGTACACAAGCAGCATCAGGACACCTGATGGCCTCATAGGGATTTAAATCATATAATTTGAATTATATGAGGTGAGGAGAAAGTTGTTCACTGAGAGAGTCATTGACTGCTGGAATGGGCTGCCCAGGGAGGTGCTGGAGTTGCCGTCCCTGGAGGGGTTCAAGGCGTGTTTGGACGTGGCACTTGGTGCCATGATCTAGTCTTGAGGTCTGTGGTGATGGGTTGGACTTGATGATCTTTGAGGTCTCTTCCAACCCTGGTGATACTGTGATACTGTGAAGTTCTTTACACTGAGTATGGTGCAGCAGCAGAACCCAGAGGCAGGTTGCCCAGAGAAGCTGTGCACGTCCCATCCCTGTAGGCGTTCAGGGCCAGGTTGGATGGGGCTTTGAGCAGTCTGATGTGGTGGAAGGTGATGTCCCTCATGGCACGGAGGCTGAAACTAGGTGATCTTTATGATCCCTTCCAACCCAAACACGACCCCATTCTATGATTCTGTGATTGCCACATTCTGCTGTTTGGTCTGTGTGGAGAAGATGCTTGTGCTGTGCCTGCAGTTTGGGGAGAACCTGTTGAGGTTGATGTTTGCCCAACTCTGGTCTACTAGTTCTCCAGAAGAAGATCTCAAAATCTGAAGACTGCAGTAGATACCAAACACACTCCAAGAAAAAAAAACCCAACACCTAAACTATGACATTAGCATGAAGAAAACTACCCTACCTATCTTTCTAATCTATATTGATAATTAGTAAAGGAATGCAGTAAAGACAAGAACCAACAGTGAGCGAAAATTATCTCAGTGACCAAGAAAGCCTTACTCCCTGCCTCTTGCCCCTGCTTTTCCTCATCTACCTCTTCCTGTCCCCCCAAGCACCCTGTGCCAGCTCTGGTAAGTTGATCCAACTCAATCCTGGGTTGCTGGGCTTGAGTTCTGCTGGTTTATTGATTCAAACTTGCCCCCAGAAATCCTTCATTAGCTCTGGAGCAGGCATGCTGAGAGTAGCAGGACTGAGTGGTTAGCACTGGGGCAGAAAGGCAGGGTGGGAAGAGTAGGGAGCAGTGCATACATCAGTTCTGGTGAGGTGTCATTTCAGCTTGCTAGAGCTGTGAAAGCATCCTTCTGTTTTGCAAGCAGAAGCAAAGTTCTATAAGCTGTGCTCAACAGTGTTGCTACTATTACTAACGTGAGCACAAAGTGGAAGCTAACGTTGTCCAAGTCACCATTTCCTGCATGTATACCACTCATAATAGAGCTGAAACATAGAATCATAGAATGGTAAGGTTGGAAGAGACCTCAAGGATCATCTAGTTCCAACCCCTTGCCATATGCAGGGACACTTCCCACTAGTACAGGTCACTCAAGGCCTCCTCCAACCTGGCCTTGAACACCTCCAGGGAGGGAGCAGCCACAACCTCCCTGGGCAACCTGTGCCAGTGCCTCACCACCCTCACTGTAAAGAACTTCCTCCTAACATCTAGAACTGGAACACTGAGGAAATATATATAACTACTATAAATAGCAATTAAGCTATTTATAGTATTTAATAATTAATTTAATAATAAGTGAAGTGATTCTAGTGTGCGTTTCCCTCTTTAATTTAATTAGTACTTCTCTTTCTTAATTAATAATGTGATGGTTTATCTTTGTACAGCACTTTTTTTTTCTTTTTTTTTTCCCCCATAATTCCCACTTTCCATCAAAATTTCTTCAGGATCCTTCTGTTGTTCATAACAAATACCTACATACCTACGTATGTGCATGCTGAACTTGAGACTCTACATATTGCATCTATCAGAACCCCACAAGACTCATAAAGGGAGCCTTGCTTGTTGTAGGATGTGTGAGACACCTCTAGTTTTTGACATTCTCATAGCACTCTGCTGAAATCAAGGAGCTTTATTACCCACAGTAGAGCTGAGGTATCAAAGCATAGAGATCTTAAAGTCTGTGTTTAACAAAGATATTCAAGTGCAGATTTACCTAGGTGGTAAGGAAAACATTTGTGGAAGAGGTAATGGTCTTAAACCTAACTAAATCCAAAACAATCTTCCTTATGCTAAACTTTGTTGGCTCACTAAAGCTGCAACAAAGAGTTCATTTAAAGCTGGATTTAGAGGGGAGTGTATAGAAAGATTTTGGTGGAAAGGGATGTTTTGGATGTAAGTCATGGGAAGGCAGAAAGGATATGAAGTAGCTGCTGCTGCACATGATGCCTTTTATCAAAGGAAAAATGAAAGCCGTAAAGTTTTGGGGGAGGAAAAAATATCCATGACTTCATAAATAAGCTTAAATTCATCAATCCTGAATTCAGGTAATGCTTGAAGTCATAGAATCATAGAATCATAGAATGGTAAGGTTGGAAGGGACCTCAAGGATCGTCTAGTTCCAACTCCCTGCCATAGGCAGGGACACCTCCCACTAGTACAGGTCACTCAAGGCCTCCTCCAATCTGGCCTTGAACACCTCCAGAGAGGGTGCAACCACAACCTCCCTGGGCAACCTGTGCCAGTGTCTCACCACCCTCACTGTAAAGAACTTCCTCCTAACATCCAGTCTAAATCTCCCCTCTGCCAGTTCAAACCCATTGCCCCTTGTCCTGTTGTTGCAGGACCTTGTCAATAGTCCCTCCCCAGCCTTCCTGCAGGCCCCCTTCAGATACTGGAAGGCTACTATCAGGTCCCCTCGAAGCCTTCTCTTCTCCAGGCTGCAGAGCCCCAACTCTCTCAGCCTGTCCTCATAGCAGAGCTGCTGCAGCCCTCTGATCATCTTTGTGCCCTCCTCTGGACCCGCTCCAACACTTCCATGTCCTTCCTGTGCTGAGGGTTCCAGAACTGCACACAGGACTCCAGGTGGGGTCTGACGAGAGCAGAGTAAAGTGCAGAATCCCCTCCCTTGCCCTGCTGGCCACGCTTCTCTTGGTGCAGCCTAGGGCTCGGTTGGCTGTCTGGGCTGCTTGTGCACAAGGAAGCAAAAGCATTCCACTAAAAAAGAAGGAGGTAATGCATAGATTAAGTTAGCATTGCCTTAGAACAAATTGCTGTTCTTATTTCCAAAGCCAGTGTGGTGACAACCTGTGCATTTATTTGGAATGTACCACATAAAAAAAAAGCCAAACACACCACCACCACCATAAAATTAAAAAGAAAATATCAGTTTTAAGTCTAAACCATGGAAAATAGGATGCTGGATCTTTGTGAGCTTACTTTCTTGGTGTTAAAATACTTCTCAGTGCTTCAGCTCATTTGTGAATATAGAGGTGGGTCTACATTTTGTAGCATTATTTTACATGAAATCAATTTGGTGCAGACATTTAGGGGCATTTTGTGTCCAGAAGAAGGAAATTTAAAGTGGAAGTGTATGAACTATGGTAGAAAGGAATTTTCCCTGGCATGAAAGGAACTCTTGATGGGACTTCTAATTTCCTATGATTCAGACTGGATGTTAGGAAGAAGTTCTTCTGCATGAGGGTGGTGAGACCTTGGAATGGGTTGCCCAAGGAGGTGGTAGAAGCCTCATCCCTAGAGGTGTTTAAGGCCAGGCTGGATGAGGCTGTAGAGAGCCTGACCAAGTGTGAGGTGTCCCTGCCTGTGTTAGGGCGGTTAGGTGTGGATGGTCTTTGTGGTCCCTTCCAACCCTGACTGATTCTATAATTCTATGATTCTATGATTCTATGATTCTGTGATTCTGTGATTCTATGATTCTATGATCCTGTGATTCTGATTCTATGATTCTAGGATTCTGTGATTCTATGATTCTAGGATTCTAGGATTCTATAATTCTATGAATTCCATGATTCTATGATATTTTGATCACCCCTGAAGTGACTAGGCAGTTGAACTAGATGATTATTGTAGGTCCCTTCAAAGTGAATAAAGAAATAGCAACTAAATCAAAGAAACCACTGTTGTAGAGCAGCTGATCACCTGAGCCTAACTGGGCCATCAGCCCATGCACACCAGGCTGTGTAGAGGGGACCTGCTCAGGCCAACCTGCTGTCACCTTCCAGCTAGATCTGTTACTGCCTTCAGAGAAGGTACAAGAAGGGGCTAGATTCATAAACAGCTGTTCCAGATCTAAAAAGATTTGTTTTGTCACGATGAAGTAGATTAAAAAATGAGCATTTTTCTCTTTTAAAGGCAAGTAGCAAGTAGCAGTGATTTAAAAGAACATTCAAGCTATCACAAGGGACTGTAAGCAATGCCACTTGTGGCTCTCAGACACCTTAAATATCTCTGATTAGAACTAAAGGGAAGGAATAATAATTCTAACAGCTGTAGCTTTTTGATTTAAAATCACTTGCCTTTGCAACACTGAAAAGATAGGATCCAGTACTTTGGCAGGTAACAAGAGTTATTTTTTGTGTGTGCCTGGTTGAGAGGAAGAATTATGGAAGAGAGAATGAGCTCAGAGCCCAGGTCCTTCTGTTAGTTTACTGAGGTGTAAAAGAAGTAGAATTGTTATTATGCAAAAGACATAAGTTACAAATATATGAGTTTGCAAACTACACAAATGGTAATTTTCTAATCACATATAGCAAGGCCAACATATCATAGAATCAGATTGGTAAGGTTGGAAGGGACCTGAAGAATCATCTAGTCCCACCCCCCTGCCATAGGTAGGGACACCTCCCACTAGCACAGGTCACTCAAGGCCTCCTACAACATGGCCTTGAACACCTCCAGGGAGGGAGCAGCCACAACCTCCCTGGGCAACCTGTGCCAGTGTCTCACCACCCTCACTGTAAACAACTTCCTCCTAACATCCAGTCTAAATCTTCCCTCTGCCAGTTCAAACCCATTACCCCTTGTCCTGGCATTGCAAGACCTTGTCAATAGTCCCTCACCAGCCTTCCTGCAGGCCCCCTTCAGAGGGGCTACTCTAAGGTCTCCTGGAAGCCTTCTCTTCTCCAGGCTGCAGAACCCCAACTCTCTCAGCCTGTCCTCATAGCAGAGCTGCTGCAACCTTCTGAGCATCTTTGTGGCCTCCTCTGGACCCACTCCAACACTTCCATGTCCTTCCTGTGCTGGGGGCTCCAGAACTGCACACAGGACTTCAGGTGGGGTCTGAGGAGAGCAGAGCAAAGGGGCAGAATCCCCTCCCTTGCCCTTTTACTCTGCTGTTAGTGTTAACTGCTGTGTTTAATGTTACTCTGTTGTTAATGTCAACTGCTGTGTGAGATCAAATCTGTGAGATGCTTATACATTTCTAATGTCATCTTTAAAGATCAGGCTTACAATGTTCTGGTAGCCTGAGTCAAGGTTTCTGCATCTGGCTGTTAATTTGGGACAGGCAGTCACCAGCACACATGTGTGCATGCTTTCTAATCTCCTCATTTTCCTATTATGCTCCTTTGCTGACAATCAGCATCACATTTGGAAGATAATTTACTTTAAAATAGCAACATTGATCCATTACCTAAAGCGGGTCACAAGTTTACATGCAGTCCTCCTCCCCATTTTAATTTTAGAGCTTATTATTTGTACTGGTGGTTTTAAATAGGTTGGGTTTGTGGCAGAATCCCACATACACGTGACTCCTGGGGAAAAAAAAAAATAGCTCTTGGCAAAAAGTTACCCAAAAAAATTTAGACCAGCCTAAAGCTAGGGTGAAAATATCTTCTGTGTACAGACACTAAATGTGGAGAGTGAGTCAGTCTGGAGAGGAAATTTAGGGAGAAAAGAAGGGAGTTCTACACAGAGATGACATTATAGTCTCTAGAAATCATTTCTAGTGCATCTGTGGCAGTGACTCAGCAGAAGAGAATGAGCACCAACCATCACTTATGGCTTCTGGACTTTCTTCCCAGCCTTGCCTCTAGAAATAGATTGTACTTGCTCTAATACGTCTCCACCAGCAGCCATCTCACCTGCTAACAACAGACATAAGAAGAGTGTGGCCAACAGGTTGAGGGAGGTTCCCTACACCTCTGCTCTGCCCTGCTGAGGCCATATGTGGAGTATGTGTCCAGTTCTAGGCTCCCCAGTTCAAGAGAGGCAAGGAACTGCTGGACAGAGCCCAGTGAAAGGCTATGAGGATGATGAGGGGACCGGAGCATCCCTGATGAGAGGAAAGGCTGAGAGACTTGGCCCTCTTCAGCCTGGAAAAGAAAAGACTGAAAGGGGATCTTAGCAGTGGTTTTATGTATCTAAAGGGTGGGTATCAAAAGGATGGGGCCAGACTCTTCAGTGGTGAGCAGTGACAGGACAAGGGGCAACACAGAATGGGAACCCAGAAAGTTCCATCTAAACATGAGGGAAAGCTTTGCTCCTTTGAGGGTGACAGAGCACTGGAGCAGCCTTCCCAAAGAAGTTGTGGAGTCTCCTGTGGACACAGCCTCGTGCAGCATGCTCTAGGACAAACTGCTTTGGCAGGGGAGTTGAACTAAATGATATCCAGAGGTCCCTTCCAACCCCTACCATTCTGTGACTCAGTGATGCCAAGGTGATCTGTGAACCCCTGGCTGTGCAGGGCAGCAGAAAAAAGAGTAGGAGAATGAATTAAGGCTGGGAAAATCATGGAAAGGCCTTGCAAAAATGATGAAGATATAAAACAGATATGCTACAAATCTGTCACTTTGTTTTTTCAAAAAAAAAAAAAAATTCACACTGTGGCCAGGAAACAGGAGTAGGACAGTAGTAGACATGTCTGAGCACTGGCACTTTGCTCAGCAGCCTGTGGGGTGAATTCTGTCAAGGAGTTGGTCAATGTTCCAAATTTTACCTTATCTGTCATTCCTACAGGGCAAGGAGCAGCAGGGTTGAAGATGAGGTTTACTGGAAGAATGTCTTGCCTCTGCTGTTGGAGTTGCAGCATGTTAAGCTAAAGTGGCCCCTGGAAGACCTGTGTCTCCAGCTATGGACAGACAAGTGATAAGTACTTAGGTTAACTCTGCAGCTCTCTGGTATTCCACACTCTGTTTCTTGATGTCTCTGTATGCACTGAGGGAACTCCAGCTTGTACAAAGTAGTTTAACAGCTCTAGAGGGCACTTACTATGCTCCAGGAAATCCCACACGGTTAAGAGCATCCTGATTCGTTTCAAGAGATGCTTAAGCACAGATCAGGAACTGAGCAGCAGACTCCTCAGCAGAAAGACTCATGTGAATTGGGGCTTTTGCCATGTTTGTTTGGAAACAACTCTTCAAAGGGAATTGATGAGTTTTCTGCCTTAAAGTACCTGGATCCAAACCCCACCAGCAGTGAGATGTGATGGTTTGTTCCTTTCAGTCTTGTCCCACTTGATGATGAGCACCATCCATTAAATCCAGTACAGCTGCAAGAGTAGTTGAGAGCACTCCTTGGAGAATTGTCCCTCTTAAAGTAGATAAGCAGTAAGTTGTAGCATAATGCTCATATGATTTTTAGTACTTGATAAAACTGTATATGTGGCTTTTGAACTAATGCCTTCTTTCTTGAAGTGCCTAGAGGTAGTCCTGGAGGTATTATTTGACAGTCTGGTAGTGGAAAGTCTGTGGAAGAAAGGCATACAGAAAGGGTTTGAATGCACTTTGCCACAGAAAAATTTACTAGCTATATACCTTCATGAGTCACATGTGGACAGGCTGCAGAGGTGTGCCCAGGCCAACCTCATGAAATTCAACAAGGCCAAGTGTAAGGTCCTGCACCTGGGTAGGCACAATCCCAAGCACAACTCCAGGCTAGGTGGGGAATGGCTGAGAGCAGCCCTGAGTAACAGGCCCTGGGGGTGTGGGGTGATGAAAAGCTCAACATGAGGCTGCAGTGTGAGTGCAGCCCAGACAGCAACTGCGTGCTGGGCTGCAGCAAGAGCAGTGTGGGCAGCAGGGCAAGGGAGGGGATTGTGCCCCTTTGCTCTGCTCTCCTCAGACCCCATCTGGAGTACTGTGTGCAGTTCTGGAGCCCTCAGCACAGGAAGGACATTGAGGTGTTGGAGCAGGTCCAGAGGAGGCCATGAAGATGCTCAGAGGGCTGCAGCAGCTCTGCCATGAGGACAGACTGAGAGAGTTGGGGCTCTGCAGCCTGGAGAAGAGAAGGCTTTGAGGAGACCTTAGAGTAGCCTTCCAGTATCTGAAGGGGGCTACAGGAAGGCTGTGGAGGGACTATTGACAAGGTCTTGCAATGCCAGGACAAGGGGCAATGGGTTTAAATTGGTAGAAGGAAGATTTAGACTGGATGTTAGGAGGAAGGTGTTTGGAGTGAGGGTGTTGAGGCACTGGAAGAGGTTGCTCAGGGAGGTTGTGGGGCACAGAATCACCCAATGTGATCTTTGATCACATTCTGTGCTTCTGTGCTCCACAACCTCCCTGGAGGTGTTCAAGGCCAGGTTGGAGGAGGCCTTGAGTGATCTGTTCTAGTGGGAGGTGTCCCTGCCTATGGCAGGGGGTTGGAACAAGATGATCCTTGAGGTCCCTTCCAACCTTACCATTTTGTGATTCTATATGTTGAATATGCTATTTATGCTGAGGTTAAGAACTAAGATATGTTAATAAGCAACTGAAAACTTCTTGCACTGTCTTTTTGCAATTAATCCCTGGTATACATCTGGAGTGAGAGCTACAGAAATTTCAGCAGGAAAGCCTGAAATATATGATTAACAACTCCAAACTTTGCACTGCTACTGAATTGCAGGTAGAAATAATGTACCTTTAAATGCAATTAATTTCATTCAAACCTGTTCATAGAAGGCCAGCAGGTCTGTCAGGCAGGATTTGCCTTTGGTGAAGCCATGCTGATTGTACCAAATCACCTCTTCACTATCCTCCTGTCTCAGCAGTGAGAAGCAAGAAGAGAAAATGCATCATGCCACTTGCCCAAACTTCCCTGATTTAAAAAAAACACATTGCAGCCTATCCTTGTACCTTAAAATATTATTCTTTGAATTTTCTTTCAGTGCTGACAAGCACAATTTATTTTTGTTCCATATGGTGTTGTTTCCATCAATAATAAACCTATGGAAACAGACAACCAATCAATTAACAGGGAGAGTTTTGCAGAAGGATATTTTGAATGGGAGGCAAGATGATGGTTTGCCATACCTTGCCTTTCTTCACAGCCTAAAGAGGGACAAGATGCTTCTTTTTATTACAATGGTATTAGGACCTCTGGTAAAGCAAACTATTTCCTTTGGAGGCTGTGATCTGTAGGGGTGAAACCCCTGAGTCAACCTAGTAGATGGGAGATACTAAATGTACATAAAACAGGAGGATGAAGTTCAAGTTGCCATGTCAACAAGCTGGTAGCTCTGTGGAAATGTAATAGGCTGTTGACAACATATTTTCTTTTGGCTTAGTACAGTATCACAGTATCACAGTATCACCAGGGTTGGAAGAGACCTCAAAGATCATCAAGTCCAACCCATTACCACAGACCTCAAGACCAGACCATGGCACCAAGTGCTGCGTCCAAACCCGCCTTGAACACCTCCAGGGACGGTGACTCCACCACCTCCCTGGGCAGCCCATTCCAGCACTCAGTGACTCTCTCAGTCAAGAACTTTCTCCTCGCCTCCAGCCTAAACTTCCCCTGGCACAGCTTGAGACTGTGTCCTCTTGCTCTGCTGCTGCTTGCCTGAGAGAAGGTAACATCCTCCTGGCTACAACCACCCTTCAGGTAGCTGTAGACAGCAAGAAGGTCTCCCCTGAGCCTCCTCTTCTCCAGGCTAACCAATCCCAGCTCCCTCAGCCTCTCTCCACAGGGCTGTGCTCGAGGCCTCTCCCCAGCCTCGTTGCCCTTCTCTGGACACACTCAAGCACCTCAATGTCCTTCTTAAATTGAGGGGCCCAGA
>VWZE01001805.1:370-11880 GCA_013396675.1 Eubucco bourcierii | reverse complement strand
CTACTTCACTCATAGGCTTGCTGAGATTGTTTGGGAAAAATAACCCAAAACATTAGATAAGGCAGTCTCAGTCTGTCTCTGGGGCACAGCGTCTCGGGTGGTCTAGCTTCTGGCTCCTCTTTGCTGATTAATCTTCACTAACCATTTTTCTTCTAACTCCCCTGGCCGATCCTCCAAGTTCACCTTGAGTGTAAGGCAAACCTTGGGATAAGGTACAGGGGTGGGGAGAAGGTGGAAGGGTGGTTGGGACCCCCTCCTGGAGTCTCTGATTTCTGGGAGGGGAGTTGTATTTCTGTATTCCCTTTAACTTGTCTATGTCTGTAACTATTCCTGTCTATAGTGTATATCTCTGCTTGTACATTGTGCTGAGCTGTAAACAGAGCTTCAGTCCTTAACTTCCAGTCAGCTGAGTTCTAGTCTGGGTCATTTTACAAAGTGTGTGGGGGCAGGGAACTCCCAAACCAACACACTAGAAACCAGCATTAGTACTTTAGGGCAGCATGTGGCTCATTTCTTATCAGTTGGACTCTGGCTCTGCTGTGAACAGGTTGTCTCCTTGCAAAACATGCTTTATGGGGCATGAGTTGCACATAAGACAAACTAGCCAAAGAGGCTGTAACAAGTGAGAACAGGTGAAGCAGTGAATCTGCTCTGCAGATGTGTGAAATGGGCATTCAAACTACAGTTGGACACATCAGAGCAGAAAGCAAGGTCAGTCACTCTCACTCTTGACTGGCAGTGAGCAGAGATCTAGGCAGAAGTGTACTGATTTTCTTTCCCACTCCCCAAGCTGGAGACTGTTGCTGTATTTCTTTACTAAGTAAAAAAGGGTACCTAGAAGAACAAATAGTTGGCATATTCCAAGGTAAATGGATTCTTTCTCATACTGCTTGTGGTTGTGGATGCAAAATTGAGTTGTGGATGCAAAATTGAGTTGTGGAGAAATCCTTGGCTGCTGCTCTGGAAATGAGTTGAATTCGGGGGGGGGGAGGGGGGGAAGAAAAGAAAATATATATCCATTTAGGAGAATAGCTCCCCAGATTACACCAGGAAAGAAAGTGAGTGGAGAAAATACTCTTTTGTATGCAACTTGGTTGTGTGCCATGTTAGTTCTTCAGAGGCAATCTCTCTCTCTTTTTTCTTTTTTTTTTACTTTTTATTTTCTGTGCCCAGAACACTGTGTCCAGCCTCTTCTTTTGCTGACATCTGCTGCTATCAGTTTTGCTTAAGCTAACCTTTGAAGGAAATGTAAAAAGTAAGAATGTTATATTCATATATATTCATGAAGGGAGGTACATGAAGATGCTCAGAGGGCTGCAGCAGCTCTGCTATGAGGACAGTCTAAGAGAGTTGAGGCTCTGCAGCCTGGAGAAGAGAAAGCTTCCAGGAGACCTTAGAGTAGACTTCCAGTGTCTGAAGGGGGCTCCAGGAAGGCTGGGGAGGGACTATTGACAAGGTCTTGCAATGACAGGACAAGGGGCAATGGGTTTGAACTGGCAGAGGGGAGATTGAAAGCGGATGTTAGGAGGAAGTTGTTTGCAGTGAGGGTGGTGAGACACTGGCACAGGTNATCCCTCTCTCTTTTTTTTTTCTTTCTTTTTTTTTTTTTCTTTTCTGAATATAGATTGTGTGTCCAGAACACTGTGTCCAGGCTCCTCATTTGCTGATCTCTGCTGCCATCAGTTTTGCTTAAGCTAACCTTTGAAGGAAATGTAAAAAGTAAGAATGTTCTACATTCATGAGGGAAGGTACAACGTGAGACTGAGACTTGGGATGAACATTTTGACATATAAGTCTTACTTTTGAGTATACAAGGTGAGTCCTCCAGCTTCTTCCAGTATACTGTCTGTGAGGGCAATGGTAGAAGGACAAACTGAAATACCTGGAAGCCCTTTGCAGCTTTGGACATTCGAAAATGTGCTATTTCAAGGCAACTTCAACTCGGAACCCAATTTTCCCAGAGACATTCTCCTGTCTCTTCTCCCACCACCAGTTCTCTAAGATTTCCTCTTCAGTCTTTACACTGGTCTTGGAAGGGAAAGCTGACAAAAAGGAACATAAATTAACCCTTTGTTTGCATGGCAATTGATGTGGTCCCTAACCTGTGTCACTGATCATCCAGCATCACTTGCTTGATCCCACTGACTGAGTCTCTTCATCAGAACTGATTCTGAGGGTCCCAAAATTCCCCCAAGAACTGCATCAGATTCACCAAGTTGATGATTCAGTTGCCTGTTGTTAAGCATTATGGGAGAGCCATTTACAGTTTCTGACTGTGTGAAATGTTTTATGACTAGAGGAGAATGTAAGGCAACATTTTAAAAGCCTAAACTGTCATAAATTACAAGTGCTGACACACTCTGTGTTTCATAAAGGTTTTCTGACATTTATTTAATGTCATTAATTGCTCAGGAAATAAATCCCAAGCAATTAATATCTCTAAAAATAACAGGTACATAAAAAAAGTAAGACTTGCCAACACAGCTGGAGAGCTAAAAGGGAGGATGCGAAATTACTGAGCTCTATGCCATCTTTTTGTATCCACTGGCCAGTTGTGGTATTTCACTACACAAGTAGTAAATCACATCTACCATTGTGTGTCATCCATAACAGATTAAAGAGAAGAAGTTCTGTTTTCATTCCAATTGCACTTTAAAATCATCATTAGCAGCTATGATCCATTACTGGGAAACTGTTGTCAAATGGTCTAATAAATCAGGGGATTAGAAGCACTCAGTACTCTGCCTGCACATCACACTTGCACTTTTCATGCATGTTCTCTGGCAGACTGTATCACTTGTGTATAAATACAGACATGGAGTTCATTGCCTGGCAGCTCCTTCTGTCCTAGTGTTTTAAGACAGAAATCTGCCAGCATTTGATCCTAGTTTTTACACTCTTCTTTCAACATAACATGAAGGTTGCCTGGCACAGATCAGCTTCCATGCTCTGCCATAGTTCTGCAGAGTGTTTATCATAGGCATGAAGTAATACATAGAATGGCTCAGGTTGGAAGGGACCTCAGAGATCATCTACTTCAACCTCCCTGCCATGGGAAGGGATGCCTCTCAACTAGCCTTGGCTGCTTGAGGCCTCGTCCAAACTAGAATCATAGAATCATAGAATGGTAAGGTTGGAAGGGACCTCAAGGATCATCTAGTTCCAACCCCCTACCATAGGCAGGGACACCTCCCACTAGAACAGCTCACTCAAGGCCTCATCCAACCTGGCCTTGAACACCTCCAGGGAGGGAGCAGCCACAACCTCCCTGGGCAACCTGTGCCAGTGTCTCACCACCCTCACTGCAAACAACTGCCTCCTAACATCCAGTCTAAATCTTTCTTCTGCCAGTTCAAACCCATTGCCCCTTGTCCTGTCACTGCAAGTCCTTGTCAATAGTCCCTCCCCAGCCTTCCTGGAGCCCCCTTCAGATATTGGAAGGCTACTCTGATGTCTCCTCAAAGCCTTCTCTTCTCCAGGCTGCAGAGCCCAAACTCTCTCAGCCTGTCCTCACAGCAGAGCTGCTGCAGCCCTCTGAGCATCTTTGTGGCCTCCTCTGGACCTGCTCCAACAGTTCCATGTCCTTCCTGTGCTGAGTGCTCCAGAACTGCACATGACTGCAGGTGGGGTCTGAGGAGAGCGGAGTGAAGGGGCAGAAACACCTCCCTTTCCTACTGCCCACACTTCTCTTGATGGCCTGGCCTCTCAACCTGGCCTTGAACTTCTCCAGGGAGGAGGCATCCACAGCCTCCCCGGGCAGCCTATTCCAGAGTTTCACTACCCTCTAACTGAAGAAATTCCTGCTAAGATCAAATCTAAACCTACTCTCCCTCAGCATAAACCCACTCCCCCTTGCACTTCATTTAAACACTGCCCCTGCAAAACAGACATGGGAAATACAAATAACGGCATTTGAGTTTTAACTGTCTTAATTCCAAGACTTCAGTTATCCTTTTCTCCCTAGTCTAGCACATATTTGTGTCAGTCTGAAAAAAAAAAGTGACTCAGTTGAAAGTCACTCACACCACCAGCATTGCTCATGATATCAGCTGTCAAGAACATAAATAGAAACCAACAAAATTTCTATTTGTACCCCTTACAGAATGCTTCTTTGGCATGCAATAATATCAGATGGTGTATGTACCTTAATATTTGCTAGAATTACCATGCACCTAACATGTTAATCCATATTCTTCATTTTCAGATCTTTAGTTGTTTTACAGAACAAGAAATAACAATTTTTAATTTATTTTATTTTTACTGTAATTTACACCAGCTATGCTTGAATGAAAATCAGATTTCATTTTAAAAAGGACCTGAGGTCACCCAGACAGCAACCAAGTGCTGGGCTGCAGCAAGAGCAGTGTGGGCATCAGGGCAAAGGAGGGGATTCTCCCTCTCTACTCTCCTCAGACCTTACCTGGAGTCCTGTATGCAGCTCTAGAGTCCCCAGCACAGGAAAGACATGGCCATGAAGATGCTGCAGCAGCTCTGCTATGAGGACAGACTGAGAGAGTTGGGTCTCTGCAGCCTGGAGAAGAGAAGGCTTTGAGGAGACCTTAGAGTAGCCTTCCAGTACCTAAAGGGGGCTCCAGGAAGGCTGGGAAGGGACTATTGACAAGGTCTTGTCTTGTAATGACAGGAGAAGGGGCAATGGGTTTGAACTGGCAGAGGCTGAAAATGTATGTTAGGAAGAAGTTATTTGCAGTGAGGCTGGTGAGACACTGGCACAGGTTGCCCAGAGCTGCTGCCAACCCTCTGTTAATGAATGTGCCACAAGGGTGCAGAGGCATCAAGTAACAGTTGTGGTAAAACTGGGCAAGCATAGGAATTTTAGCTTGGCATTGGCCCTAATGGAGCTGAGCTACCATGGGCAGCCTCATCACCATCACCTGGAATATCCTAACCTCCATGTATTAGAGACTGTAAGTCATAGAATCATAGAATCATAGAATGGGAAGGTTGGAAGGGACCTCAAAGCTCATCCAGTTCCACCCCCCTGCCATAGGCAGGGACACCTCCCACTAGCACAGGTCACTCAAGGCCTCATCCAACCTGGCCAAGTTTAGGCTGGAGGTGAGGAGAAAGTTCTTGCCTGAGAGAGTCATTGACTGCTGGAATGGGCTGCCCAGGGAGGTGGTGGAGTCACTGTCCCTGGAGGTGTTCAAGGCAGGTTTGGACGTGGCACTTGGTGCCATGGTCTGGTCTTGAGGTCTGTGGTATCAGGTTGGACTTGATGAGCTTTGAGGTCTCTTCCAACCCTGGTGATACTGTGATACTGTAATTAGTGCAGGTGCTGTACCAGCATAACTGCACACTATCTTTAAGGCACTTCAGCAAGGCTCACAGTATCACAGTATCACCAGGGTTGGAAGAGACCTCAAAGATCAAGTCCAACCTGTCACCACAGACCTCAAGACTTGCAGGCTTGCAGGCTCCCTGCAAGTGACTCCCAGGCAGATCTCCCAGTCAATTTGAGAGATCATAGAATCATAGAATGGTAAGGTTGGAAGTGACCTCAAGGATCATCTAGTTCCAACCCCCTGCCATAGGCAGGGACACCTCCCACTAGTACAAGTTAATACAGATCTCAAAGATCAGTTTCAGATTGGGGATATGCCAAATAGAAACGACTCCAGGTGACTCAAGTGAGATTTTGCCATCTTAAAACCTTCCAGAGTTGTATTTCTGGGGTCAGAGATTTGACTTGTGATCTGTACGACACATAAAATACTTAATACATGCTCTGGGTTTGGTGGTTTGGTTGGTTTTTATTTTTTTTTTTTTTAAGGCAGCTCATAAATTTATTGCAGTCTTACTGCATACCATTCAGATTGATTTATGGAGTGCAGCTCAGATTTCTTATAGCTGAATTACCAAGCACAAACCAGGTACACCATCCTATTAAAAATGAATTTACTATGGGAACTGCACATTTAAAGTTAAATAATGGCTTGATTTTCAGCCTGGAACTGAAATATTTGCTTTTCTGCCAACTCATCCAAACCAGTCTGTGAATAATTGCATTACCTTTGCTTTCAAAATGTTATTTGTTTTCACTGAAGGTCATAGTCTTTGGGGAAAAATAAGAGAATAATGAGCATTACTTTACATGCTCTGACCTGTAGTGTCACCACCATCACACCTTTGCACTGAAGGCTGTGTTTATCCTATAAGCCCTATCATAGAAGATGTGCAGCACTGCTTGGGTGTTGCTTGAAAAATAAAATAGCTTACAGGAAGGCTGGGGAGGGACTATGGACAAGGTCTTGCAATGACAGGACAAGGGGCAATGGGTTTGAATTGGCAGAGGGGAGATTTAGACTGGATGTTAGGAGGAAGTTCTTTGGAGTGAGGGTGGTGAGACACTGGCACAGGTTGCTCAGGGAGGTTGTGGAACACAGAAGCACCGAACGTGATCAAAGATCACGTTCGGTGCTTCTGTGCTCCACAACCTCCCTGGAGGTGTTCAAGACCAGGTTGGACAAGGCCTTGAGTGACCTGTACTAGTGGGAGGTGTCCCTGCCTATGGCAGAGGGCTGGAACTAGATGATCCTTGAGGTCCCTTCCAACTTTACCTTTCTATGATTGGCTGAGAAAAAAAAGAGCCTGCAGTACATGACAGACTATCTTTTACTGCTGGAACAAGTGTTTTGATGGAGCTACCTCATCCTGCAGCTAAACTAGACCTGTTCTGTTTAGTGCAAGAACTGAAATCACACCTGGAGGTAATAGAAATGTAGATATTAGAGTTTGCTTTCCCTTTCATCACAATACACACAGACAGGAGATTCTATTGCATACAGCTGACAGAAGTGCTTAAGGCGAAGAACAATAACTGCACGCAGGATAAATCAGATGATTTTTCATTCTGCAACTGTCATGGATCTGTGACATGATTGTTTTCTATGTTTGAGGCTTGACTGCTGGCAAAGTTTGCAAATGGAAAGCAATCTTAATTGCAAAATAGCCCATCCTTTATTTTTGAGGGAAAGATGAATAGAAACAAGTTGTATTTAAAATAGTTCATCCTTTCTTTTTGAGCTAAACATGAACACAAACAATTTTTATTTCAAATATTTCATCCTTTCTTTTTGAGGGAAAGAGGAATAGAAACAATTTTTATTTCAAATATTTCATCCTTTCTTTTTGAGGGAAAGAGGAATAGAAACTATTTTTTATTTAAAATATTTCATCCATTCTTTTTGAGCTAAACATGAACACAAACAATTTTTATTTCAATTATTTCATCCTTTCTTTTTGAGGGAAAGATGAATAGAAACAATTTTTTATTTAAAATATTTCATCCATTCTTTTTGAGCTAAACATGAACAGAAACAATTTTTATTTCAATTATTTCATCCTTTCTTTTTGAGGGAAAGATGAACAGAAACTATTTTTTATTTAAAATATCCCACCCTTATTTTCAAGGCAAAGCTGAATAGAAACAATGTTTATTTAAATATGTATTTCATCCTTTATTTTTGAGGGGAAAAAAATGAACAGAAACAATTTTTATTTAAAATATTTCATCCTTTATATTCAGGGGAAAGATAAATAGAAACTATTTTTATTTAAAATATTATGATTTCTAAGCACAAAAAAAAGGGGGGGGGAACTTTCTTGTGCTTTGCTGATGTCAGCAGGGTTCTCAAAGCGCTTTTCGAGGCTGAATGAAATGAAACTCAACAGACCCATGTGTTAGGCTTATATTATCACTTCTGTCTTACACCTAGGCAAGGAATAGAACAGAGCTACCACATAGAACACTCGAAAGTCAGCAGAACCAGCACTTATGTCAACTTGGTGTTTTACCAACTGTCCTCTGCTTTTCAGTTAGAATCATAGAATCATAGAATGGTAAGGTTGGAAGGGACCTCAAGGATCATCCAGTNCCTGTGCTGGGAGCTCCAGAACTGCACACAGGACTCCAGAAGGTATTCATATAAAAATAAAGTATTCACATAAAAAGATTTCCACAGCACATTAGATATGTTTTATCTGTCACATCAATAAATACCTGCATCATAAAAGACAAAAAAAAAAAGTGTTTATATAAAAGGATTTCCACAGCACATTAGATATGTTTTATCTGTCACATCAATAAATAGCTGCATCATAAAGGAAAAAAAAAAAGTATTAATATCAAAATATTTCCACATTAGGTATGTTTCATGTGTCACATCAGAATCATAAAAAACAAAAATGTATTTATGTAAAAAGATTTCCACATGTGAAGGTTTGGGAGTTCCCTCCCTCCCCTCCCCCCATTATAAAATCCCTCAGACTAGACTCAGCCTGCTGGAAGTTAAGGACTGAAGCTCTATTTACAGCTCAGCACAATGTACAAGCAGAGATATACACTATAGACAGGAATAGTTACAGACATAGACAAGTTAAAGGGAATACAGAAACACAACTCCCCTCCCAGAAATCAGAGTCCCCAGGAGGAGCTCCCAACCACCCTTCCACCTTCTCCCTACCCCTATACCTTACCCCAGGGTTTGCCTTATGTGCAAGGTGAGTTTGGAGGATGGGCAAGGGGCTTAGAAGGAAAGTGGATAGTGAGGTTCGCAGACCAAGCCAGCAGCTAGAGAGAACAAGACTCTGTGTCTTATCTCTTTGTGTTCTTATCCATCTCAGCAAGCCCATGAGTGCAGCAGACATCACCAGTGTTTTCCTTTCACAGCCTATAATCTACTTTTCTCCATTAAAATATTCCAATTAGCCTCAAACCAGCCCACCACAACACATTAGATGTTTCAGGTGTCACATCAGAAATACCTGCACCAGAAAAGACCAAACCAAAGTATTTCTTTAAAAAGATTTCTACAACACATCAGACATGTTTTATGTGTCACGTCAAGAAATACCTGCATCACAGATTATATTGACTCTAGATTCTGTGTGATGCTCTTTCTCTCTCTCTGAAGGGGAGAATAAACAGAAAAGCAATGCAGACACCATCTGGAGGGACCTACAGAGGATTGCCTCTAAGAGATCTGCTAGAAAGAATGCAACAGTACAGTCAGAGGCTTGCAATGCAGCATGCAGCACTGGGGCAGTGGCCGTCCTTGAAGTGCCTGAAATCCAAAGCACATCGAACCTCTGGGTGTGTGTTGTGGGGAGCTCAAAGCCAAGCAATGTTTTCACCCTGTGAAGTCACAGCCAGAGACAGACCTACATGTCGAGGTTGCCACTTCTGCATCCTTGAGGAAAGAAGTTACTGCTGAATCATGCAGTGGCCACTGCCACCATCTGCCTGCTGGGAAGGTGGTCTAGAGTCCTGTAGAACCTTCTAGAACCTATCCAGAACTTCAGGGTTGGTCCTTCCACTGCTAACTTCTCTTCCCGTCCATTCTAAAACCAGTCAGAACTCTTCTCCATCTCACACAAGGACCTTTATAGAGTTGTAGTATCATTTCCTTTGCAGAAGACCTCTAGATTGAGTCCAACCATCAACCTAATACCACCACAAAGATGCTCAGAGGGCTGGAGCAACTCTGCTATAAGGACAGGTTGAGAGAGTTGGGGCTCTGCAGCCTGGAGAAGAGAAGGCTTCCAGGAGACCCTAGAGTAGCCTTCCAGTATCTGAAGTGGGCTCCAGGAAGTCTGGGGAGGGACTATTGACAAGGTCTTGTAATGCCAGGACAAGGGGCAATGGGTTTGAACTGGCAGAAGGGAGATTTAGACTGGATGTTAGGAGGAAGTTGTTTGCAGTGAGGGTGGTGAGACACTGGCACAGGTTGCCCAGGGAGGTTGTGGAGCACAGAAGTACCCAATTTGATCGAATATTCAGTGATTCTGTGCTCCACAACCTCCCTGGAGGTGTTGAAGGCCAGGTTGGAGGAGGCCTTGAGTGAGCTGTACTAGTGGGAGGTGTCCCTGCCTATGGCAGGGGGTTGGATCTGGATGATCTTTGAGGTCACTTCCAACCTTACCATTTTATGATTTTTTTGATTCTATGACAGGCTGAGAGAGTTGGAGCTCTGCAGCCTGGAGAAGAGAAGGCTTCCAGCAGACCTTAGAGCAGCCTTCCAGTATCTGAAGGGGGCCTACAGGAAGGCTGGGGAGGGACTATTGACAAGGTCTTGCAATGACAGGACAAGGGGCAATGGGTTTAAAGTGAAAGAGGGGAGACTGCAACTGGATTTAGGAAGAAGTTGTTTGCAGTGAGGGTGGTGAGACACTGGCACAGGTTGCCCAGGGAGGTTGTGGAGCACAGAAGTACCCAATTTGATCGAATATTCAGTGATTCTGTGCTCCACAACC
Source organism: Eubucco bourcierii (assembly GCA_013396675.1). Taxonomy (NCBI): domain Eukaryota; kingdom Metazoa; phylum Chordata; class Aves; order Piciformes; family Ramphastidae; genus Eubucco; species Eubucco bourcierii. The sequence continues at coordinate 1,608 of VWZE01001805.1, read as the reverse complement.
TCCCTGGAGGTGTTGAAGGCCAGGTTGGAGGAGGCCTTGAGTGACCTGTACTAGGGGGAGGTGTCCCTGCATATGGCAGGGGGTTGGAACTGGATGAGCTTTGAGGTCCCTTCCAACCTTACCATTCTATGATTCTGTGATCCTGTGGCCATTAAACCACGTCCCACAGAGCCATACTTCCTAACAAGCAGGAGGGCAAGGGAATTAGAAGGGAGGAATGAGTATCTGACACAACCAGAGCTACTGCTGAGTTCCTGAACATATCATAATGCCTAGATTCACTGGGTTTGTGTGAAAGACATTGCCAGAAAGGATTTTCCTTCCTTTCCTTTCACAGCTTCAGGGGTGATTAACAGTACATGCACTTTCAGTGCTGCACCTGCAGGTAGTGAAGAGATGTATTCCCAACAGCAAGCAATTTCACAGCACGAGCACTCAGAAGCATTATTTATTGCTCCCATTCCAGCTAAAAAGTCTGAGACTGCAAAACAGTAACACATTCAAGATCTCATCACTCATCTGTAATTTGCATTTTTCATGGATACAAACCTGACTGGCTAATTGGGAAGTCATTTGACTTGAAACTTAATACACTCTTACCTTCTGATGGCTTCAGCATGAAGAGAATATATTGTGCTTTCATTACTCAGACCCAGGAGGAATTTTCCACTTTGTGTTTCCTGGTGTCAAACAAGAGAAGAGATTTATCTGCCAGAGGAATGGATTGGTCCATCTAATTCAGTACACTGCCAGCACTCACCACCAGTGCTGTGGTTGTTGTTGGGAGCCTGTACTTTCCTGATCAGTTTGCTATCAAATAATCCCAGTTTATACAAAACCATGCAGTGGTAGAACAGCAGAAGAGTTTTCTCTCCAAAACCATGCAGTGACAGAACAGCAGGAGAGTTTTCTCTCCAAAACCATGCAGTGGTAGAACAGCAGGAGAGTTTTCTCTCCAAAACCATGCAGTGATAGAACAGCAGGAGAGTTTTCTCTCCAAAACCATGTAGTGGTAGAACAGCAGGAGAGTTTTCTTTCTGTTCAAACAGCACAGGTAATGACCATTGCAGCGGGGGAAATCTCCAGTTGTTACAGCTTCTGTGAACTGGATGTAGGAAGGGAAGACTCAAGCTCAAATGTGGCCTTTTGAGAGCTCAGATCATTCCCTATGCCCTCTCCAGACATTGGATGTCTTTATTTTCAGAGTTGCTCGTATGTAAATGCACATAAGCAGGTTG
>VWZE01001804.1:78890-110429 GCA_013396675.1 Eubucco bourcierii | reverse complement strand
GCCATATCAAGAGCAAGTTGAACAGCTTTTACCTCAGTGAATCGACTGGATTCCCCTTCTCCATCTCTTGCTTCAGTAACTCTCCTGGTAGGACTCCAGACTGCTGACTTCCATCTTCGCTTGTTCCCAACAAGACGACATCATATTGATGTGTCGCGTACTTTTCTGTCTCATCTTGGGTGGACTGCGGAAGGAAGCTGTTTCACTGACATCTTCCTTGGCAAACTGTATCTCACAAGCATGTATCAGTGATTGCTGCATGTGCCTTTTGAGGCATTCTGGAAGAAAAAGGGAACCAAGAGGCATTGGGCGCTCAAATATATGTCTAGGAGAAAATAGCATGGTGTCATCACACAAAATCTTTCCCTGTGACTTCATCTGTTCTTGTCTCTGCCAATGAATTGAGTAGTGAGGACTCACCATTCTTAAGGGTTGCAACCTAAAACCATTTTTAATACTTGTCTGCCCATTAACAACTGCTAAATGCTTAGGGATTCTCAGTATAAGCTTCCCTATCTAATTGCTGTCTGTATTTCCCACTCAGAACATACAAAGGGTTAGTCCATTTCCTTGAGAAAAGACTTTGCTGTTCACTCTTCAGGCTGTTAGATGAACCTTCTCCATACCTCATGGGACATTAGATGGCTTAGTCACTCTATTTTCTTTTCATTTCCAAACCTAGATCAGGTTAGATGTATCTGAAATGTGAAGAAGTAAAAGGCTTGAAGGAGATTATTGGTGGTAGCAGAAGAATGCTCGTGGATGCTCCCTCCCTGGAGGTGTTCAAGGCCAAGTTGGATGAGGCCTTGAGTAACCTGTACTAGTGGGAGGTGTCCCTGCCTATGGCAGGGGGTTGGAACTAGATGATCCTTGAGGTCCCTTCCAACCTTACCATTCTATGATTCTAAGAAGAGAAAAATGAATCGAGACCTCTCTCCTTTCTGTTGCTACTTTAGTGATGCTGCCTTTGAGGTTTAAGTCAGTGCGTCTCTCTCCTTCTCCAGGGTGAAGACAGTATGCAAATGGAAAGCTGTCTGATCAATTAGAGCAGGACTAGAGGAAAATCAGAATTTGGGATCCAGGATTCAAACCTAAGCCAGTGCTTTTGGCAGGATGATTTAAGGCTCAGTCCTTGAACTCAGGTCTCTAAGCTGTCTGGTAATGGAGACTTGAGGTATCGCATAGGAATTGTTTGGCAAGTCCCTCCCCAGAAATTGCAGCTGTTCTGTTGACTGCAGAAATGAACTGGTTCATTCTGTCTGTGCCTGTAAGTTCTCTACTGATATCTAGCAGCTGATCTGATAAATTTTACTTTCAAGTAGCCATTCTTTAGTTAAGAACATTATTGTTTGCAGTGTTTATATAGGGAAATGGGGGAACAATGAGTTTTATTGTGTTTGCAAACAAGTCCATTGTGACCCTGTAGCATAAAATCAGGAGCACAACTTGACCTTTCGGTGTAGGAAGACGGTGTTGAGGTATGAAGCGTCTGAATATAGAAGCGTATCTGCTTGTGTATTGTGCTAAGCTGTGAATGTAAAGCTTCATTCCTTAACTTCCAGCTGGCTGAGTCTAGTCTGGGTGAATTCATTGTGTGTGGGGGCAGGTAACTCCCAAAGCAGCACGCTGGAGGCAGTGTATCTAACATGTAAATCTAGCATGAAAAATCCAGAAGCAAAATGTCAGGTTCATTGAGCTTAACCCAGGAGGAAGGCTTTCTAAATGTAGGCATCTATAGAATGTGTCTGAAAGTTATGTTTACACAAGCTGTGAAGCATGTCCCAGTGACTAAGACACAGTTGTGTCACAGGTGAGGCAGTCATGGCTTGGAGTCCATGGCCACAAGTCCTAGCATGTCTTTACTGGCTTCTGGAACTAGGAGCATAGCTTAAGGACACCTGAGAAGCTATAAACTGAGTCAGCCTGGGTTGTCAGTTTGGTTTCAGTGACCTCACTTGCAGCCGGAGGACTGAAACAGCAGCAGAAGAGAGGAGATGGTAATGGTGTGAAGCGGAAAGCCCTGTCTAGGCTGGAAAAGCATATGGAAGAAGAGTCAGAAAGAGAAAGGAGGTGGGCTGAAGGAAAGGGCTGGACCAGAGGAAGTGCAGCACACTGTCTCATTTGCCAAGTAAATCTACACCACAAACCCAAAGTGCCTACTTCATAGTGTCAAAATAAATTTTTTTTTCTCTCTCTCAGAGGTGCCGTGTTTGTGTAGAGAAGGCCAAAACAGGGACGGCCAAGTTTTCAGTTGTCCAAACAAGTCAGAAAGTTCCAAATTGTCCTTTTAACAGCATGTTTCTTATAAACTATCCAGCACAGTCAGATTGCATCACTAAAGCCAAACATACAGTTGGGCGTAACGCCAGAGGATTAGCTACAGTTCTGGTTTATCAAGGACGACAATGCTTGTATCGGAGCAGAGGGAACTGCAATGCTCTAGTGCTTGGATACATGGCAATTAATAGCTCCTTAATAATTACCTGGTGAAAGGCTGCTGTACTGGGTGTTCCCAGAAAGTGACTGAAAGATACGTTGTTGGCGTGGCAGAAACTGGGATCTGGGTTCATAAATGAATTCATTAGGTCCTTAGCAGACGTAGTTGCCTCTGTGTTTCTGCTGTAATGGCAGTACCTATGTGCATTCTTAACTGCGTCTAATACGGGGATGAGATGGTAATGCAGAAGCCTCGTCTGTCCTATCTGTCCCTCCCCAGGGGGTGTTACAAGTACAGACTTTCTCAATAACACACTTTTATGACTGGTTTGTTGTGTGCTGTAGGTACACTCTTAGAGCCCAGGTTGTGATTAACTTCTTTAAATCAGCCTTATAAACTACACTAAAAATAAACCAATGCTCTGCTCACATTTAGAGGCCTTCAGATCCTGGATTCTAACCTAACTTTACTTTAACTCTCTAATTCGGGCTATCTTTCTGTGGACTAGAAACTGTGCCATGTCTAACCCCAATGTAAACAAAACACCTTAGCTCTTTGCTCACACTCGGCCAGCGTTAGAGAACTGGCTTCAGTGTATTAAAAAGCCCAAAGAGATGAACTTAACATCTAGTGTCTATACTATCAAAAAGAACAGCTTTGCCAGGTTGTACTTTATCTTTTCCCTGTAATGACAGAGTTTCTTCGTTTACTTCCGGAATAAATTCTGAATTTGATGAATGAGTCCATGAATAGCATCAGTCCAGGGGATGGTGATGTCCTAAATGCAGCCAAAACCAAGGTGGCTGAAAAGACATGAAATAACTTCTCACAGACTTTTCCCCTGTTTATGGTAACCACACTTTGAGCATCATTGCCTATGCTTATTCAAGTGCATTAGTTGAGGTACAAAGTGAGTTAAACTGGTAAGTAACTTTTCTTGCTTCAGTTTTAGCCCAAACTGGCTAATTGAGAGCTGCTCTTGTGCTAGTGTTCTGCAAATGTGTGAGCGTGGAGAGGGAAAAAGTAACTTGCTCTTCTGCTCTGGGTGCTGCTTGCATGTAGAATTCTCAGCATTTAAGCATTGTCAATGGAAAGAAACCTGTCTTGCAGATGGGTTGTCTCTAGTGCAGCTTCAAGGGAGTCCTACCTATTGGTGTGACACTAGAGGGTCACAGTTGTTAAACAACGGAAGCTAAACAGCCCCTGCAATTCCAGAAGAAAGCAGAGGGCTGGTGTTTGGCCAGCTCAAATAGTTTAGTGTGTTGTGAGCTGGAAGATGATGAAGAGCTAAGGAGTATCCTCTGGGGTTTCTGGTAAATATTTGGCTATGCTTACTTTGAGATGCACAGCTTCTCTGCAACTCCTGGCAGCCAGCATAGTTTAGAGTGGCATTTGGCTGTTCCAGGATGGACGGGATTTAACACCTTGGCATCCTCTGGATCCTCCCATGCTAGCCATGAGGTTGGCTTTCTGACTTGCAGCCAAGTCTTCATATCTCTGTAAGTGTCTGCTTGCTGGGAATGCTGCCAAATGCCAGCACCTGTCAGAGCAGAACAAACTGCCCAGATGCAATCCTCGCTGTTCATCAGCAGAGTGCTGGGATTCAAGGGTGGGGGGCAGGCCAACAGGGCAGCCGTTAATCTCCTTCTCCTGACAGGAGCACTGCCAGGTGCTCTCTGAGGCTGTGGTGTTGCTGTGAAAGGACTGAAAAGGAACAGCTTAAGAAAAGAAATAATTATTGTATAGATGTAAACAAAACTGCAATACAATCATGAGCCACTACTGCATGAAATGTATTCGCTGTGTACGATTTGCTGGGGAGCAACTGAGAAGTGTGTCTGAAGTAAGACCGAACTCTATCTGAAGTCACAGTGCCTTGGCATTCTCAGGATGATTCCAGTTCCCTGCTGTGCAGCACGTTTGTTTATCAGATCTTTGTTCGTGAATGTCCCTCCACCCCTTTCTGTTCTAGCAGCCATTTGTGAAGGGTTTGCTTTACAAACAGTACAGAAAATAGTGTGTCCAAGAAGATGAAAGTATTGAGATACCTATACACAGTATGTGTTAGCTGACACTGTGACAGAACCTCTTCTCTGTAACCAAAGGTATGCATACTCATCACTGAATTGGCTGCATTTCTTTTAGCTTACTTTCAATCACCTGGAGAGGCATAAGCGAATCTATTTCGAATTTGTGTTGTACACCCAATAACTGAACTGTAGTTCAAGCATTATTGTGCATCACAACAAAAACTGCAAACATCTCTTAGTGACCAAAACCCCCTAGGATGCTAAAATGCCAGTAAAATACCCTTACAGAGTGAAGCAGGTGTGATGTTGCATGGCACCTGAAACATTCAGGGCCTGGAAATTGCTAAGATGTCACAGAACTGGCAATTTTATGATGCAAAAATTTGGGTGTGTTGTTGGGTTTTTACTGATGCAATGAGGGATACTTCAGAAATATTGTTCAAATTCTCTAAACATTTGAAACATCAAAGTGCTAGGATATGTACTAATATAAACAAATGAATCTGTTCTGTTCTTAATAGAGTTCTCCTTAGATCTGAGCAGAATAAGGGAGTACCAGATGCTGAGCTTGCTAGCCTTGACTGGTATCTGTAATGGGCACGACAGGAATGAGCTGACTGCTTTTGTTATTGTAAACACTTCTGCCAGCTTCTGGTGTTACCAGTCTGTGAGAGATTCTTTCAGATTTCTCAACCACCATCTGAGTGCTTAAGTCAGGGTTTGGTATCATTATGTTTCTTACTGTGGTAAGCATTTTGGAAACGACAAAATCATAAAAGAAAAAGAAAAAAAAGCAGGACCACATTTGAGATCTGTTACTTAATTTTGGATTTATCTGTCAATATAGTTACAAATTCCTGCTCCCCAAGTAGCTATATGATGGTTTTCCAATCCTTGCCTTCCTGTTCCCTCCATGTTGTGAAATCCAAAGTTCATGTGTCTATGCTCTGCTTCAGCTGACCTTTGGAAGAAAACTCATCGGGCCTCTTGGCAGTTGCCACTTGACCAGGTGGCAGATATTTCAGTGACGTAGCAGCTTTGCCACAAATGAAGTCTTTTGCCTGTTGTCTCACAGATGTTAGTAATGGATGCTTTCCCTACAAAGAGATAAGCTGAAAGTTTGGAACAGTTAGGGAGGGGCATCTCTTACACCACAGTTAAGTAATGCGTTGCTAGAAATAGGAGATAACCAATGCTTCTCCCACATTATTAATGTTTAACTTTACTTCCTCACTTCTGAGCAACAAAATAACAGCAAGCTCTTAAATAATGGGATGTTGCCTGTCCTGAGATGAATTTATTTAAAAAAAAAAAAAAAAAATCTTGGTAAAGTGCTTAAGATCTCTCTCAAATGTCGAGCTCAGCCCTTCTGCTTCTCTTGTTCAGGAATTTAATCTTATACACAGCCTTGCCCTTGTTGAATAGCATTTGTACAAGTGCAAGGCTTGCTCTGTGCAGCAGCAAGGGTTAAAAAAGTGGATTCCATGCACTTATTTTCATTTGAATCATTGAACTTCACTATTTGTAGGTTTCTCAATCTGTAAAACACTAAAGTAGCATTTCCTACAGCCACAGGTTTTGGAAAGATGAGCTTGTAACGCTCCTCGTTCTTGCCATTCTCAGAGAAGGGTCACACTTGAGGTGCCTATTGCTATGAAACTGTTGCTTCAGTTGCCCTTTAGTGAGGCCTGAAACTGTGTTTCCTCGCAGGGATTGGATGGTGAATCTGTTTCATACAGAAGCATAATTAACTGGCAGCAGTTCTGATTGGAATCTTAACAACTATGCGGTACCAAGCAGTGGACTGAGAGCTGTTTACTTAAGAGGTTTTCTGACTGGTGGTGCTGTGCTCTTCTATCATGTGGTGGTCTAACTCAGCTCTAAAATGAACTATTTCTCGGGCAACAGCTTAAGACTGCTAATTTTATTTTATTTTTTAATTAAGAAATAACTGGTTCTTGCAGTTGTTAGCATTTGCTCACTGTTTTCCACTTCTTCCCATATTTGTATGCCAAGAGTAAGAATTATTTCTGAATAGTTTCATAATCTGTTCATGTTGGTATACTCTCACAGCTATGCAGGTGCTTTAACCCCAAAGACTTCACGTGTCCAGTGTTCAGAGACCCTTCAAAATGGTAGTTGACTATAATTAGACTCCAGGATTTCAGGATTAGGGTTATAAGAAACTAATGTGCAAACCGAGTTGTAAATTGATTCAACACTTCTGCACTCAGCTGCCTTAAGTGAATGGTATTGAACAAGGTCTCTGGTTTCTTTTGGGATTTTTTTCACATTACATATGTTTGCAGATCATAGAATCATAGAATCATAGAATCATAGAATAGTAAGGTTGGAAGGGACCTCAAGGATCATCTAGTTCCAACCCCCTGCCATAGGCAGGGACACCTCCCACTAGTACAGGTTACTCAAGGCCTCATCCAATCTGGCCTTGAACACATCCAGGGAGGGAGCATCCACAACCTCCCTGGGCAACCTGTTCCAGTGCCTCACCACCCTTACTGTAAAGAACTTCCTCCTAACATCCAGTCTAAATCTCCCCTCTGCCAGTTTAAGCCCATTGCCCCTTGTCCTGTCATTGCAGGACCTTGTAAATAATCCTTCCCCAGCCTTCCTGTAGGCCCCCTTCAGATACTGGAAGGCTACTATCAGGTCCCCTCGAAGCCTTCTCTTCTCCAGGCTGAAGAGCCCCAACTCCCTCAGCCTGTCCTCATAGGAGAGCTGCTCCAGCCCTCTGTAACTTCTTTCATCTATGACTTCTATCCTCTGCAGCTTCTTGAGGAAATATTCCCTGACAAGTGTTTCTACTGTGTTATTTGATGTCAAGAACAAGTTCTTTACCACGAGGGTGGTGGAGCACTGGAATGAGTTGCCCAGGAAGGTGCTTGAGGCCCCATCCCTGGAGTATTCAAGGCTTACTGCAGGGCGGTTGGATGAGATAACCTTTAGAGGTCCCTCCCAAACCAAACCATTCTAGGATTCTATGATCCTATGATCCTTTAGCCATTTTAACACTTTCTACTTGACAAATGACAGTAAATATACTTTGGAAGATTGGGATGGGGTTTGTTTTTTTCCTTACTTCTTACTTTTTAAAGTCTAATTTGCTCATTTCCATGTCTGAGTTGTAAACAAAGGAGATGGTTCTGTGGAGGATTTTTAGTGGTCTGACACAATGATAAAGTTAACAGACAGCTTACATAGCTTTTTGCTTTTTTTTTTTTTTAAATGTTTTTTTAAACCAAACCAAACCAAAACCCAAAATCTTCTTTTTATGCTTGTAGACCCTTTCTGGTTCTATAATCTCATGACTCCTTTAAAGTCAATGCTCTGGTACATTCATGACTTTGTGAATATGAAGAACTTGGCCTTCAGTACACGGTGTGTACAAATACTGCTCAGCAGAGATGGCAGTACCTTAGCAAGCCAGGCTGCATTAGTAAGCTAGGCTCAATGATTTTAGGCCTAATGAGCGCAGGTTGTGGTGGTTTGGCCCCGGCTCGGGGCTAGATGCCCACCTAAGCTGCTCTGTCACTCCCTTTCTTAGATGAACGAGGAGAGAGAAAATATAACAAAAGGCTTGTGAGTCAGGATAGAAGCAATTTAACAGGATAGAAAACCAAAGGAAAGGCCATGCACAGAAGCAGGGCAAACAAAGATTTATTTGCTGCTTCCCATCAAGAGATGGTGTTTGGTCACTTCTGGGAAGCAGGGCTTCAATACGTGTAACAGTTGCTCAAGAGGGCAGATGCCATCAATGAAATGTTCCCACACTTCCTTCTTTTGCTCAGCTTATACTCCTGAGCTGATATCATATGGCATGGAATACTGCTCTGGTCAGTTTGGGTCAGTTGGCCTGGCTGTGTCTCCTCCCAAGATCTTGTCCACCCCTCAGCCTGCTGCTGGGGGAGCGGGGGAAATGCTGCAAAAGCTGATCTACTTCAGTGTCTTATCAATATTTAATCCTGTTGCAGTCCTGTTTAGCTCTTACCTAGCCTCAAAGGCATCCTGTGGCTGTATTCTACAGTGTCATTGTGAGCTGTCGGTTTTAGAAAACCTACTTGCTGATAATTTCCAACAGAACAAAACCTGTTTGCATGCCAGCCAGAATGTGAACATTAATCTAGGCTACAAATACCGGGAACACCTTCATGGAAGCACAAAGACTTCCAAAGCTGTCATGAAGTGCGAGCAGTTCTGGTGTTCCATGGTGATAATGCTGCTGGTTTGCAGCAGCATGATAAAAACTATCTTTGAAATTGTTACCATTCTTTGTTACTTGCAGATATCTGCAGTTAGGCACAAAAAATGCTCTCAGGATGGAGCTCAAGCGGAGATGCTTTTGTGTTCTAGTAATATACTCCGAGCAACTTAAATAATATTTGACTGGAAACCGTGTCTCAAATTAAAATAAAAAGAGTCATTTGGGAGCTATTATTTTACTAGATGAAAGCACCACAGTTTTAACTATAGCCTGATTTTAAACTTGGCATGGTGACAGTACTTAGGAACTCGTGCTGCCTTGGAGTGCTGTCTGCTGGTTGGAGCTTTTACAATTTTGGTGTTAGGTGTGTAGAAGAGAAGTGGCTGAAAGGCCTGGTTCTGTATGATGCTGCGTCCCAAACTAGGAAAATGTTAGTGGCAACTGGGGTGTTCCTTCTGTCTTACAGCACCTTGTCTCCCCTCCCATGGCAGTGGTTGTTAAAAAATGAAGCACATTTGCCAATCCCAGGGGCCTGTACAGCACCTGGTTTGGAGATGCGCTAAGCAGGCTGATATGGTTTGCAAGCTCGGTGCTGAGTTTTTGCGTTTTCAGAAAGAATTTGCTTATTCAAGCAGGTTTAGCAGTTGTATTTCCAAGAAGCAAAGGAAGAGACTGATGTACTGAAGGCCTTTGATCTAGAAAAGTGTCCAGAACAATTGTTTTCTTCCAGATCCTGTAATGGGAGCTGGTAAAACTGTCCTGGTCCCTCCTCAGAAATGCTACTTCTTTTTTCACCCTCTTGGATAATGAGGACAAACCTAATGACTCCTGCAATTGGTTTAGCATTGCAGTCTCCCAGAGTTCGTCTAGATTCCTGCAGAATCCAGGCTGTGTGCTGTGTCTGAGACATCCTGCTGACACTACTCTGCTTATCTAATCATACTACTATTGACATATGAGTGCTTCTCCTTTATTCTGTGCTAACCCTTGTGCTTTACATACATACAATTCAGTGCAGAGACGTCAATATAATCCAGGTTTGTATCTGTCAGTCATGTACTGATCCTTGTGTGGTATCCTGTGGTGGATTGAAAGGTCATCACCAGGAAAGAGTTCACTGCTAGGCTGATTCCTATGACACCCAAAATGCTTCATCAATGATTCTGAGACTTTAGGCTGACTTGTATCCAATTTTAAAGCTATGTAAAACTCAGATTTCAAAGTGCGTTTGCAAGACTTGAGGAGAATGACTGCAAATATTTCACTTGGAATTTGTAAATGAAAAAAAATGCTCTTTTATAATGCTACAGTTCAAAATAATGCTGCCTTGAAAAAGAATTCCAAACTGCCTTTTTTCTTGCAAAATGAAGTTTAACTGATAAGAACAGGTAGTGTAGTTTCACAGAGAGTGTTGATGAGCTGGCTAGGAAAGGGTTGTAGAACAAGTAATACCTCTTGCTGGGTGAAATCTGTTGCATAATGTTAACCTTTTGTGGGAGCCAAGGTTCTCCAGACAGTAAACAACATGCAAGTGATACCAATAGTGCAGCCTCAGAAAACAGGCAAGTTATGATTGATTTAGCAGAGCTGTGCCATTATACCTCCTGTTCTCTGAAGTCCATATCATGCCCCCAGCACTTGTAATTGACTATGAAGCCATTGAAATTACAAACTCTCCTGTAAAACTTGGGATTCTGCTTTTCCATGTGACTGGTTTACTGTACAGGTACGAGGTGTTCTAGCCACTGTGCCTTAAAGGGAAGATTCCTTTTAATTCTGCAGTTTCAGTAACTTTTCTACTATGATGTATTTACAGTGCTATTCTATGAACCTAAGCATTAAAAAAAAGGAATCAGGATCTGCAGATTGACGAGTTTATCTCAAGATTTCTGAGACAAACAGTATGGGTTTTACTTGGTTACTGTGGTTTTGAGTCATCACAGCACTCTTTGTGTTCCTAGAGCTGTAATCCCTGAATTCCCTTTCAGAATTTACAGGGGCACAGAACTGAGAAGAAGTGCAAGATTCCTGAGCTGGCAATATTGAAAACTGAGTATCTGTCTAAGCATGCCTTAGTCTGTGATGTATTTGACTGTGAGGCTCTGGAAGTTAGAACATACTGGCTGTGAGTGCTTGGGTTTGCCTGGCCAAGTTAAAAATGAACAAATAGTACTGCTGGAAATTCACCAAAGTGAAGAGAATTTCTTAGGGAATATACATGAAAAAAAAAAAAAGTGTCAGTCCACTATTTCTACATATCTACTTGGATACTTCCTCTAGAAATATCTATTGCTGTGTATGATTTTATTCAAGGGTGTTTAGTTATAGGATGAAGTTTGTAATCCTATTAAAATAGTTAATCCAACTAAGAGGTGAGAGGAAAAGGGTGAAAATGTTGATGCAAGGTAAAGGTGTGTCTCTTTTACCTGCCTAAATAACACAATTATATGTCTGGCGTTTTCAAATAAATTTATTTCATCTGGGTTGAATGACAATAAACAGAGAGGGTTCTCCTCACTTTGAGACAAGGAAATAGCATGTGTGATTAGAAATCATGCTAGCTTTGATGTAATCAGCTACACTTTCATTGAATTGTGTAAGAGAAGCCCACTTCAGGGAAGGTTTGGCCCTTAAGATTGAAGAAGCTAATTATTTGTGGTCTTGCCCACTGCCAGCCCCGATCTGGTGCAACTGGCACCTTGTGGTGGTTTGAACATGACAGTAACATCACACAGGTGTAAGAAAAGCAGGAAACAAAGCCAATAGTGAACCAGGACCATGACGTACTCTTGGGAAATACTTGGTGGTTTACAGTGTACAGATTGTTCTTTCAGTTTGAGAATTTGGCTCCCTTAGTAGTTGGCTAAGCTTTATGAGAACTGACAAGAAAAAAGATCAGACTTTTGGATTTGGTCTGTACATCACAAGAATATACCCAAAATCTGGGATAGTCCTTCAAGTGCTGTCTGTGGTCCTCCTCTTAGTATGCTCTTCTGGCTCTTGTGGTCTTTTCTGGTACATTCTGTTTAGAAAGTGTCGTCGTGTCCACCCTACACCCCCCCCNNCCCCCCTCCCCCCCCACCCCCCCGCCTCCCCTTTTTTTTTTTTTTTCCCTTTAAAGCAGTATGAATGCATCACTGAAGAAAAATAATTGTCTGTCTCTCAGAAACAGAGCAGGATTTTCATTCTGCAGAAGATTGGCAACAGAGAATAATTCTTAATGGAATTACCCAGTAATTCCTTGAACTTTTCAGCATTATGCAAATCTAGGCCTAAGAAGTAATGCAAACATGAGCCTGTTTCATGACACTAATTTAAATAATCCTTTGTATTTCTCTTACTGATAAAAAGGAAGTCTTAGAATAATCAATTTTGAGGTTAACCTTTTGGCCCTGCACAACAGGGTACTGACAAACCTTTGTGATGCAACCAGCAGCCTGGTTTGATTTGTTTGTTTTAAGCAGTTTGCAGTTCTTTCCAATTTCTTTACTGGTCATAAGGCATTTTTTAAATACAGACTTGCTAAAATTTCAGAGTGCCTTCAAATAACTAACTGCTACTATAGCTGTGTATAGAAACATACTGCAGTAGAAAGTACAGGAGGTGCCAGTTCTGGTACTGACACAGCTGCTGCCTCAATAATGTTTTGATTTCCTTGGCAGCAAAAGAAATCTTGTGCTGATTTGCCTGGAAGAGACCCAAAATGCAGACGCAAACGGAGAGAGGTGGGTAGGGTGGAGCACCTTCAGCCACGGCTGGTGGTATAACCAGCGCAGATGGGGACTGTCACTTGGAAGGACCTGCTAAATAAATTACGGTGGGGCTGTTTTAGCTGCCGCCAGCCAAGTACGAGGGAAGTGTGAAAATATATTAGCTCTCCAGGCTCTAATTCACTGTGAGTAACAGGTTTTCCAATAGTAGAATTTATATGATTGTAGTGCTCTCTATAATTATTTTTTTCCCCTGGTAGTGAGTTATGCTGCTGGCATGGTTTTTGGTTGGGTTTTTTTTTTTTCCCCTGCTAAATGCTTTGTGCATTGTGGTGTAGAAGTTATTTATGGAGAATTTATTCAAATGAGTTTTGCTTCTTGTGAGGTATCTTTATCCATGTCTCCTTCACCAGTTACCCAGACTGTTTGGCACACACAGCAGAAAATTCTGGTTTCAGAAGATTTGCAATCAAGGACAGTGTCTCAGCTCATGTAGTTCAGCACAGTTCCATAGTGGTCTAAATGAGACCCTTTACAAAGGTTTGAAAATATGCTGTCTGCCCACTACAGGGATAGCTAAGAAAAAGTTTAACAGGTACTTGTGGCACAGCTTGCTAGTAGTACCTATTTCTCCTGAGCCAAAACTGCTACTCCATGGCTGTGGTCCAGAAGCAGGAGGATTTCTGCCTAAGGCACTTGTGTGACAGGCCCCAGAGATATATACCTGTGAGCAGTCACAATTTTCTCTGCTCGTTAAAATGCACGCATTAAATAAGATGCTATCTTGGTGCCTTCAACCTTCTTAAAACTGCAGATCAGACAGCAATCTGTGTCCCAGGCTGCGGGAGAGAAGCGAATTGCCTAACTGTCTGCCAGCTGAGCAGCTCATTCCAAGGCCCAGCTGCCTCGGCTGCAGAGGTGTGCACGGTGGAGCTGTACCTGCCCATGCACCTGGCCTGGGCCTGGACCTTGTCCTGCACTGTCCCATCAGGCGTCTCCTGGGACGTGGCAGGTGTTGGGGTGGCGGAGCCTGTCCGTGAGGCCCAGGTAGCAGCGATCGAGGCAGATTGGGCTCAGCAGGTGTGCATCCAGAAATAGTTCCAGGACAGTTCGGGAAGGACTCTGTGCTTGAAGGGATGGGTTTGTGACCCTTGGCCCCTGGCCGGGGCTGGCCGCAAGGGAGAACTTGGCAGCCTCCCCTTCTGGCCGCTCGCAGGGCCGTTCCCGGGCAGCCCCGTGCCGCGCTTTTGTCGTGACACGGGGCTACGGCAGGCCCCGCTGCCGCCCTCGGCCCCTGGACTGAGTTTAGTGTTGGAGCAGAGCCAGAAGCGGGACGGCCTCCAGCCGCGGGCCCCCGCCGGGCCTGAGGCATCGCCGGCGAGGAGCGGCGCCCGCCTCGCCTCCCCGCTACGGCCCCCGGGGAGGGGCCGGGAGGGGCCAGGCCTGGCCACACCGCTCCCGCCCGTCGAGGCGCGGAGTTGTGGGCAGAGACGGCGTCAGGGCGGTGCGTCGGGGCCGTGCTCAGCGCCACTCGCCGCGTCCCGCCGGGCTGGAGATGCTCGAACGCAGCGGGGCCGCGGCGGCCTTCACCGATGATGTGTTGCGCGTCTTCGGGGCCAACCAGAGCCTGTCGGCCGGGCAGCTCTCCTCTCTGCTGCAGCGGCTGGGCGCCGCGCCGGCCCTGAGCGCCCTGCTGCCGCTGTCCCACCTGCACCACAACCAGGTACCGGGGGGAGGGCGGGAGCCGGTTTGTGCGGGCTCCGCCGGCGCGCTGGCGGCCAGGGCCGNGCGGGCTCCGCGGGCGCGCTGGCGGCCAGGGCCGGGCTGCAAACGCAGCCGGGTGGGCAGTTCCGTAATTAAGTCTCGTCGCCGTCGTGTTTTGTCCCGTCAAGCGGAGTCGGAGAGCGCAAAGGTCCCCCGAGGCGCCGGGTGCGGGTTTTGGGTAAGGGTAGCGTTGCAGTGGTGAGAGTAGCTTGGGGCAGGCAAGAAACTGCCGACCCTCAGTGAGCCGCTGCATTGCGGGGCTGCCCCTGGGGTTAGCGCTGAGTCTCCGTTGCTCAGCGATTGAGCTGGCATTTGTCCTGGGTAAATAGCATCTAGGGGACACAAGAAACGTTTGAAAATCAGCTAGTATTTGCTTCCTGGAGTTGTGTGAGTGTATCTCCCGGACTTGTTAAAAGACAGTCGTGTGATAGCACAGATCTGCTCATAGCCAGGTGCACTCGTGCGAGGAACCTTGGTGAGAAATTGCCAGGTCTTTCACCTAAATTGCGGGCTAAGCGAGCACCCATCTAATAAAAGCTGTTTAAAATTATGTTTGCTTACAAAATACTATTGGACTGTTCCCTTTCACGGAGATCCTTTGTTTAGCGTCTCCATCTAAAACTCAGAGCTTGTCGATACTGTTTTTAAAGGTTGAGTAATTGTGCATCTGTAGTGTCGCAGACTCCTGGTTTTTTTGCTTGAAGGGAAATTTTGCAGATGGTGGAGAATTTCCTTATGCTCAGGAATAAAGGGGACCCAGTCAGTGAGAAAAAGGCAAGGAAAGGAGGGATGAGTATTTAGTCAGACTGGTCCCCCACTCCCTGGGAAGCAGAAGAGCCACGGCTTTAAGAACCGTGGGGTAGTCGCCTTTTTTTGCTTGTTGTGTGAAGAAGAACCGTGAATAAGCACCCTTTGGTTTAGAAAGGGTGCAATCCTGATGCCCTTAGCAGAGGTTTAATTGGGAGTTAATGGCACTGCGATCAGTGTAGTATTCAGTGTGAGCGGGGCAGTAGTCGCCAGTCACATCTTTCAAATATCACAGAGTGAAGGCTGTTCCAGCACGGTGTGTTCAAAACATACAAACATTGCCAGCCACACTTGCTAAATACAAGTTTGCAGTGTCGAATGAATGAAAAGGACCTTTCTTTAAAAAGGCATAGAAAGAAGTAAATTCTTGAACGCTTCAGGTCTTGCCTCTGCAACAGCACGTAGCCCTCGTACACAGGCTACAGAGGGAAAGAGAAGTAATCCTTTTTCTTCTGACTGTTTGTGTGTTCTTCCGAAGTCACTTGAAGCTTAACTGCAACAATTTTTTTTCAACAGGCCTTTCTAGTTGTGTCTGTACTATTCTGAAATGTGTGATTTTTTTTTTTTTGTTTCCCTGTGTGACTTGTATTCATAGTTTGTTTGTTTGTTTTTTGTGGTGTTTTTTTTTTTTTATTTTTTATTTTTTTTTTAACCTTAGTGCTACTTCATCACCTGGTGCCATTTAAGCAAGTGCACTCCTCTTCCTGGCTTTTGATCTCTCTTAGCTAGGTAGAGGCTGGGTGTATCAGTGGCTGTGGGCAGGTGATGCATGCAAGTAAATCACTCATAGCAAGTAAATCACACGTGACTCTTTGCACTTGCAAGTTATAATTTAGAGTATCTACTGGTTATTAGAGAAGACATAAAGTGGCCTTATCTAACTTTGTGTATTGGAACACACCCGAGAGGCCGAGGCTCTACTGATTGTGGAGGAAAACCAATAGCTGTGAAGGGTGATTGCAGTATTCCTCAGGCTGAATCTATTCAGGCTGCATAAATACCTGATTATAGGAGGAAACAAGGCTTATCTCATGTTTTAAGTTTTTAATTTCCTTGTTGAGACCAGGTGGGATGAATCCCAGGCCTTTCTTCTGATCCCTGCTCTATCAAAGAATCCCTCATCCAAGCCTGAAGTACTTTTTAGGGGAGAGCTGATCTGTAAGGGACAGATGGTATATAGCATTTAAAAAACTGGAGGGAAGGAAGAGCCTGTGTTACTTTTATCCCAATAGAGGGTTCTAGTTTCAGTGTTTCATTCAGAACAATTCTGGTAAGTCTAAGTAGTCTCCCAAGGGAGGATCCCCCAAAAGCTGATCCATTTTCTCAAAGCTTGAAAGAGTGTAGATATTTAAGGCAGAAGAGGATGGATGCTTGATTTCTGTGATCCTTTGGTACAAGTGGACTTGAAAAGGGGGAATTAAAGAATGAAATAAGTGATAGAATTTGGTGCTGATAGTGTTGGAATGTCTACTTGGGTAGGCGTTTATAATAGTATGTCCTGATTGCAACTTGAGCTTTCTGACAGAAGAGGGAATGGTCTGACATTTTGTCTTGATCCAAGACCAGGATCCGACGTCCATACAGTGAGAAGATAGAGGGTGGAACGAGTAAGCCTATTTAAGTGTCTTATTTGTAGCATATCTTCCTCAGATTTCAGCTTTCATGGACAGTTTTCATCTCCCAACATGAAGAGGTACCTTGAAGGTGTCGGGGGTGCGTGTGCAATCCCTAAAGCACGCAAGTGTATCCAAGCAGCTTCATCTGCTTTGACTCTTTCTCATGGAGTGCTGCTTACTGAAGGCATGATTGTCTCCTAGCATCCAGTTCTTACCTGTGCTGGGTGACAGGAGTGTTTCCATATAAGCATGATGCTTTGATTTGTTAGTAGGCTGAAGAAGACAGAGTCGTATGTCTGTATTTTGCTTTATCCGGGCTCAAGCAGAGGGAAAAGGGTAAAAGAAAAATGTCCAGATGGGTATTCACTGGATTGTGTGTTTTTTTTTTTTTTTTCCCTTTGCTGTTACCACAGGGTGACCCACTGCTCAGCCCTGGTGTGGGCTACTATCTAATCTGGCAACATGTAAAAGTGCAGTGCAGGTTGCTTTGGGGTATCTTAGTACTTCACATGTGGAATGAATGCCAGAGATAAAACTAAGGCAGAGCAAAGATAAGAACATGCAGAAGATCAGAAAAGGGACTGAAGCATTTACAAGGTGGTTGGTACTGTAGCATTTTTTGTTAATGTTCACTTAGAAAGTTACTTCTGTGTTATTTTTGTCTGAGCAGTTATCCCATCCTTCAAAGGATGTGTTGGACTGGCATCTGCTTTTCATTTATGTGTAAAAAGATTCTAGCTACTTGGGCATCACTTTATTTAATTTACTTTATTTAATTAAAAACCAGGAAATTCCCATACTGGTCAATAATTTTTGGGTGAGTCTTTCTTTTAGCTCATTTGATAGTTTAGTGTTTCTTTTAAGGCTGAATACTTTGTAATTGTGTAAAGTCTCTTGATTTGATGAAAGCATTTTTAAACCTGTTTTTCTAACAGTTCAGGGACAGGAGTAGTTCTGTCTTTTCTGCAGTGTTTGTTAGGCACCGGGTGACAGTGTCCTTGCTCTGACAAGGCTTGCTTGATAGCAGGTGGCAGACATGACAGTAGCCTTGGTGAGCCAGGATGTCAGTCTCAGACCCCTCTACCATGAGGCATCCAAACCAAGAATGCAGAGTTGTGCAGTGTGCAAAGATGGTTTGCTCCAATCCAAGGCTTCTAATAGATTTAATCTTTTAATTGGTCCTTTAATTGTGCCAGTGAACTCATGCGGTCTTGCTTTTTAGCTCTTGGATGTATGTAGGAGTGTACAGAGAGGATGAGGTGCCCTGAAACAATGAGTCATTTATAAGAATCACTGTCCTCTGGGTTTGTCCCTGATCAAACTAATAATAGTCATTAAATAAAATGCTCTTTCTCACCTTCACATAAAACACTTCCTGTCCAATGGCATTTCTCACTGATTCATTTATGTTACAGGTTTCAAGGTGTTTTTTCCTCTCCATAATCTGTTCATTGATGTCCAGTGACTTGGATTTTGGTGAAATAATGTTAATGCAAATACACTGATGCTTTAAAATACTAGTAAACCCTTCAGTGTTTCTAGGAATAACACAGTTAAGAATGATTTTTGGTAGAGATAGTTCCATTATGTGTTCTCAACTCCTACTGGGTTGTTTTTCCTAATGGCTTTTCACTGTAGACTTGCAGAAATGCCTTTGCGAGCCAGCAATACATGAAGCATATATGAACTATTTGGTTTTGTTTTGCTGAGGCTTCCAGTGCTGCTTTTTTGCAACCATGCTGAGATTTGCTGCAGGGGAAGTTAGGCTGTAGGTCAGTGTCTCTCACAGAAAGAAAATATTTCAAAACAGGTTCTGAAATGCTTTCAGTGACTCCTGCTTCACAGCAAGTGCTCACAGTGTCTTCACACAACGCCTCATGCACTTCCTTGACAATGTATTATGGTATTTTCATCTTAAAATGGTTGGATGTTGGTGTGTGACTTATTTGGTGGCTTGGCATTAATATATTAAGTGGTCCAAATCTCTTTTTGTTCCAGTGCTTGACTGGTGAGGAAATCTTTGATTTACATGGGATACCAAACAACAGTCACGTATCAAATTCAAGCTTCTCTACAGTATGTCCTGCTGTTGTGCAGCAGTTAATTTTTCACCCATGTGATCGTCATGAAGACTTTGTGGATACATCTAAACCACATTCTTTACAAGGTTAGTTAATGTTAGTTGCATGAATGTTGTGACTGGAGTGGGCAAATGCATTTTCCCTAGTTCTTAGTATGCACTTGTCTATGTATAACAGAAATATTTTGTTTAAGAGAATATAGTTGTAAAGTGGGAACACAAAATACTGTCACTGGACTATCTAAACAAATCACCTGTCCCTTCACAGAAATCTGTTCAAAATGTTTTAGAGAAAGGTGAAAGAACTTAGTAGCTGGTTAGGGAATAATCTGCCCATTAAAGAAGAGTCTTTCTGACCTGTTCTGTTTCCTTTGGATAATGGTTTGTGCCTCGAAGCGTAAGGACTCTTGATTGTTAGTATGAGAAAGGGGGAAGTAGAAAAGGGAGCTTTATGCAGGTGATTTGCAGTGGGAAGTCAGATCTAATGGTTTGTGCATGTATCAAGGTAAAATTTCTAGGGGACTGCATTTTTGGATCGGCAAGGGGTTTCGAAGCAGAGTGATTAGTTGGGTTCCACAGCAGAAAGGCGGAAGACACAGCAGCTCCCAGAGAGGGAGGGACTCTCTGTCTTTTCTATGTTTGTGTCCATGTTTTCATGCATCTCAGCAAACCTCTGAGCGAAGTAGACATCGCCATTGTTTTCTTTCCACAGCCTGTAATCTAATTGCTTTCATTAAACTATTCCAATCAGCCTCAAACCAGCACAGTAGTAGATAGAAAGTTTGACCTAGAGTTAAGGTTAAGGTATTTAGACCATCCCTCTTGTTTTTCTTTTACCCTGACAACTCAGAAGCAATATCCAGTAGCCAGATAAGCAAGGCATCCTGCTCCCTGCTTCTCTCTTAGCTGCTGTAGAAGAAATCCCTGTGTATTTCCTGCTGTGCTTTGGTGAACTTTCTGCCCAGAGACTTCCACACACTGAACAATATTATTCTGTTTTCCAAAAGACAGAAGGAATCAGTACAGTAAGCTTTACAGAAGAGCTTCTTGCAATAAGAAGGAGGTTCATGAGAGATGACATGGTGTTGGAAGGGACCCCTCAAAGGTCATCTCGTCCAACCCCCTGCAGTCAGCAGGGACACCTCCAACTAGATTAGGCTGCCCAGGGCCACAGAATCTTTGATGCTAAGCGGTAAGTCAGTTAATGCAAGCCAGTATGTGGTGCCTTCAGGCATCTCTTTCTGCCCTGGACCTCCTTTCAGAAGCCAAGCTAGCAACCAGCAACACTTGATCTGTGGGCCTTCCTGCTGACTACATAGGAAAGCAAGACTTGTGTCTGGGTGCTCCACCTGTTATAATCTGGACCTAAATATTCATAGACTCATAGAATAGAGAAGTGGTACTGGAGCAGAGTAGAAGCTAAAGGGCAGTATGTAGCAAGTCCTTTTCCTTGGAGTTTGTGTAACTCATACCTAACTGGTTTCTGTCCTCCCCTTCCTTGTTTCTCTGAAATGTAATAGGGAGGTGTAGGGAACTGCATGAAATAGCTCTAAGTACTCAGCGTCATTTCTTCTGTCCAAGGCAAACAGGTTCTGTGCTCTCTGCTTGGCTTCCTCAGAAAGATAATCATACCCTTACTTCCTCGTCTTCCCAGGCCTTCACTAAGGACAAGCCTGAACCTGCTCAGGAAGGCCCAGGGCAGTCATCCCCACTTCTTATAAGGAGCAATGCCGAACAGTAGTGTTCTAAGGAGGGCATCTTACTTGACTCTTGCTGTTTCATTTTTTTTAATTTCTTGTGGTTTGGGGTATCTTGGTGGTCTCTTCAGGGCTACAGTTGTCAGGAAGAAGCAGCTGAGTGCACCACTAATCAGGAGAACAATGTGTGTTGTAAGCAGAGTGCTCTGCTCTGCTAGGTAAAGTCAGGGTGGGCAGCTTGCTGAGGTGCATGGACTCTTTAAAACCCAATGTGAATGGATCCCTAGTGAATAAGCCCAGTGTTGAGACAGCAGTGCACATATGCTGTTGTGAAATACAGCTTGTAGTACAAGAGCATTGGCATCTTTGGTTGTCTTGGAATGTTACCACTTCTTGCCTCCTTGATTTGTGGTATTCTCCTTGAACTGCTGGTTGCTCTAAGTATGTACTTATGAAGTAATCTTACTTATTGTTCTTTCCAGTTAGACTTAAGATCTTTCTGAACCCAAAAGCTTACTGCAAGGCCCAATACCACCTTCCTGGAGAACACATAAGAAAAATTTTAGGTTTCTTTTATTCCTTGTAAAATTTCTTTAGCTTAAACTAGTCCCCATGCTATTGAGATTTATTGCAGGAAACCATTTCTATATGTAATACAGAAAATAGTTACTTTATTCTTTCATTGTCTGAGGTTGTTTAACAGCTTGTTTTATTTACTCACTTTGAGTAGATCAGAAACAAAATACAGATATGTTAAGTGCCAAGTTCTTAAAGATGTCCTGGTCTAGAGTAAAAATGTCAAAGTAAAAGCACCTCTGTCTTCTGGCATCCCTAATAGTTATTTTTCTTTTGTGATAGAACAGGTTACTACAGGCTAGTGGATGAGAACATGTCCCTACTTCCCCTTGTATTAAACATAGAAAATGGTGGCAGATGATTGATCAGTAACATGCACTCTTATGTTTTTGCTGCTCTGAACAAGGAGTACCAGCATGAGTGTTACAGTACTTCTTGCTGAAGTGCATAGTACAAGGAGAACTTCTTTCCCAGTTCATCAGTGACCTCTTTCTCTGTGCTCGGCTTCGAGCTCCATTCTCCCATCATTTTTGTCATCCATCGATGGACACAATTTGTACATTTATTCCCTTTGTTTTGTTGTAAAAAGACGTTAGTAAGGGTTTTTTAAATAGTTATTGTTGAAACTTGTTCTGATTTCCTGTGTCTGAAGTAATTTGGGAAAGTATGCTAAATGCTTGATACATGGTGAATGAGGCTTTTATATTGTTAACTTGCTTTAAAATGTGTATTTTGCACAGGATAATGAGTAGGAGGTGTCTGGATATTGAGCTGAAAGAGTAATGCTAAACAGTAAACAGTGGTTTGTGACTCATGATATTGTTTGAAGCCCATTACATTTGTTTGCTATGAATTTGATTTGAAAAAAGAGATTTACAACCTTAATTGTAATTTCTTTTAATGGGGATTAATCTCCTACGTAGCTTCGTGACTCTGTCTGTATCTAGTTGTGTTTTTCCCCCTCTCTCATTCTCTCTCAAGATGGCAAGTGAATGTTCTAACTGAAATTGATTTGCCTTCTGCAGATGCTTAAAATGTTTCTGGTGCATTCTGTTCTTACCATAATACAAAACTCACTAGGTATAGAAATTGTGACACTGTGCAAACCAAGTAGAACCGTTGCAGTTGCAGTGAAGAATCCAGCTTGGGACGTTAGCTGGTAGTGTTGCAGGAAAGTTAGGCTGCAGATCGTAATCTGCTCTGTTAGCTTCTGCTATGCAGAAAGGAATTTATGGGGACCTCTGTGTGTTGTAAGCTAAAAGTGACATGGCTTTCTGGATTTATACCATGCCGATAGCATATCATCCTGATACAGCCAGTGTGGTGTTGGCTTGGATGATTATTTGTTGTCGATTTTAATAGACAAATCCACTGTCTGTGGATAACTTTCTGGTTCTGTGGCATTACCTTAGGCAGTGTAGACCTCTTTAGTTTTCCTCTGTGCTCACCAGAACTTGAGATTTCAATGGCAAAACCAGCAGAAGTGCAACTTTGTTATGGTTGTGAGCAGCTGCAGTCCATAGTTTGGAGTCCAGAACAGGTACAATATGGCTTAGTCCTGCTGTCTGAGCTCTAAAACTTTGAGACTGTTCTCATGGTGAAGGAAACCAAGTTATGGTGAAACCTGCTGCATTGCCACTTCTTAGATAAGGTTTTCTGTATTGTGTAGCCAAGGCACATGTCCATCTTTTCAAACTCAGAACCTCCTTTTTTCCTGTGCTTCCACTTCTCTATGACAGTGATCTCTGTCAACTATCTGCCACCTCACCTGTTCAGTGAGCTTCAGCCAGCAACATTGCTTGGATTGAGAGGAAGAGGGAAGAGTTTTCTGGGAACAGAAAATTGCTGCCTCAGAATGATTTGAAGAACTTAAGCTTTATCAGGAAAGATTTTTGAATCTAGTACAACCAAGAGAGTAGGCTTTTCTTTCTTAGACTTCCTTAAGAGTAAATGAGAATTGCATCAAGTACTTGGTTTAGTAAGAAGTTTTGTTTTATGTCTCCTATGGCTCCTTTGGCTGTTGGCCTAAGCCTTGATTTTTACCCTTCACTAACTTGTAGAGAGACCTGATTTAGACAAGCTGCAGGCAGGCTACCCTAGATCTTAGGTTAGCACAGATTTTGGTTTTAATATTTTAGTCCCAGACAAAACGTCCAGGTATTTCCTTTCTGCAGGTGTGTGTCTTAAGTACTTACACATTTCACATTTCTGTATTTTTCAAAGTATAGCTTCAACCAGGGAACCTCTGTTTTCCCCCAATTCCATGCCAGTGTAGTTGCTAGAAAAAATTACAAACAGCTTGAAAAGGGTGTTACATACTAAACTATTTTCAATTTTGCTTCTTTATCCACAGTTTGGGGATTTGGGTTCCTGGCCGTGACTATCATTAACTTGGCATCACTTCTGGGATTGATCTTAACTCCTCTCTTAAAGAAGTCCTATTTCCCCAAGGTTTTAACCTACTTTGTGGGCTTGGCCATTGGTACTCTCTTTTCTAATGCAATTTTCCAGCTCATTCCAGAGGTAAGCAACGGGAATTGTTATTTGGTTTGCATAACAGTTACTAAAGCACATCAATTTTAGATGCAAGCTGCAGAGGGGGCTCTGTGGGTTGCAAGTCTCCAACGAGTTGCAGGTGTGTTTCAGTGCCATTAACTACCATCATATTTGGGCTGGTTTAGCAGAGCCATCAAGGTCCATGTCTAGTTGTCCCATGTGAGACACCAAGGGATATTTTACCTCTAGACAAAAAAATGTGTTGGATATAATTGTAGTGAACTTCAACGGGCTACAGGTTAGACTTTTCCTCATCTTACATTTTAATGCTACATGCTGCACATGAAGTTCTACTGAATTAAAACACTCTGAACGTTTGATTCAAGTTTAAAAAAAAAAGAAAATTTAAACATAAGGATCTTTCAGGATTCCAGCTTCATGGAAGCTTACGACCAGTAGAGAGACAGTCTGTATTTTAGAGGAATATCTGTGTGTAGGGGCCCTTGTTTGCTTGTTTTCGTGTGGGTTTTTGGGTTTTGTTTTTGTTTTTTTTTTTCTGGACATGTACTAAGATTAGACTAATTTGCATTTCTTTTTTCTTCACCTTTAGGCATTTGGGTTTGACCCAAAAGTAGATAACTATATTGAGAAAGCAGTTGCTGTGTTTGGTGGATTCTATATTCTCTTCTTTGTGGAAAGGATTCTTAAAGTGATACTGAAGATCTATGACCAGGTAATAAAACATCTCACTAACTGAATGAACCTTGCCTTAAAGAAGCTGTTATATTTTTATGAGATACTCAATAGTTGAATAAAATGTGGGGATTTTTTTTCCCTTTGTATCTGAGGAATTTAATCTTATCAGACATTCTGATATATATGTTTAGAATCTCTATGGATAGAGAACTCCTTTTTTGAAGAAGTTGCAAACAGAGCTTGGAATAAAGTCGAGTTGTAAACGTGGTCTGATGTCACTGGTGTGTGCTGCAATCACTCTCAGAGGCCAACTCATTGCTGTGCTAACTAAACAAAGCAGAAAAAGAGTGGAAATACATAAGAGCTGGAGAGAATGAAACCTGCCCATGGAGCTCCACACTGGGCAGGAGAAATCAGTGTGGCATCATTAGCTAGTTCTTAGTCATCTCTCAAGTGTAGCTGTGCTGACAGTGTTTGTGTCCTCTCTGCTTATGTCTTGTAAAGGAAACTGACCTGCCTTCCTACTCTTGTCTCACTTAAAATTCCCCATCCCAAACTGATATAGAAGGTTATGAAGACCAACTGTTCCTCATTTGTAACAATGGCATCAAAGGAAAAAAAAAAAAGGAAAAACTTAATTTGTATCTCTTTATTTTTGGGAACAGTTGACAAAGGCTCACAATCTCTTTATTTGACAAGCAACCCTAAATAACTAGCAAGTGTAGATCACATACAGGCTCATGTTTGGCTTGGGAGGGTCTGTATAAAGGTACACAACTGAAAAATCCCCACATAGATTCTAATTAACTGGAAGTGAGATATCAGTTAGGCACTTAGATATGTTTGGAGTTGATTTAAACTTAGTGTTGAAAGCAAGGCAGCATGAATGTGATGCCTCCACCTTTTCCTTTTAGGTATCTGTTTAATTAGGTTTGCTATTTTGCTACCTGTGTCTTGTTTGTTTTTTTATTTGTCCCCTAGACTGGCCACACTTACAGTGAAAATGTGGAACAGAATCATTCTCAGGATAAGACTAACCCACCAAAACCACTCTCAGCCAGCAATGGGGGGACATGTTATGCAAATTCAGCTGTCATAGAAAGCAATGGAAATCTTGGTTTTGACAGCATCAGTGTGGTCTCAGCACAGGTATGAAAATGGTGTCTGTTTGTTTTATCCTCACCAATTCTGTAAGCATATCTGAGGGAAGAGTTAATATAAATGTTTGTTAATGTTTTGTTAGCTTTGAAGCTTATAACTTGCTTGAGCCCTCCATGAAAAAAAAAAAAGTGGGCTTTTGAGACAAGCTTACAGAAACGGAATGATACTTTCAGTTTGTAGCAACCAAAAAGAGCTAATTGATATCATTGTTGGGATGGCTAGGACAGAAACAATTAGGGGTTTTATTTAATTTTGGTTTTATTGTTTTGCTTAAAGAATGATAGTATGTTTTAGTGTCACATGATCTGTATTGTCTTCCTGACTGCATAAAGCCCTAAGTGTGAGAATCTGATTCCTTTGAATCGATGATTAATGAGGAAAGCTAACACA
The DNA here is from genome assembly GCA_013396675.1 of Eubucco bourcierii. Classification (NCBI taxonomy): domain Eukaryota; kingdom Metazoa; phylum Chordata; class Aves; order Piciformes; family Ramphastidae; genus Eubucco; species Eubucco bourcierii. Next base: position 84,747 of record VWZE01001804.1, on the reverse strand, counting down.
GTAACTTTAATACACCATATTGTGGGCACTGCTTGTCCTAATCCAGCGTGTTTGGATCGAATGGGAATTATGGAGATAATATGTTGAGGCAGAAGCCATGCCTCATGGTTTAAGTATTGTAGTATTTCAGATTTGTTCTTTATATTTCTCAAATAAACTCACAGAATGGTTTAGGTTGGAAGGGATCTTAAAGATCATCTAATACCAAACGCCCTGCTGGACACCCTGCGCTACACCAGGTTGCTCAAGGCCTCATTGAGCCTGGCCTTCAACATCTCCAAGAAGAAAGCATTCACAACCTCCCTGTGCAATCTATTCCAGTGTTTCACCACCCTCACTGTAAATAGTTTTTTCTTGATATCCAATCTAAATAGACCCTCCTCAAGCTTCAATCCATTCCTTTTTGTCCTGTCACTACAAGCTCCTGTAAAAAGTCCCTACCTGGCTTTCTCGCAGGCCCCCTTCAGGTACAAGACAATTATAAGGTGTCTTTGGAGCCTTCTCTTCACCGTGCTCAACAACCCCAATGCTTGTGGCCTGTCACCACAGGAGAGGTGGTCCAAACCTCGGATCATCTTTGTGGCCCTCTTCTGGACCTGGTCTCATGGTTAGATGTCCCTGTTTACATATGTACTAGTAAAACTCAGTTCATTCTGAGAAGAAAATGGAAGTAGGAAGAGAAAGTTGGTGTACTGCTGTACTCTTTTTTTCTTTTCAGGTCCAGGAAGGTGCAGTAGTCTCCTTATTTAAAAACACACACATACACACACACACCAAAAAAACCCACAGCAACAAAAAAAAAAACCCAAACCCACAGATTTTCTTGTAGTAAAGAATTCTGGTTTACCACCCATGTTCTTTAACTGGTAAGTTGTTTGTGGGGAACAGTGATGAGCAGAAAAGAAAGGCAGAGGCAGGCCCTGGCAGCCAGGAGAGGATCTGGGAGTTCTGCCTTGACCCTGCAAACTCACAGGGTCTCTGCACGCAGTTTAAAGTACCAAAATGGTACCTATCCTTACTGTGCCAGCTTACTGATTGAAATTGCATGGGCACCAAGAGGGAATTAGTAACTGTGAGCAGTCCCTAAACTGCATTCTGTAGGTTAGTAAACCAAAGAACCCTTCACGCTTTGCAGGGACAGTTATCTCCAGTGGTATGTTGTTTTTCTGCCTAGTGGTATGTTGTTTTTCTGCCCAGTTTGCCAGAAGTTTTATCTGGAGCTGTTACATTTTGGCTAGCCAGCCATCTGCTCACACATAACGTAAGAATAACAGACTCATTCACCAGAGGGAGGTTTAGGCTGGGTATTTTAGGAAATACTACTTCACTGAAAGCATTATCGACCATTGGAATGGTCTGCCCAGGGCAGTGGTGGAGACACCATCCCTGATGCTGTTTAAGCACCTGGTGTTCCTGGTGCTCAGGGGCATGGGTTAGTCTTGACCCAGCAGTGCTGGGTCACAGGTGGAACTAGGTGATCCTGAAGGTTTTTTCTAACCAAATATTCTGTAATTCTGTGTGATTTCATATATTGTAATAATAAATTGTAACTCTGTAGCATTTGTTTCTAGTAAGTAACTTAGCTGTAGTGCTTGTGATCATAATGTACGTCAGTCATCTTTTTACATCCATTCTTGACTTCAAGAGCTTAAAATTTCAAAATAATTCTCTCCTTATTTTGTTGTGGAAAAAATTCCTGCTTTCCATCCTTTCTTCCTCTCCAATCATAGAATCATAGAATGGTAAGGTTGGAAGGGACCTCAAGGATCATCTAGTTCCAACCCCCTGCCATAGACAGGGCCACCTCCCACTAGTACAGCTCACTCAAGGCCTCTTCCAACCTGGCCTTGAACACCTCTAAAGAGACTATGTTGTATTAAAACCTTCTGAAAGTGGCAGGTTAAAATTCATTCTGGAACCAAGGCTAGCTGCAAAGAAACCCCAGTGGCAGGTAACCTACTCCTAGTATTTGAGGTAGCAACAAGGAAACCAACGTTTTGAAAAACCAACATGATGAAAAGCTCAACTTGAGCCTGCAGTGTGCACATGCAGCCCAGACAACCAACTGAGTCCTGGGCTGCAGCAAGAGCAGTGTGGCCAGCAGGGCAAGGGAGGGGATTCTGCCCCTTTACTCTGCTCTCCTCAGTCCCCACTGTGTGCAGTTCTGGAGCCCTCAGCACAGGAAGGACATGGAAGTGTTGGGGCGGGTCCAGAGGAGGGCCACAAAGATGCTCAGAGGGCTGCAGCAGCTCTGCTATGAGGACAGATTGAAAGAGATGAGGCTCTTCAGCCTGGAGAAGAGAAGGCTTCCAGGAGACCTTAGAGTAGAAACAGTGGAGATACAAATAATACAGAACTCCACTAGTGACTAATAAAAGTTAGACTTGATAGTCCATCTGGGTGTTGCAGAGCTTCCTAGTTGACATCTCTTCTTTGTCTTCTAAACTACCATGACAAAATGGGAACAGCCCAGCAGAGACATTGTTCATTTTTGCCTTGGAATCCTTTATGTTGGTGGGCTATGATTGTCAGTAGTCTGCCTTATCTTAAGCAGTAAGAATGTGTACTAGTAGTTCATCGTTTTCATCAGACACACAATTTGGTAAAGTTCAGAATGGAAACCCAGACAAGCAATGTCATTGTATTTTAAGTAATTTACAGAAGTCAAGACATCATCATTCTTGCCTGTAATCTATTTAGATAATGCTTCAGAGCTCCACACTACACAGCAGAGAACTGCATATGTCTTAAACCTCTCAATAAATGTCTAGATTTTTAAACTACAACTCTTTCTGCATTTTGAAAAACCTGGATCAAGCAAGTAATTTTTTGGAAGTTAATGCTGTTCTTCTGAATTGATTGTGGTTACTTAAAGTACATAGATGAAACAACCCAAATCTCAGCACGTTCTTGACGAATCCAGCAGCTAATTTCTAACAGCATTTTCATACTCAGTGTTCATTTTCTTCATACGTGGATAGAAAGTTCAGTACATATATTTGTACACTATTTGACCAAAAAAACCCTTCAGACCAGATTTTTATGTTTGCCATACCTGTGCAATGGTTTGGGCTGACACTGGAATTCTCATCTGTGCAACTGATACCAGTAAATGGGTCCTTTACTTAGTTCTAGACTAATCTGGTTATGCCTCTACAACCCTCAGAAAGCTGTAGGCACACACATGGTTCCCAAACAAAACCAAGTGTGCTTTGATAGGAGCAAACATAAGTATCCACAGGGATGCTTACAAGGACATTTTTGTACATTTGTGTTATTTGCTCACTGTTTCCATTGCTCCTTTAGGAACAGGGTTGTGATCAATGTCTCAGTGTCCAGGTGACAAGTGGAGTTCCTAAGGGTCCAGTGCTGTTCAGCATCTTTTGTCAGCAACGTGGACAGTAGCATCAAGTGCACCCTCAGCAAGTTTGCTGATGACACCAAGCTGTGTGGTGTGCTGGACTCACTTGAAGGAGGAGCTTGGCATCCAGAAGGATCTTGACAGGCTTCATAAGTGGACCAATGACAAGTGTGTGAGGTTAAACAAGTCCTAGCACAGAGTCCTGCATCTGGGTTTGCCCCAGGCACAAATCCAGGCTGGGTGCAGAGTGGGTTGAGAGTGGGTCTGAAGAAAGAGAACTGGGTGTATTGATGGATCAGCAGCTCACTGTGAGAGAGTAGTGTCCTCTTGCAACCCAAAAGGCAAAACTTATCCTAGGCTTCATCAAGAGGAGTGTGGTTACCAGGGCAAGAGAAGTGATTCTTCCCCTTTACTCTACTATTGTGAGACCCTGCCTCGAATACTGCATCCAGTTCTGGTGTCCCCATCACTAGTGGGAGGTGTCCCTGCCTAGCCCTTCAACTACCTCCCTGGGCAATCTGTACCAGTGTTCCAATACCCTCAGGGTGAAGAACTTGAGTTTCAGTGTGAGGATGTTGAGACTCTGGAACAGGTTGCCCAGGAAGGCTGTGGATATCTTCTCCCTGGGGCTGGTCAGGGCCGGGTTGGATGAGGCCTTGAGTAGCTGAGTCTACATGAGAGGCATTCCTGCCCATGTCAGGGAGGTTAGAGGAGATGATCTCTAAGGTCCCTTCCAACCTAAGCCATTCTATGATGCTAAACTCTTTATAAATCCATTTGTGGAGATTCTTTGCACATGATGTGAGAATTTCTTGATAATGGAAAGTTTTCACAGAATAGAATCCACCACCACCTCTCTCTCTCAGGTCTAGTAGAAGTTCCTAATAGACATTTTTAAAAATACAGTCTCCTGAGTTTAATATAGGTTTTTTGTCAGAAAAATACTTGTTGCTGCTGTTGTATGTTGTTCCCAAAAGAACAATGTTCTTTTGTAGTAGAAAATTCAATGAAATATTGAAAATTTAAATCTGTGCATTATCTCGAACTCCCTTTCCTTGGTTGAAGCTAGAAACATCCCCAAGAAAGAAGATTCTGCTTTTGACAGAAATCAGGAGAGCTATAAAACAGTACCTCTATCAGTTCTTAGGCAGCTCAAAGGATGGTCATCAGGGAACAGAAAAACACACAGAGGAACAGAACTGTAGCCCAGAGAGCTGGATGAATAAGTGGAAAAACTCTACTAATTGTATTTGAATCTTCTCATAGTCATGTTTCTTTTTACTTCCATTTACCTAATATTTATATATTATGTAGTTAGCTTTGTAGTATTTCTTTCTTAAAGTGAAGTTCAAGTTGCCTCTGTGGATTAAGAGAGAAGTCTTACTCCTAAGTGTTCCTGTCTCAAGGAGAATTAGTACAAGTACAAACTAATCATCCCAAATATATGGTTGACAGTCCCTTGTGTGTTTAGGTGAAACATTGAGAGGAAGCCTCCAAAAACTGCAGCCAAGCATTTAGTACAAGTTTAAAACCTGTATGTTTGAGCCAGCAGGGAGACTTCCAATTTTTGGATACCATTGCTCATTTTCATGTCATAAAAATATAATGTTGAGACTTCCTGTGCACTGAATAGGAGCTTCAAGTGTGCTTCATGGCACTTGTGACACTACTTAACCAAGGCTTTATTTGCTGCCAGTACCAAGTAGTGCAATAGGGTATTCGTCTCACAAATTCCTGACCTGGACCTATCTGTCCTATCCCAAGGCAGCTCCTGCATGCAAGAAGCTGTATGTCAGGTAAAAGTCTGGTGAGCAAATAATGAGGCAGACTATATTGCTTGGGCATTAAGGCATTTGTAAGGATTTCTTAATCATTGTATTTTCATGGAGTTCAAAATTCAGTTGCCTGGCAGCATTTGCATTTGATATGGCAGAACCGAAGCAACTTGTGATGTTCTTTTTGATGACTAAAGAAAATATCTTGGGTTAGTCTGTGACCTTTTGCCTAAGGAGAAAGAGGTGCTTTTCTACACCTTTCTCCTACAAGAGAAAGACAGGCGTATGAATTTGTCTACGGACACACAGATGTATATCACAGAATCATAGAATGGTAAGGTTGGAAGGGACCTCAAGGATCATCGAGTTCCAACCCCCTGCCATAGGCAGGGACACCTCCCACTAGTACAGCTCACTCAAGGCCTCCTCCAACCTGGCCTTGAACCCCTCCAGGGAGGGAGCAGCCACAACCTCCCTGGGCAACCTGTGCCAGTGTCTCACCACCCTCACTGCAAAGAACTTCCTCCTGACATCCAGTCTAAATCTCCCCTCTGCTGGTTCAAACCCATTGCCCCTTGTCCTGTCATTGCAAGACCTTGTAATTAATCCCTCCCCAGCCTTCCTGTAGGCCCCCTTCAGATACTGGAAGGCTACTCTAAGGTCTCCTGGAAGCCTTCTCTTCTCCAGGCTGCAGAGCCCCAACTCTCTCAGCCTGTCCTCA
>VWZE01001804.1:40613-62829 GCA_013396675.1 Eubucco bourcierii | reverse complement strand
CCTGAGAGAAGAAGGTAACCTCCTCCTGGCCACAACCACCCTTCAGGTAGTTGTAGACAGCAATAAGGTCCCCCCTGAGCCTCCTCTTCTCCAGGCTAAACAGTCCCAGCTCCCTCAGCCTCTCCTCATAGGGCTTGTGCTCCAGGCCTCTCACCAGCCTCGTTGCCCTTCTCTGGACACGTTCAAGCACCTCAATGTCCTTCCTAATTGTATGTGGTACTGGAACTTACTGCACCACAAACTTCTGTCATAGCTGTACTCTAAGACATTTGGGATGAAAGCTGCATATAGACCACTATCCTCACTCTTCAGTTTAGTGTACTCATTTTTTTTTTTCCTTTTCAGAGTAGGATGTGTAGAATGCAGCTACAAGATAATGTGGAACAGTTCCCTAAAGCATTTCAGAAGGATGACATGAGGAGCTCAGAATTCTTCACTGAGGGTAAAGCTGGCTTTTGAAAGGCTGACAGTAGTCACGGTAAACAGAATCTGCTTTTTATGCCTTATCTGAAAAATGATATTAGGGAGAAGGTCTTTACAGTGAGGGTGACGAGACGCTGGAGCAGGTTGTCCAGGAGGTCATGGAAACCCCCTCCTGGAGCTGCTCAAAGCCAGCTGGATGAGACCTTGAGCAGCTACCTGGTTTAGTGGGAAGTGTCACTGCCTGTGGCAGGCCAGGATCAGAGCTCAATGATTTTTAAGGTTCTTTCCAACCCAAACCATTCTATAAAATCCATGAATCTATGGTACTTGAGCACCATAATGTAATTCTGATCCAACAAACTTTCTACAATACCTTGTAATTCACCTATTCTTGAAGACTTTAATTATTTGGTGGGTTGCAGCCTTACTTCTTATCTTAGTCTTATCCTAGTCTTAGTCTTATCCTAGTCTTAGATTTATCCTAGTCTGCTTAGCCATACTGAGGAGAAAGCTCATGTAGAAAACACAACAGAGAGGTATCTGTTTGTGAGGGAGTGCAGCTTTAAGAGTACTCCTTAGCTGATAACTGGATGGGCATCCAGATACATCTCAACATTGTATTGAGATGAGACCCAGGTAAGTAACAACCTTCCTCCACCTTTGTTGTTTTCTGTGTCCAGTCATATTCACTGGAAGGAAAGCAACTTGCAAGCAAGGGTAGATCTGGACCTTTTCTTTAGGTAGCTGGTGTACTTGGGACTGTGGTTTACTCTCCAGAGCATACTTGCCTTGTGATTTGGATACGACATAGATATTAGAGCAACATTTGGAGCTGTAACCACATTTGCTAGTGTAAAATATGTGCAAAGTTCCCAGCCAAGCAGATTCAGGGAATGTACTGAAACCAGGACATTTGAAAACATTTTAGCTTTGGATCTTTGAGGTGAAACTGCATCTCAGTTTGCAGTTTATGAGAATCTTAAAATTTCCTATATTGCCATTTGTAATTCCTAGAAATGCCAGAGTAGACCTCATTGTTGTCTACATCTACTTGATGGGACATTGTGGAGAGGCCAATGCTGGTCTCTTCTCACAGGTAGCTGGAGACAGAACAAGGGGGAACGGCCTCAAGCTGAGACTGTGTGGGTTTAGATTGGACATTAGAAGTTTTTCATGCTGAGAGTGGTCAGGCACTGCAATGAGCTGCCCAGGGAGGTGGTGGAGTCACTGACCCTGGATGTGTTTAAGGGTCGTTTGGATATGGTACTTAGGGATTATGGTTTAAGGTGAATCTTGTAGAATAGGGTTATAGATTGGATTTGGGGTGATCCTGGGGGTCTTTTCCAACCTGGATGGTTCCATGATTCTGTGGATTTTAATCAATAACTAGTAGTAGAAGGAACCCCATGAGCCACAAATCCTGCTTTACCCCCAGTTGTATCTATTCTCTGTCTCCTGAATATCTGTACTAAACCAGGTCAGGACAGGACAGTTTGATTAGATTGATGGAAGGTGATTAAATGCTGTTTCTGAGGGATGGACTTTCATAGGTTTTTTTTTTTTCTCTCTTGAGTGGGTGAAAAAAGTATACAAAGACATAACTGATACCAGAAATGCAAGTTAGGGTGATCATGATTTGAGAGGGCACAATTAGTAATATAATTGCACCACAGTAGCAATAATTATTGTAATTACTTTTATTTATATCAACTTAATTCTGCATTAAATGCTGTAATTAATGTTATGGACACAATGTGATTTCTGGTTTGTGAAATGAAACTTGGTTCAACTAGAGCTTTCCCTTTGCACAGTGAACAGTGACTTCCTTTTTAAGACCAAGAAATGTTGCAGATTTATACTTTAAAAAACAACAATTGATCTCTTTAAGAAACTCATCCAAGAATGGGAGCATATGGAAGAGAGATCTGCTCAAGTAATCATCAGAATTCTAACTGATCACTGTGTAAACAGGAGTCATAATGTAGCACCTGGCAATAAGAGGCTGAAGCTAGAGCCCGAAAGGTGAAGTTCCCAGCAGTATCTACAAGGATAGGAAGAAGATGAAATGTCAATATGGGAAGGGATCATCAAAGCACCTAAATGATTCTGTTGTGGGGAGAAGGAAGACTTGCAACTCTGCTGTAAACTGTAGGCTGCCAAATAGTGCATCTCAGAGCAACTAGTGAGAAACTAAATAATGAAGAGAAGTAAAGACTTGGGGCTGGTAGTGGTGCTGCTGAGGATGGAAGTACTTCTTAAGGATGTCAGATGGAGGATTTAGGGGCAGTTATACTGAGAAAGTAGGGTCAGGTGATGTGAGGGATGAATATTGTCTTGGGAGAAGAAAAATAGGAAAATTGCTGATGTTTTACCTAGGTTAAAAGAGGACAGGTAATATAGTGGGTGACAGCATATAGTCTGTCACGTGCACATTCTGATTTCTGGTCACATGCATTTGGACCATCTGCAATAAAATACTGAAAGAAAGCATAAAAAAACTGCCCTAGCATTGAAGCAATACAGACTGGAACACGAGAGGCTTCTCAAATTGGACTGCACCAGTGAGGTGAGGTAATTAAGTGCAGGTGTGCTGTGGAATATGTTGCAGGTGTGAACAATAAGTTGATAAAAGCGTCTGCCATTGGTGTGGATGGGAAGCATATGGTGAGGGGGTGGTTTGGCCCAGGTGGTGATCGTGAAGTCATTAGCTGCAATAATTCACTTCTCAGCTTCTCTCAGATGGGGTTAGGCAGCTCACATGCCTGATGAAGGCTTTTGCAGGACCAGAAGGCAACCTGCTTTCAGAGTTTTAAATCTAAAACTGATTGATATGCACCAAAAAATGGATTGGAGAAGTGTTCTTGAGGGAGCTTGGAACCAGATGGTTCATCCAGGACCTTAATGTCAGTTTACTGTACTTGTACTTATGCTGGGATGAAATGTGAGTCGATGACAGACTTTGCTACCTGAAGGCTGTTGAGGAAACAGGCTGTCTGCCTTTGAAAATGAAGTGACTTGAGCCTGCATCACACATTGGAAACACTGGATAAGAGGTTGAACTGCTTCAGACTTCTGTGTAGATTTGAGCTGAGGAGGAGGAGGTAAGAGGGACGGTGTTGCTGGGAAGGGTGAACAAGGGAGGCTGAGGACCCTCTACCATACTGTGGGTATGAAACTGCATGTGTTTTTCTGCTTTTCTGCTTTGGTTCTGAAGTGAAGTGTTGAATATACTTGAGCTGTGCTCCAAGACCCTGTGTGGAAAAACTAAGGGAAGCATGAGACAAAGGCAGATTTCTCTATGAGCAAGTGCACTGTAATGATAGCTCCATTGTGGAGTGCTTCTAAGGGAATCCTGTAACAGGGCCTTCAGACAACATTGTTGTGAGCTATTCAAAAAAGGGCTGGAAGTGATATAATTGCTGTGGAGTGTAACTTGTGAGCACCATAAAAAATGATGGTGAGGGAAGTAGCTGTAACTTACTAGTAGTTGTCCAGATCTGTGTGTTGATTGTATCAGTGTACAGCTGAATACAAGGTGATGTTTGCTAGATGAGTCCAAATGTGTTACCCTGCTTGCTACAGCTGTGCCTGAGTGCCAGAGGGAGTTGCTCAGCAGAACATTGTCTGCTTTTGTGTAACTCAAGATGGTTGCTATGTGAGTGGCCTCAGGAGTGGAGTAAGTGAAACTGTAGGGCTGACATACTGTTCTGCCTGCTATTTGAAAACAATTTGTTCATAGCTGTAATTTCCTGTCTTTATTTTGTTGTTGGCTCCTTGTTTTTTAGAGTGTGTGAATGATGATTTCTGAGAACCATTAATGATGTCTGGCTGCTTTCCTATGAACATATAAAGTTTTGTGAAGATTTCATTTTCTTTTGTGTGTGCTGCTGTCCTGTTAGGTGTCCAAACTGTTGAGTATTTTTAAATTGTTTCGGTTTATTGCTGTTGTAATTAGTGTGGCAACCTTTGAGATGCTGAGAGTTTTCTATTGGGAGTTAAACCAGTGCAAGCTATGAACATTCAAGGATGCCTACCAGCTTGTATGGTTGGGTCCTTTTTAAAGGCAGTGTATTTGCTTAATTTTAATTGATACCTCCTTGGAGAGAGAAGTTCAGGAAACAAGTTTATAACTTCCTCTCTGCTTACTGTTGGGTGAGAGAGAGCAGCAAATCAACAAAAAATTAGAAAATTAACAGAAAATTAACAAATTAATAGAAAATTAACAAAAAGAATGAATAGTCAGGAAGATACTGTGGTGTAGGTGTGAGAAGTGAGGCTTTGAGTGACCTGTACTAGTGGGAGGTGTCCCTGCCTATGACAGGGGGTTAGAACTAGGTGATCCTTGAGGTCCTTTCCAACCTTACCATTCTATGATTCTGTGAGTGGTATAAGCAAAATCCATAAATATGAACATATTGTAGGGACTGTTATGCAGGAAATAATATGGAACATTTAATGGTTTAAAATTCTTTCTGTTTTCCTCTCTGGAATATAAGAGGTCAAGGAAGATTAAGACCCTGTGACTTGCTGACACTGCAGATAAACATTCAGGTTGGCTCTTAGTAATTTCAGAATGAGAAACACAGTATAGGTATGCCCAAATTCCTTTGGTCTGCTATAGCATGTGTCTGTAACAAGGCTGATTGTATTTGTGTGCTAAAGCAGCCAGTGTCTGGTTAAGTGGAGTATGAGTTCATAAGGACTTGGCTGTGCTGCTCCCCAAATCACACAGGTGTGGCATGTGACACTACTTGCGTGTTTGTTGACATTTAGAGAAAGAAAACAGGAGGTTTCCAAGTTGTTTCTGAGTGTAGCTGCTGCTGGGATTCTGTGTGTTTCACTTAAATCTCCATTTCACTTCCCTGAAACAGCAGTAATGGTTTGTCACCTTCAGAGCATTGCTAATTGCAGGCTGTTAATGTTTGTAGAACACTTTGAAAATGAATCTCTGCTTGAGTGAAATGAAATTGCCACTCTGTTATTACCACAGAAATAAAACCCCATCAGTGTCAACCTGCCTCAGATCCACTTTTGACCCCAGGCCTGACAACAGGGAGGCCTGTACCTGGGGATGCACTTTGTGACTCATATAGTGGCAACGTTGCTGTTTGCTGTCTGATTTTCAGCAAAATACACAACCAAGGAAGTGTATTTCAAACCTTTGAGGTAAAACACTGCTTTGCTTCTGTAGTCTTGGCAGGTAACTGACAAGTTTCTCAGGATTTAAAAAAAAAAAAAAAAAAAAAAAAAAAGAAAAAAAAAAAAAGACAGAAAAGTTGAGTAGATTTGGGAATAGCAAAGCAATACACTGGAACCTGTCAGGGAGAAATGTGTGGGTAGAAATAAGAAAAGAAGTTCCTATACAGGATACTGAGTACTATCATAATCCTGTCTTTCTGTGATTCTGCTAGTGATTATCAAAGCCTGTCTGTTGAAATTCATAAATCTGGCTTCTTACAGCCTTTTCTAGCTACCCTGGACAGGAAATTTCCTTCCACAGTTGTGGCATAGTTCTGCACATCAAAACCCAGTGTTTGTTACTTAAGTATCCTGGATCTTCCCACAGGAGTAGGATTTAGCATGGCTGACTGCTGCTATTACATTGATTTGTCTGACAAACTGACTATAAATGTCTTTTCTAGTTCCAGACACTTAGTTTCCACCTTGTCATTTCAGATTTTATCTAATCACCTAAGTAAAATGCTTAGATTAGGCTGAGTTTGTAAGCTCTCCATTCTTTCAAAGAAGGTAAGAGGAACATAGGAGCTCTCTCAACATGAATAGACAAATACAGGAGTCCAACTGGCTCTGCAAACTTGGAAGGATGTTTGGTATATCTAGATCCATGTTCAGACTGATGATTTGGTCCATAACATGATCAAGATAAATAAGCTAGATGTTCCTTTGTAGTAAGACCATATGCTTCGTAGTTGAAGCTTAAAAATCTCCTTTCATCAAAAATACAGAGACTTAAACACAAGACTGGGATTCATATGCTTCTTGTAAGACTTGCAAGAATATATCTGTTGTGTCTTCTACAGCAATTTCTGTTGGCTTCTTTGAACATCTTCAGTTCATAGAGTAGACCAGAACTTGGTTGTACCCTTTTCAGTGAAAGAAAATTGGTGGTCCAGTCTTCATGAGTGGTTGTTGACATCTGCTGACTGGGGTAATGGGGCTAGCCCTGACAGCAGACCTTGCATGTGTGGGCTGCAGGTTGGAATAGCTTCTAAGTACTGAGCCAAGACACTAAATGCTACAGGAAATTCAAGTGTGGTTGAAATGATTCCTGAATCCCACAGCAGTGGGTAGAGAAGGAAAGGGTGGTACTTTGTACTGTTACCTGAAGGGAGCTTATAGCAAGGTGCCTGTTGGTCTCTTCAGTACCAAGTGGTGGGATGAGAGGAAATAGCCTCAATTTACAGCAGGGGAGGTTTAGATTGGATATTAGAAGAAACCTCTTCACTGAAAGGCTTCTCTAACGCTGAAATAGACTCCCCAAAGAGGTGTCTGAATCTACATCCTCTGGAGATGTTTAAAAGATATAGAGGTGTGGTGCTAATGGACGTGGTTTAGCACCAGACTGAGTAGAGTTAGATAATGATTGGACTTCATTATCCTAAATGTCTTTTCAAAGTGAAATGATTCTCTGTCTCTATGATTTTTAAACTATGGAATAAACCAGAAAGCTCAATTCCCAGCAAAGGTCTGTGCACAGGGACATTTGTGATAAAGGACCTGGAAAGGCAGCCTGGACTGAAATAGAGCAGATAACATTTGACCATAGTGCTCCCATCTGAGAGCTCAAACTTGCCTGAAGTCTGTAGCAAATTACTTTAGAGACAGCAAGTTTGAGGCAACAGTTTGGGCTCTTGCAGAATTTAGAGGCTTAAAGCAGGAGAGATTTGACTGCTATTATTGTTGATGGTTGCTTAGGCTTTTTTCCTGTGTTACAAATGTGAACTCAATTTCTTGCCTTAGTAACTGGGTGCCTCTACTTTCCTACAGAAGGGTCTGAGCATATTACATATTTTTTTTTAAATTAAACCTGAAAAAATAAATATCTAAATTACAACTTTCTTTTCAGTATAGCTTCATGAGCTTTTTTAATAGTGAATGTTTGTAAAATGAATTGGAGCAGAAAAAAATATTGTAATGGGCAATCTTTTGCTGAAGTTGTATCTATTGTAACTGCGGTTGGGTATAGTTTGCTGCTAATGTCTCTTGTCCCTTTGGTAAATCCATTTTTTTTTTTCTTGACTATGGGCTTATTCCCTTTGTGGAAATTGTTTGATCTCAGCATTGGTACAAAAAGTTTTGAAGTTGATGGTGCCATACTTGTCCCGTTCGTCTTTTAAAACTGAATCAAATACTTTCTACTTGAAATAAACTGCATTGGAATATTTGTATCAGGCAACAGTACCATGAGCTGGAACTTGCTGGTGTCAGGTTGTGCTGGTTTGGGGCTAATTAGAATATTTTAATAGAGAAAATTACACTATAGGCTATGAAAGGAAAACATCATGATGTCTACTTCACTCATACGCTTGTTGCAGAATTGTTTGGGAACACTAACCAAAACAATAGATAAGTCAGTCTCTCTCTGTCGCTTGCTGGAGCAGGAGCTGCTGGTGGGATCTAGCAGCTTCTGGGCTCTGGCTCCTCTGCTGATTAATCCTCACTAACCACTTTTCTTCTAACCCCCTTGGCCGATCCTCCTAATTTACCTTGCACGTAAGGCAAATCTTGGGGTAAGGTACAGGGGTGGGGAGAAGGTGGAAGGGTGGTTGGGAGCCCCTCCTGGGGTCTCTGATTTCTGGGAGGGGAGTTGTGTTGCTGTATTACCTTTTACTTGTATATTTCTGTAAATATTGTGTATATAGTGTAAATATCTGCTGTATATTGTGCAAAGCTGTAAATAGAGCTTCATCATTTAACTTCCAGCCGGCTGAGTGCTAGTCTGGGTCATTTTACAAAGTGTGGGGGGGTGGGGAACTCCCAAACCTTCACACAGGTGAAGCTCTTGAATTTGTTTGTAGTATCACAGTATCACCAAGGTTGGAAGAGACCTCAAAGATCATCAAGTCCAACCCATTACCACAGACCTCAAGACTAGACCACAGTATGGAGGGGGAGTCATCTACAGGTACTCAAGACATAATCTTAATTGACAGAAACTACTGAAGCAACTTGGGGATTTCTTCTATTGAAGATATCTTTCCCAAAACCCTTCCTGCATAGCATCATTCACATGTTCTTCTCCAAAAATCAAGTTGTATCTTTGCAGCAGATCCTGAGTTAGTGTTTCCTTTAACTCAATAAAAACAAGGAAAGAAAAGAGACATATATTTTGTTTACGATGGCAGGCTAAGAAATAAAACTTTTGATAAGCTTGGACTGTTTCTATTAAGGTAAAAAAATCTTTGCTCATGAGACACACTAGCTCAATAATACAGGAAATAAAAGTACAACATAAGGGATTTCCCCCCCTCAACTGGGTACTTAGTTGTGGTTTCTAAGGGATATCAAGAGGAAAAGAGCAATTATCAACTATGATTGAAGTATTTCTGATCTTACTTGCTGGTACAGCAGCTGAAGAAATTAGCTTTGGAGCCTTGAGCTCCTCTTTCTTTGCAGTTTTCTCATCTTTGCTGCTAACACAGAATAATACTTGTCTGTGCTGCATGTTTGCTGCTGCTTTTACTGTTTCCTGTAGTGTTTTCAGTGATTTTAGTGCTGTTGGCAACTCAGCTTATGATGTAATGGGAGAATTACCTCTGAAATACCTGGTTCATGTCTGTAATGTTTACCCAATTTGGATTTCCACATGAGATAATTTACAGAAAAGTTAACACTGGTGATGTAGCTGTGCGTAATATATGGGCTGAAGGGAGAGAGCTTGGTTGAAATCCTTGGTCTCAAAGCTGCTCTTTCTATAAATACTGCCCATATTGGAGCAGAGTAACACCTTCCTCTCAACTGCATCACCTCACCTTTTAGTCATAGGTGTGTATTTTGTGAACTGAGGGCTTCTTTTAGGATCATACCCCTCTTTACCCCTCTTACAGGACTGCTTTCTCCATGGGGGCTGTAACATGAAGGCCACATTCGTCCTAAGAGCCATAGGATTGTCAGGGCTGGAAGGAACCTCAAGGATCATCTAGTTCCAACCCCCCCTGCAATGGGACACCTCACACTAGATCAGGTTGCTCAGAGCCACATCCAACTTGGCCTTAAAGACCTCCAGAGATAAGGCTTCCACCACCTCCCTGGGCAACCTGTTCCAGTGTCGCACCACCCTCCTAGTGAAAAACTTTGTCCTAACATCCAATCTGAATCTACCCACTTCTAGTTTTACTCCATTCTCCCTAGTCCTATTACTACCTGACATCCTAAAAACTCCCTCATCAGCTTTCTTGTAGTCCCCCTTCAGATATTGGAAGGCCATAAGTTCTTCTTGGAGCCTTTTCCTCTGCGGACTGAACAGCCCCAGCCCTTTCAGTCTGTCTCCATAGGAGAGTAGCTCCAGCTCTCCGGTCATCCTTGTGGCCCTCCTCTGGACACACTCCAGCACGTCCAGATCTTTCCTGTAAGAGGGGCTCCAGAACTGGATACAATACTCCAGGTGGGGTCTCACCAGAGTGGAGTAGAGAGGGGAGAATCACCTCCCTCAACCTGCTGGCCACACTTTTCCTGATGCAACCCAGAGAGACAACCAGATCCTGGGCTGTAGGTGCATACTGCTGGCTCATTCTGAGCTTCTCATCCACCAGCACCCTCAAGTCCCTCCTCAGGACTGGTCTCAAACCAGTTACTACCCATCCCATATCAGTGCTTGGGATTGCCCTGACCCTGGTGCAGAACCTTGCACTTGGTGTTACTGAACTTCATGAATTTGACTCTTCCCTTGGCAGATTCCATCTATTATGTCTTCCTCCTCTGAAAAGGAAATCGCATATAGAAAAGATAATGAATTTATCTTTGCATGTGTGTTGAGTTCCTGTTAATAAACTGGTGAAAAA
This sequence comes from Eubucco bourcierii, assembly GCA_013396675.1. Lineage (NCBI taxonomy): Eukaryota > Metazoa > Chordata > Aves > Piciformes > Ramphastidae > Eubucco > Eubucco bourcierii. Next base: position 52,384 of record VWZE01001804.1, on the reverse strand, counting down.
TACCCTTTAGAAGTACTTAGGAACTGATTTGTTATCATAATTTGCACCTCTTCACGGAATTTTGAGCAGAGAATTTGCTAGCAGTTCAAACTGGCTATATATGTCAGGGAAAACAATTTTTCATTTGGCAGACAACAGATGTTTGGTGCAGACACGCTGGCTGTTCCTTATGTTTGGAAACAATTTCTTCCTCCCTTGTGAGAGAAGCAACAGCAATAGACAAGACACCAACTACAGAACATAGAAGGTGCTGTAGGTTATTCTGAGGAAAAAAACCCAAGTTACTGAACTGTCAGATACTTGCCAGTCCTTAATCACATCTTTTCCTGTCTCAGCATAGCTCTGCTGCTGTAATGAGGCTCTTGCTGCAGGGAAGGTGTGATAATTTATAGCTTGTGCGGTTACGCATTTGGCTTTAAATTCTGAAGCAGCAAACCAAATGTCACTGGCCAGTGGCTTTCCTACATGGGGAAAAAAGAAGTGTCCCACAGTCCTGGGCAGGGCTTTGAGACACTGAAATAATTTAACTGTGCTGGGCCATAAGGGGGAAAAATTCTAGTGAAGTCTTAAGAGTCCAACTTGCTCTGGTCACCTGTGGCACTTGATACCTTTGAGCCTCCAAATCTATCAGGACATCTGTGTCCTGTTTGGATACAGAATTTAGTTTTGATTCCCTAGTGCTGGATTGCACTCAGCACCCACAGCTGTATATCCATTTCCTACATCTGTGAGCATGTTTTTGTGATTGATTATTCAGGCTGTCCCATCACACATAACTAAGCTCTCGTGGATGAGGAGATGTGTAGGCTGCTCTCCACTGACAGCATCTGTTATCCCTGCATTACAGCTTGCAGGCCTGATTCCCTGGGGCCTTGCTGAATGTGCTACTTGCTCTTACAACACTAAATATCAGAAATCCTTTGTGGCACATACCTGCTGTGTTCACAGTTTGCCATGAAGGATTGGTTTTGGTGTTTGCGTGGAGTTAGGAACTTCCCTCCCACTATTGGAATTTACCAGACTAGCTCAGATGGCTTGGAAGTAAGATGAAGCTATACTTACAGCAGAGGCAGAATTCACAAGCATACGAACAGGTTGCCCAGGGAGGTTGTGGCTACTCCCTCCTTGGAGGTGTTCAAGGCCAGGTTGGACGAGGCCTTGAGTGACCTGTACTAGTGGGAGGTGTCCCTGCCTATGGCAGGGGGTTGGAACTAGATGATCCTTGAGGTCCCTTCCAACCTTACCATTCTATGATTCTATAGAATATATTTACAAGTACTTGCAGTTATATACAAATCAGAAATAATACAGAAATTCAAATTCCCTCCTGGACAAAGGAAAACTACCCAGAAGGGTTCAAAGCTACCTCCTCTTTCTCCCTCTACTTTCCCAGACAGGCAGACAAAACAACCAGCGAAGGTTACATTATTTTCTGTTAGCCAAGATTAGTAGAAAAGATATTAGAGCAGAGTGAGGAGGAAGCAAATCAATGCAGCATCCCAGAGCAGGGTGGGACAAATTGTTGACGTTTTGGCTTTTTATCCCTTTCAGCAAACCAATGAATGATACAGACTTCATCATTATTTTCTTTTCGCAACCAATGATCTAATTTCTCTTATTTAAAATATTCCAATTAGTTTCAAAGCAATATGGTGTTGCTCATGTGTATTCACATAGAAATGACTTGGTGGCATTCCCTTGGAATGTGGCTTTACAGCTGGGTTGGTTGGTTCAGGCATTGGAATGGGCTGCACAGGGAAGTAGTGCAACCACCAACCCTGGATGTGTTTAAAAGTAGTTTGCCTGTGGTGCTTGGGAATATGGTTTAGGATGCACCTTGTAGAGTAGGGATATTGGTTGGACTTAGTGATCTTTTCCAACCTGCATCTTTCTGTGATTCTGGGATACAGGAAAAATAAATGCTATGAAGGCTTTGCTTGTAGTGCTCCCTTCAGATAAGCTGTTTGGATCCCTACCTGTCTAGCTTGGTTATCTTCATATTTTCCATATGGCATAGGTGTGTCAGATCTCTGTTGTAGGCAGAAAAAGCTGGGAGTCTTCAAAATCTAAAGCAGTTTTCTTCCAATTACATGAGAGGTGGTCCTGTTTTGAGGCTAAAATGAAGTCAGATCCCTTTGAAGTGCTGAATAAAATAGTTCCAGCCTTCAGAAGGATGAAAACTGACAACACCTGAATTTTGCATGTGAAAGACACATCCTTAGCTACTGGAGAAAAAGTTGGAGGTTGGTTGTCTTTTGGACTTGTTTGGTTTGGTTTATGGAGTGTTGTGGTTTAGGTGTTTTCGGATTTGGCTTGTTTGGTTTTGTTTACTGTTTTTTATGGTGGTTTTTTTTTTTTGGTGGGGTTTTTTTTGTGTGTTGTTATTTTTTTATTTGTTTTTTTAAAAATCCATTCCTGTTCTTATCCTGTCCTTCAGACTTCATCCTGCCATGACCCGTAGTTTTTTCATATGGTAGCAAACATTTTTACTTACTTAATTTGACACAGCCAAATGTGGTGGGTTCAAATTAGTGCCCCCTCCTCCCCCCTCCCAAATAAATCACTAGACATAAGGTTTGGGAACAAAATGAAGCTACATTTGCAAGCAAGCTAAAATCTAAAAGTATAAAATGCAATGAATAAGTACAAAATATATTTCCATATATTTACAATTCAGAAACAATACAAGGATCCCCTGGACAAAGGGAAAAGTAAAATAGCTCTCCTCTCCCCTGTATAAGGGAGAAAGAGTGAAAATAGAAAAGCCCCACTGCTGCCATCTACTTAGCCATATCAAGTCTCAGCCAAGGTCAGTGAAACCATGCAAGAGCACCAGCCAGAGGGAAGAAGAGAAAAGGAAGAACCGTTTGTGCAGCTGTGGCCGTTTGAGTTAAGATTCCTACCTCAGATATTAAAAAAAAAAAAAATTAAAAAAAAATTAAAAACAGAGAAACTTGGAGGTGGAAGCTCTAAGGCGAACATTCTGGGGATAGGCCATATAATGGCAACAATGGATAAGTTAATATCATTTCATTGGAGCATCAAGAGCTTTATGTCTGGAAACACAGCTTGTACCTTCCCCTTGCTGCTTCGGCTGCTTCACCTGCACCTGCTGCTATCTTCCCCTGCTGCTGTTTTAGAATCATAGAATCAGAATGGTAAGGTTGGAAGGGACCTCAAGGATCATCTAGTTCCAACCCCCTGCCATAGGCAGGGACACCTCCCACTAGTACAGGGCACTCAAGGCCTCATCCAACCTGGCCTTGAACACTTCCAAGGACGGAGCAGCCACAACCTTCCTGGGCAACCTGTTCCAGTGCCTCACCACCCTCACTGCAAAGAACTTCCTCCTAACATCCAGTCTAAATCTCCCCTCTGCCAGTTTAAACCCATTGCCTCTTGTCCTGTCGTTGCAAGACCTTGTCAATAATCCCTCCCCAGCCTTCCTGTAGGCCCACTTCAGATACTGGAAGGCTACTTTAAGGTCTCCTGGAAGTCTTCTCTTCTCCAGGCTGCAGAACCCCAACTCCCTCAGCCTGTCCTCATAGCAGAGCTGCTGCAACCCTCTGAGCACCTTTGTGGCCTCCTCTGGACCCCCTCCAACACTTCCATGTACTTCCTGTACCGAGGGCTCCAGAACTGCACACAGTTTTGGCTGCTGCTGCTTTTGCCACCGCTTGACCCCTTCATCATCTTCCCTCAGGTTATTGTATTTTTATAGTAGTTGCATTTTAACCTATACTGTTATATTTAGTTTAAACCATAAGAAAAAAACAAAACAAAAGAAAACAAAACAAACAAAAACAAAAGGTTCTGTTGTGGGTTTAAAGAACCGACAGAGTGAAACTCTCAAATGAATTGGAGAAAAAAAACAGAATTATGTTTGGAGAGTTACAGATACAAATTACAAAGCAGATAGAGAATCCATAAGTGAACCCCCTGAATTTTCCCCCAACCCAAAACTAAATCTAGCATCTCCAGTGCTCCTATCCTCCCTGCCATGCCTCTGCCATCCAAGAGGCCTAAGCACAGCCTCTGGAGGCCCCAAACCAGACCTATCCTTGCATGTTTGTCCCAATAACGCAGCTCCTGCCTGACACAAGGCTGGAGGGGGAGGAAAGGAGAACAAGCTGGCCTTGTCAGGAGTTTATGAATAGATAGCAGAATTATGGGATTGAATAACAGTCTTCCAGTCCCCAGAGGACTCTTTTTAACCTTGTAGTTCCCAATCTTGGACAACAGCACACAATTAACAATCCAATGGAACGATACAGAGCTATCTATTATTGCTCTTTTGTAGCCAGTCCCTTGCTTTGTTTACCTTTTACTTAAATATGTCTAGAAAGTTCCTGTTTCTTGTTTATAATTTAGAAGTAGGCTAGGGTGTTAGTTTTAAACTATCACACCAAGTAACTCAGCGCGGCCCTTAGAAAACTTAGCAGAAATAGTGGGGTGGGCCTCAATCTCAAGTCTACCAATAAGTGAAAAAAGAAAATCAAACCCCTCAGAAGGACCTCTACCAATAACTCTTAACACTGTGAGTAGCTTTTAGCTTTTGTGCAGCTGCATTTATTTCTCCTTTTCTAACCCCTGAAGCATCATGTAGAGCCTTTTATACATGTATAAAACTGGATAATAAAGTATGGTGAAACCCAGCAACTAGGAAAAAAAAACTTCTGTAAGTATGTGTGGGCAAAGTTGATTTTTGCCTAAGGAATGTAACTTTCTGTCTTTTAATTTGTGGTGCAGGTACAGCAGGTCTGCAATTAAACCTTCTAGCAGGGTCTGTAGGACTGGTAATTGTTTTGTAATCCTTCAAACACAATAAATGCAAACAGTAATCACAGGTTTGAGTGTAATCTATTATAAAATAACATGGCACTTAGCGTTTGTTAGGTATCTTCTGGTTTGTGCTCCAACAATTAAAGGAGTACTGCAATTACTGAGTACTTGCTGAGGCAAGAAGGAGAGAACAGACTTCTAAATAAGTAAACAGAATGTATCTGTATGATAAACAAGAAGGCTTGCACAAAATTCATTTTGCTCTGGTGGAGGTGAGTGGAAGCATCTTCTGGCAGGAGTGTGCCCTGCTGCTACACTAAGGCCTAGTTTGCCTAAAACCTTTATATTCACACTGAATGTACAGCAGAACATTAAGAAAATATTGTGACTCATGAACTTTAAGACTCAATATCTGACTTAACTGCATCTCTGTAGAAATTCTTATCCATGTCTTTGTTTTCTTATGTCTTAATCACTTCAAGTTTTTCATCTGCATTTACCTTTGAAAAACCATAAGAACCGGTTTCTGAGTTCCTGCAGACCAAAGGCATAGATGCTGTAGTGTTGAATATCCAGGTTCTAGTTGAGCACTGCCTTTCTTTCTTCATGAAACACATCTTGGACCAATCTAAAACTAAAAATCTGTGATTCTTTTGCAGAAGGAATAGCTTTAAACTGAAATAGTTTTGCACTGAAGTAGTTGTAGACGGAAGTTTCTGAAGGCCGCAAAACCTGCACACTTGAAATTGGGAAACTTTTTCATCCTAGGATTAATCTAAACCTGGCACTACCTGTGACTTCAGGTAGACCCTGCTGACCTTTAGGTTAACTTACTACTGTTGCTTTCCTTTTCACGACCCTGAAATGTTAAGAGGGTGTTTCTTGAAAAGCAGAGAGTTGAAAAGGTAATGCAAATGTGATTCTTGAGGGATTTTCCCTTTCTGCTAGAACAAAGGCATAATACACTTTTGTAGTCTCAGAGCATTGTGCTGGTTTGAGGCTAATTGGAATATTTTAATGGAGAAAATTACACTATAGGCTGTGAGAGGAAAACACTATGATGTCTGGTTCACTCATAGGCTTGCTGAGATGGTTTTGGAAAAATAAATCAAAACATTAGATAAGTCAGTTGCTGCCTGTCTCTCTCTGGGGGCAGTCTAGCTTCTGGCTCCTTTGCCAATTAATCTTCACTAACCACTTTTCTTCTAACTCCCTCTGGCCGATCCTCCCAATTTACCTTGCATGTAAGGCAAACCTTGGGGTAAGGTACAGGGATGGGGAGAAGGTGGAAGGATGGTTGGGAACCCCTCCAGGGGTCTCTGATTTCTGGGAGGGGAGTTGTGTTTCTGTATTCCCTTTAACTTGTCTGTGTCTGTAACTATTCCTGTCTATAGTGTATATCTCTGCTTGTACATTGTGCTGATCTGTAAATAGAGCTTCAGTCCTTAACTTCCAGCTGGCTGAGTTCTGGGTCATTTTACAAAGTGTGGAGTGCAGGGAACTCCCAAACCATCACAAGCATAAAGAGTAGTATGCTGCAGGGCAAGTATCTTGGAACAGGACCAGCAAAAATGGTTTTAAACCAAGAGTGTGTAGGTTTAGACTGGATCTTAGCAAGAAGTTCTGCAGTACAAGGGTAATGAGACTCTAGAATGGGTTGCCCAGGGAGGTTGTGGATGCCTCCTCCCTGCAAATGTTCAAGACCTGGCTGGATGAGGCCTTGAGTGGTTGAGGCTGGTTGAGAGACATCATTGCCTGTGTCAGAGAGGTTGGAGTAGATGATCTCTAGAGTCCCTTCCAACATAATCTATAATTCTGTGATCTTGCCTTGGTAGAAGGTTTGCTTTTGTGTATAAACATGTTCTGGAGACCCAATTGTTGTGCTTTTCCTATAGGTGTCTTGTGCTGCCACCAGAAAGAAATGTGAAATCCGTGTGTGGCAGCTGTTGCAGGCAAACTCCATGCCTTCCATTTGCTTTATACTTGTTAAATCCACTGTGCAATCAACTGAGGGAACTGACTATTCAAAAAACCTCACAGTAATTCTCTTTAGCCTACTTGCAACACAGTGTTGTTTCCAAGTGATTTGCCAGTCTGACATCAGTATTAAATAGAATATCACACCTCATGGAGTAACCATCTGATTCATTGTGACAATTTTTTCCCCTCTAATGCCTGAAGTTGTAATTAAGGGAGGAACATGTGGGAGAGAAGAAAAATCAAGAAATACAATAAGAAATTGGATAGCAAAGGCGAGGAAAGAAACTTGTAATTTATTATTCTAAGAGCCATATGGGAGCAGTGCTAACTGCACAAACAGTTGTGTGTCTTGGTCAAAAAGCCATGAACTAAACAAAAAATAGCACTACACCCCCCCTCAAAAAAATCCTCCAAACATTTTGATTAATTTTACTTCAATGTGGAGCCTTTTAAAAAGTTGTTTTTTTCATATAGGTGGAGTAATCCTCTTTGTTTCCAATGGATAAAATCTCCAAAGGGAATGTGTTGGTACATGCACATGGGTTACACCAAGCTACAATCACTGAATCACTGAAGGATAGGGGCTGTAATAGAGCTTTGGAGATCACTTGGTCCAATCCCCCTGCTAGAGCATGATCATCTACAGTAAATCACACAGGAACTCATGCAGGCAGGTTTTGAGTGTCTCCAGAGATGGAGACTCCAAGCTCTTTGGGCAGTCTGATCCAGTGCTCTGCCACCCTCAAAGTCGAGAATTTTGTCTTTATGCTAAGGTGGAACCTCCAGCGTTCCAGTTCTTATTCATTGCTCCTTGTATATGTTGTTCCTTGTCCTGTTGGTGGACGCCACTGAGAAGAACTTGGCTCCATCCTCCTGACACTTACCCTTTTATGTATTTAGAAAGGGCCAAGTGTGCCAGCACCCTAGAGGGCAGGGATGCCATCCAGAGGGACCTGGACAGGCTGCAGAGGTGGGCCTGGGACAATCTCATGAAATTCAGCAAAGCCAAGTGTGAGGTCCTGCACCTGGATAGGCACAATCCCAAGCACAAATACAGGCTGGGTGGTGAATGGCTGAGAGCAGCCCTGAGGAAAAGGACCTTGGGGTCTGGGTTGATGAAAACCTCAACATGAGCCTGCAGTGTCCACATGCAACCCAGACAGCAAACCGAGTCCTGGGCTGCATCAAGAGCAGTGTGGGTAGCAGGGCAAGGGAGGGGATTCTACCCCTTTACTCTGCTCTTACCAGACCCCACCTGGAGTCCTGTGTGCAGTTCTGGAGCCCTCAGCACAGGAAGAACATGGAAGTGTTGGAGGGGGTCCAGAGGAAGGCCATGAACATGATCAGAGTGCTGGAGCAGCTCTGCTATGAGGACAGGCTGAGAGAGTTGGGGCTCTGCAGCCTGGAGAAGAGAAGGCTTCGAGGGGACCTGATAGTAGCCTTCCAGTATCTGAAGGGGGCCTACAGGAAGGCTGGGGAGGGACTATTGACAAGGTCTTGCAATGACAGGATGAGGGGCAATGGGTTTGAACTGGCAGAGGGGAGATTTAGACTGGATGTCAGGAGGAAGTTCTTTCCAGTGCAGGTGGTGAGGCACTGGAACAGGTTGCCCAGGAAGGTTGTGGCTGCTCCGTCCTTGGAAGTGTTCAAGGCCAGGTTGGATGAGGCCTTGAGTGCCCTGTACTAGTGGGAGGTGTCCCTGCCTATGGCAGGGGGTTGGAACTAGATGATCCTTGAGGTCCCTTCCAAGCTTACCATTCTATGATTCACTCTGCCTCTGTACATGCTGTACGTTGATCAGCATGTTCTAGTCTGAGTTGTCCTCAGAACGAATCTGAAAGTGACATCTGCCACAAGTTAGTGTATGTTTTTGTACTCACAGGGCATTAATCAGTGCTTGTTACAGACATGAACTTTTGGAATAACTTGGCTCACCGAAGAGCAGTGGCAGTGGATTCACCTTCATTAGATTAAGGGTTAATTTGTCTCTGAAAACAAGTAATTTCTCTGGAAATGATACTTCAATTCACGGGTAAATTTTGAAGACCAAGGTGAAGCCATTCCCTCTAAAAATACAACAGAGTTATTGAAGACTTCAACATCAGTTATGGCTTGACTTCATTTAGGGCACTTCAGACTGAAAAGTTGCATTGTGCAGACCAGAGTAAGCAGGCTGTGGAAGAGCTAATGGGAGACTTCTGTCAGGCAGTGGTTTTCCATCCCTCGTAGCTTTACATAAGGAACAATGTGCTGTTGAAAAAACTAATTGGGTAATTTCACATCATATAGCAGTGACAGCCTCTGTGTAGGTTTCCTGTCACAGAGATCTTTATACCCTTTGGCCAGCAATAGATTCAACAACCACCTTCCTATCCCTCCCCATCATGACTTGACCCTGCTATGATGCGATTCACTTTCAGTGAAGAATATGCAGTACAGGAAATCTCTCCAAGTATTCTTAACATCAAGTATATCAAGTATAGCACAAAGACATGGAACTGTTGGAGCGGGTCCAGAGGAGGGCCACAAAGATGATCAGAGGGCTTCAGCAGCTCTGCTATGAGGACAGACTGAGAGAGTTGGGGCTCTGCAGCCTGGAGAAGAGAAGGCTTCCAGTATCTGAAGGGGCCTGCAGGAAGGCTGGGGAGGGATTATTTACAAGTTCTTGCAATGACAGGCCAAGGGGCAATGGGTTTAAACTGGCAGAGGGGAGATTTAGACTGGATGTTAGGAGGAAGCTCTTTCCAGTGAGGGTGGTGAGGCACTGGCACAGGTTGCCCAGGGAGGTTGTGGCTGCTCCCTCCCTGGAGGTGTTGAGGTGTTCAAGGCCAGATTGGATGAGGCCTTGAGTGAGCTGTACTAGTGGGAGGTGTCCCTGCCTATGTGAGGGGTTTGGAACTAGATGATCCTTGAGGTCCCTTCCAACCTTACCCTTCTATGATTCTATGATGACTCTGTCTCCTCTGAAGTCCTTGTTAAAAGCCAGTTGCAACTTTGTGCATTCCGTACCCTTGCTCAGCTGTGTTAGGTGACCTAGGGTGGGTGTTACTGCAATAAAAAAAGCCTCTGAACACATCTGATGGTGCATGCTCTTGGAAAATCAGCTGTTTTGTCACAGTATTTGGGCCATCACTCTTCTTCTGTGCATTGTTTCAGAAGACTGTTCTTCTACTGTGTGACTCTGCTTTGGAAAGCATGCTTGGTGCTCATCTTGGGTAGGTTGTGGAATAAGGTTTATTCTTTGATGATCTCACCAGAGCTGGATGCTGTCATCTCTGAGCAAAGTTGTGTGGATAATAGAGTCTTAGTCTGTAGTCTCGGGAAACGGTTCCCTTTTTGGTAGTCTTAGTGCAATGAGCTGATACGAAAGTGAAGGTACTGAGAAAGAGGACTTGTCGGGGAGCTACCTTTTCTTGTGGCATCCTCTTCCTATTATACCTGCTGCTATTCCTGCAAGCAATTTTCTACCTTATTTTTCCAATGACTTCTATTATTTTTATTGATGCAGACAGGCTTGGGAAATGGAATGAGAGAAAGGAAAATTTGTTTTCTGAAAAGCTCCTGGGAGCTACTAGAAGTATAGGAATGTAATATGGTTTAAGACTGTTCATTCCAGCTTCCCTTTCTCTAGGGGTGCCTAGCAAACCTGTGCTTTTGAGACCTGCAACTGTACCATGATGCTGCCTCCTCCAGATCCAGGCTAGTCCAGATCTGTGAAACACAGCCAGCAGATTTCCTAGTTCTGAGAGAATGGCTGTGCAGCAACTTTTGTATTTACACCATGCTGGCTGTTGCTTGGTAATTATTCTGTGTGGATTTTACTGCTTGGCAAATGAAAAATCACTTGTTCCTCAGCTACTGCTGGGTAAGAGCTGACACACAGTAAGCACCATGGCTTTGGCTGAAGGGCTGTGAATCTAGCTGAGAGATGGCTTCTGCTCTGGGCTGCCTGCTGCAACCCCAAACAACTGAGGCACATTGATACAATACAGGCATTCTCCTGCCTTTTCAGAGAGGGATTTTTATATTGGATGAAAAGTTGCTATCAGTTACACTTGTGATACTGTGGAGAGTTTGACATTTCTCCTATGGGGACATTAGGTGTGCTTGATGTTAAGCCTACTGAGATCTATATTCTTACTGCAAAGGGAAAACAAAAAACAAGAAAGGAAAAAACCACAGCAACTAGCTGCAAAATTAAACACACATTGAAAATTAACTCAAGCCTCTAACCAATGAAACATGGAATGTATTATGAGAACTTGCATCTACCTTTGCAGAAATAATCAGTGTTCTTATTACTGTGTATGGTATGTAAATAAATGCAGTGTTCTCAGTCTCATCTTGCTTGCCTTGCTCCTGAAGGTAGCTTGTGGCAATACAGAGATAGCATAGAAAGCAGGAAAGAAATGCTACTTCAGGAGCAATCGTGCTCTGGAAGCACAGCTCAGTGAATTCTGATCACAAGAGCAACACTTCTGTAGTAGAAATGACTATTATTGTATCAAATATGTCTCTTATAGAATGATGCTGAGACTTTAGTCGCTTGTTGAGGTAAAAAAGCAAAACCTTTCTTAGAGGCTTGAGAATAAATTGTTTTGGCAGGTTATTCCAGAAGAATTCTGAGTCTTTAAACACAATTAATACTGACAAGTTGCAGAACTGTTTTTAACTGACAAACTTGAGGTCTGTCCTGTTCCAGCAGTGCTGGCTTTGCTTTTGCTATATTTTTTCTTTTTTTTCTTTTCTTTGCTTTCGTTGGATGTTTTGTTTTGTGTTGATTTTTTTTTTTGTTTGTTTGTTTTAAGAGAAGCTCCAGATCTTATTTTTACCTCCGTGGAGTAGAATCATAGAATGGTAAGGTTGGAAGGGACCTCAAGGATCATCTAGTTCCAACCCCCTGCCATAGGCAGGGACACCTCTCACTAGTACAGGTTACTTAAGACCTCATCCAACCTGGCCTTGAACACCTCCAGGGAGGGAGTAATGACAGGATATCTTGGGAAAAA
>VWZE01001804.1:4060-34583 GCA_013396675.1 Eubucco bourcierii | reverse complement strand
ACCTCTGCAGCCTGTCCAGGTCCCTCTGGATGGATCCCTGCCCTCTAGCAAGTCGACTGCGCCACACAGCTTGGTGTCATCTGCACACTTGCTGAGGGTGCTAGTTTCTTCCGAGTGACTCATCCAAGCTCCTGGAGAATGCTTAATTCAAACAAGAAAGAAAAACGGGCCTGATTTCAGAACATGAACTCAGGCTAGCATCTTGTTGCCTCATGACTTCAATCTGAAGCTTGTCAGGGCCTTTGTTGTAGGCTTACTGGGAGGCTCGGTTTATCATAACTCAGTGCTGGTCAGCAGTTAGCTGACCTGGTCAGAGGCAGTCATAGGCTGCCCCACATAGTCTCATTAGCTCTCCCCATGTTTAGTGTGTATGGAATGGTACATTTAATCAATATCTGTTAACCACACTTATCTGTAGATGGGACCTGGGCAAGCAGGGGAACCTGCATTTTGCATTCTAGGGGGGCATTGGAAAAGAGGTATCGCCAATGGAGGTCTCCATCCCAACAGAAATCTGACAAGGAGCTGAAACTGTGCTGTGCTGCCAGTTAGGAAGCTGACTAGGAACATGAATGCTATTGATCAAGGCCAATTTGCCAAAATTAAAAAAAATGAATGCTGAGCAGATAAATTATCTAGATGAATACTAAGCCTAACAACGAATGCATCAGCTGAAATGTTGACTGCAAGTTGTATTTTCATGTCCAGTGTCAGGGCTGTGCAGTGTTACCTGCTGAACTAAGCCTTCTCCTTTTCTTTATAATGAAAGTAGTTTCTGGGCTTTAGTTTCCAGACATTAAGACTGGAAGGACTTCTTGCATTGTCTGTCCTGGGTTTTGTTGACACTGCTGGGTCACTACACTCCCTAATGTATTAGTGCTTTAAATAAAACGAGTCTCAAACTTCCCTCTCTTTCTCCTACCTGAATCTTGCCTATGTCTGAATTCTCCTGATACAATCATTAAAACATCCTTCAGCAGCACAGTCTTCTCTGATGAGACAAAGCCTCTGCTAGTTTTACTAGAATGCAGCTGTGTCAGTGCAGGGGAGAGAAAGCAAAGGGTGTCTGTGGCAACATGATGAATTATACAACAGTTTGCTAGCACAGCTCCTGATGTTGATACACATTTTGCAGTGGGCACAATGAGAAGCCATTTCTTCTAATGCAGTGTACTAATTAAAAGCCTGCTCTTCTTAGCTTGAGGATAGCTGGGAAAAAACCCAACAAACCCAACCTGAAAAAAAAACCTAAAAACATTTATGTTGAATCTCTAGAGATTATTGTATCCCTGAATTCCTTAGGAAATTTCAGTTTAAAAATGATGAACAGTGTAGGTTAATGTAAGTTGTTTTTTAAATCTGCCCAGAGATTAATGCAAGGCTGAGTTGTTAGAAGATGTTAATCACTGGCAAGAATGGTTTCAAAATAAATGGCTTTTAAGCCTCATTTATTTAAATATCTTAAAGCATCCAATGAGGGCTCTCACCTTTATTTACTTCCACTGCTGCTACTAAGAAATACTTTCAATTTGATAGATACCCTTCACAGAGAAAAAATAGACTCATAGAATGGACTGGGCTGGAAGGGACCTCCAAAGGTCATCTAGTCCAACCTTCCCCACTCTCACTCAGCAGGGGCATCCTCAACTAGATCAGACTGCCCTGTTGAACCTCACCTTGAATATCTCCAGGGATGGGGCCTCAACCACCTCCCTGGGCAACCCGTTCCAGTATTCCACCACCCTCGTAGTAAAGAACTTGTTCCTGACATCCAATCTAAATCTGCTTTTCTCTAGTTTGAAGCCATTGCCCCTCATCTTGTCACTGCAGGCCTTTGCAGTGACAGAACTCCCAAACCATCACAATGGTCCTAGCAGGTAGTCACCACATCTGAAATTGGCATAATTATTTAGTGGCCTGCATAATTTACAAGCTTGGTTTCATGCATTCAGGGTCAAAAGCCTTCTCTTGACCATTGTTTTTCCATACTTTGCATATCATGTTGCTGTGCAGTCTTTTGTGTGCAGTGCTGGTTATGGAGCTGAGCTGTAATCCAGCCCCTCTGCTGCACTGAGGCGCAGTGATTCACAAGGCACCCATATCTGAGAGAGAACATGAAATAGATTTAAAGTGACAGTTCCAATCTGTGGCAACAGTAGGGGATGTTACAGTCTGGTTGCTGGAGAATTTACTGTTGTCTGTTACTGCAATCAGCTGAGTACATCAGCTGATATGATATATTTGGCTTCATCCTGAAGAGATGGTGAACTGTCAAATAATGAAGATGAAGTGAGGGGGTTGTGCCATCCCTGCTATTATGTTCCATGTCTGTGCCACATTATGTTTTCCCTTCACTACTGCATATATCTTGGTGTGCTGCATGGAGTAGGTTTCTGAGAGCTTGAGATACTGCTTGCAGGGCTGCTAGTAGCCTTCCAGTATCTGAAGGGGTCCTACAGGAAGGCTGGGGAAGGATTATTTACAAGGTCTTGCAACGACAGGACACGGGGCAATGGGTTTGAACTGGCAGAGGGGAGATTTAGGCTGGATGTCAGGAGGAAGCTCTTTCCAGTGAGGGTGGTGAGACACTGGAACAGGTTGCCCAGGGAGGTCGTGGCTGCTCCCTCCCTGGAGGTGTTCAAAGCCAGGTTGGTTGAGGCCTTGAGTAAGCTGTACTAGTGGGAGGTGTCCCTGCCTGTGTCAGGGGGTTGGAACTAGATGATCCTTGAGGTCCCTTCCAACCTTACCAGGAACTAGATGATCCTTGAGGTGCCTTCCAACTTTACCATTCTATGATTCCATGATTGTGTGGCTCACTGCTTGGTCAGTCTGGATTCTCTGTTATGTGAGGCAGAACTGTATATTCTTGAGGCTTGCCTGGAACCCTGAAGGAAAAGGAAAACACACTACTAGAAAAGCATGAGGGTAAAAGAGAGTGGCCCTGGGTGTGCCCAGGTGTCATAATTCTAGTGGAGTCTGTAGAAGATGGCAGCTCTGTCTCCTGAAATTTTTGTCGGAGTGAGTTTCTTCAGTAATGACCTTTTGTTATGATGTGAAGTGGAATGCCTGGAGAGGGGAATCTCTGGGGCCAGGCCTCTCTTAAGACAGGGTTTTTTAAATTTCCGAAGAGGAAGAGGCAGACACATCTGTTCTGGATGAGAGAGAGACTGGAGTTCATGGTGCAAGCAGCAGTGTTTAACTTGCCTTCATCTCTTGTCCCTGGATGTTTCCAAGGCAACTGTCAGCTCCTTTGCCAGTGGCAAGCAAAAGCATGCCCAGGTTTAGTCTGGGTCAGGAGTGTCTTTTGCTCTGGTGGTGGGATTTGGGCTATGGCAGAGAAGAATGTGCTCAAGAAGAGGACCGTTGGCTTCTTCCTTTGCCTGTCCTTGCTGCCGCGTTTGGGCTGTAGCTGACCTGTAGAATAAGAGAGTGGCTGGAGCTGGGCTGGTGGCACTGCCAGAGCATGTTTTCCCTTGCAGAGCAAGCTGTGCAGTTGGGGTCTCTGGGTGCAGCAGGGGAAGGCTTTTGTGCTCTGTGCAGTGGCTGCTGAGGCACGGGCAGGGTTGACCTGCAGCTGAGCACACGGAATCTGGCAGCTGCCTTTGCCTCCGGGAAGTCTGGTGTGGTTTGTCCCAGTATTCCTGCACAAAGGGGTACCTCCAATCCATAGACTGGAATGAGGAGCTGTTTTTCCCTTGACTTTTAAAACTGGGCTCTTCAAGCTCTTCAATTTCAGTTGCTTTCAGCTTCTTTAAGCCCCCTTACTTTGTGTTTGATGGTTACTGATGCCTCTGGATCTAAAGTTAACATCTCCTTGCTCTTGCAAATAGGCCCTGGGAGCTGTTTGGGTTGCTCTGCATCACTTAGCTTGAACACTGGCACATTGTGTGAGATATAAACCTGTGCTGGTCCATCTCCTACAGCCTTTCAGACGCTGCAGCTCATTCCCTCAGTACCAGAGCCACCGAAGCCACTGCTGTAAAGCTGAGTGCGTGTGTGCAGCTGGGCTGTCAGCAAGGAGCGGACGTGGGCGAGTGGCTGAGGGAGCATGAGTGAGTGATGGAGCAGAGGTACAAGTAACAAAAGCTGTGGGTGGAAAGAGAAGGCTTGAAATTGGCTCACCCACCACGTTAATACGTTCTTTACAATGCTGTATACAAGTGAGAAGAAGGTGGAGGGGTCTTTTCTCCCCCAGCTGTTGGAGTTCAGTGTGGTTTTGTCTTGGGCACATTTTTGTTTCTACACTCTCTTTAGGAACAGGGAAAATGGTCTCTGGCTGCTGCTGTTCTTAAAAGTGTGCTGGAATTCCTGGATAAAAAGCTGCAGATCCTGTGGTGAGTGTGGGGAACCTTACTTCACTTAATGTTCTGTGGAAAGCTGCTAGATAAGGAGAACTTGGCTGTGTGAGGCTGAGCAAACAACTGACTCTCAGATTTCCTGATGTCCTAAACCTCAAAGTCCTCAGCAAACAGATTAGGTCAGTGAAGCAAAACAGACATGTGGAAGTAACTTTGATCTGTTCAATTTGATACTGTGACCTGTTCATAGTGGGGGAAAAACCTCAAGAATGTTTCCCACCACCGAACTGGTTTCTGTCTGGGCTGTGTTATGGTTTGGGTGCAACTGACTTGCAGAAATATAAGGGAATATAAAGAACTCTGTCTCTGTGTGGCTGCATAAGGTTCTCTGGCACACCATGGGGAAAGCCTGTCCTCTGTGGCTTTCTGAACAGGCATTCAAGCAGGAGTACAAAGTATGTGGGTGGGATATTGGCTTCCTTCCTCAAGGCATGTACCAAGCTGAAGTGGGAGGGAATGGAAGGAGTAGGAGGAGGAGGTGCGTGCTGGGCTGAGCTGTTCATACAGATGCAGTAAGCATTTGAGCAAGGTAGAGCAGGAGAGAAACAAACACCATTGTGTGGCCTCCTTTGAACTGGGAGAAATTCCCTGCTTTCTTCAGTGCATCACTTGCTGTAGCCTTATCTAATCTCATTAGCTTTGATTTTCATTTATGCTAATTGGGTATCCTGAGGAAAAGGGTGCAGTATCTCAAATGCCTTTTGTCAACTGCCAGTATAAAAAGGTATCTCAAGGTTTGCTTTGTAACCTTTGAGGTCTTAACCTCTAGTGAACTAAAATAGCTTCTTCCCATTGGCAAAAGCAGTTCCTTTTCACCCTGTTGTTAGTGCCACAGAATACGGATGCATTCCTGCATCTTTAATTCAATTCCTGTGCCTCACCAGGATCCCATTTTGTTCTGAGGTTTTCCTGAAGGGCTGCTTAAATTAGCTTGGAGAAGTAGAGCTTCCTATGACTACACAAAATTAGGTTGAACCTTGACATCAGTTGGACAGTGACCAGGCAGGCTATCGGGTCACATTTTTGCTGTTTCTTTAGTAGTGCCATAAACACTGTAAATGATGAACTTTTTACAGTCTTGGCTGTTATTCCAGGTTATTTGGTACAAGCCAAGCACCTTGCCCTCGAAGCTGAATTAGACAGTGAAATGTGAATGTGAACCCTGTGAAATGAAGACTCCCTGAGTAATAGTGACCACCAAGCCTGGATAACTGACCAGCAATGTTGCGGTTGTGGACCTGACAGTCATGTTTCACCTCTGAGGTGGTGGCTGATCTGTGCTGCAAATGGGGAGCTGTGTTTTTCTCACATTTCAACATCAGGTACTTGTCACTGTCTTTTAGTCATCATTCAGTTAACCCTGGTCTTAAGTGGGACTGACAACAGTTCAGTCACTGCTCTGGTTGACTTGGAAATAGAAGGCTTTGAGGGAATATCCTAGTGCAAGGGGTATTTAATAGCCAACTCCCATGCTGGTGTTAAGCCATCTTGTTTCTCGTGGGAGGAGGATGGGAACCTGCTTTGGATCCAGAAACCCATTTCTTTACTGTGGTTTATAAAAGAATACTACACCTGCTGCTCTTACAAGGCAGAATGGTTTGCATGGCCAGCAGTGGTTTGCAGAAGTGTTGCTGTTCCAGAAGAACTTATGCATGGGTGGGGTATGGATGGCAGGAGCAGAAGGGTAGCTTTCCCTAAGGCTATTTTGGGAACTCAACCCATGCTGGAGAGAGCCCATTTTGTTAAAGTTGTGTTCTCTGCTTAATTTTGCAAACAGGGAATGTTTCTACTCTGAAATGCTTCCCCTGTGCAGTTTTGTTTATTTTGTGTGGGTTTGCAAGGCATTAGATGCAAATCTGACAACCAGGATGTAAAACTGGCAAAAGAAATAGGAACTGTATCCAGACCAACACTCAGAAAGAGAATATGAGGTGCTGTGAATAGGACTTGTGCAAAACACTCCAAAACCCAGTGAGATAATGCTTACTGTGTGATGGCAAAGTGAATCCACTGTTCATGCTCACTCATAGAATCACAGAATACCTCTTGTTGGAAGAGACATCAAAGCTCATCCCATCCATCCCTCAACTCAGTACTCATGGCTTGACACTAAACCATGTCCCTAAGCCCCAGGTCCACATGCTTCTTGAACACCCTCAGGGACAGTGACTCCAGCATTGCCCTGGGCAGACCATTCCAATGTCTGATAACCCTCTCAGTGAAGAAATATCTTGTAGCATCCTGCCTGAACCTCCCCTGGAGCAGCCTGAAACCATTTCCTCTACTCCTGTTGCTTGTCATCAAGAAGAGGAGTCCGACCTCCTCCTTGCTCCAACCTCCTTTCTCGGGGAAGTAATAGCAAAAGGTATCCAGAAAAGAAATGATCCTGCCTAAGGAGCTTTATAATCTATCTTTCCTGCAGGGCTCCTTTTTACAGCATGTTCACAACTCATAAACTTATGTTTTAGGTGGGCAGGAGAAAATAAACAATAAGGTAACAGTGCTGAAATGGCAATGAAATAATGTGAGTGGAGTGATGTTGCTGCCTCTTTCTTTGCCATCATTCTGCTGTTAGCCCAGGTGTCTAATGCTGAGAGAGAGAAAATAGTTCAGCCATTTTTACCACAGCAGGTGGATGGTTGATGTGATTTTTAGCCTTGCCTTATGCTAAGGCAAGTCAGGTATGGTGTAAAGGCAACTTAAGCTCATTAGGTGGATCAAGGAGAGAAGGATCTTCTGTAGAACTGAGGCAGAAGCTGCTTACCTGTTCTGGTCCCATCATTTCTTGGTCAGTCTTGCTTAGCAGAGCACTTGCAGCACCCTTGGGCCTGATACATTGAGTGAGATTGAAACTATGGTAGAGGAAGGCTGTAGAAGCTGTGATGGATAAAATATGCACTGCAGTTTGGGGATTTCCCTGGAGTACTTGTGTGCCATTTCTGTATTAATATCACTCCAAACATTTTTAGTGTGTTAGGTCTGTGGGAAAAAAAAATTTGGTTTTAATGATGCTCATATTAATCAAGATGCTTGCTTGGCTTCAAATGGATCTAACTGATTGGTAAGGATGGCATCAGGAACCTCATTTATTGCATCTTGTGGTTATGGATGACTGAAACCACCCTAGAATAGACTAATGTATTGTCTCTGATGGAGCTTTTGAAGACATACTTAAATGAAGGCTTCCCTCTCACACTAATGGTTCTCTTTACCCCATGCCTAATCCTTCCCCATTCTCCTTCTCCTTCCCCTTCCCCACAGGAGTATGTGTGTCTTACACTGCCTTTGTGCTGGGAACCCAAAGCTGTGACCTGGGGGAATGAGAGCTGATGCAGGCTCTTTTGCAGCTGGGCAGCTGCTGGTATTTACTTGTCTGGTTAACAGCAGGTGAAACTCTGTTAGGCCGAGCTGCAGCTTGCATTCATGGCATGACCACTGGTACTTGCATGGCTCTTGAGTTCCTGATTTTTGTTTCTCTTTCTTTCCTACTTGGGTGCCCTGCCATCTCTATTGCACTGTTGTTGGACTGGTCTGTGATACAGGGGAATGCGAAGGACTCGGAACACTTGAACGGGCTCCCCAGGGAGGTGGTTGAATCATCATCACTGGAGATGTTTAAAAACTCCTGGAAGTGATGCTGAGAGACACTGTTTAGCTGCAGGCTTGGTTGAGTTAGATAACAGTTCCACTCGATTACCTTAAAGGTCTTTCCCAACCAAAATGATTCAGCGCTTCTGTGACACCCTGAAGCATCCCCCTATGTGCAGAGTGACTCTGACACAGAGATGCTGCGTGCTCTGTGCCCAGCTTCTGGGTGTTCACTTCTAGCAGTGGCATTTGCAAGATCATTTGGGTACCTGCATCCCATGGGTGTCTAGAGTTGGAGTGAACCTCCTGCATGGTAATCTGAGGGGGGTGCTTAATTGCAGTGATGCTGTTGTGATCTGCTGCAGCCTTATGGTCGCAGATGCTTCTTATCTGAGTATGTTTGAAGTCTAAGCTGTGCAGTAGGGCCTCTACACTATGCAGGTGCGTTCTCTCCCCATTGAGGCACATGGGTGTGGGAGTAAACAGCAACTCTGTGGGCCAGCCCAGACTGTGCAGGTCGAACTGGGTCTTGTAACTTCGAAGATAACAACTGAGTTTACCAATTCTGCTTTGTGGTCTAGGTTTAAGAAGGGAAAGGAAAATTTCAAAGGTGTTTGGTGGTGGTAGTTTGGTGTTTGTGGGGTTTTGTTTGGGTTTTTGTTTGTTTGTTTGTTTTTGTTTTTTTCTTTATCCAGAAATATTTTTGTATGAAGGACTCCTGAGAGCAGCACTTAATATGGCAGAGCAAGGTATTCCAAGAGTTGAGTTAAAAAAGTCTCTGTTAGAACAAGTCCTTTAGATAGTTGCTATTCTTGTGAGTCTTGCCTTGAAACATACTGGATCCAAGCTTGCTTGTGGAAGAGCTGCTGTAATCCCACCAGGCTTCATTGGCTAATGCCTGGGCTGGAATCTTCTGGCCTGTCTTCCACCCAGAGTGAAACCACAGGTTCAGAATGAGACATCTTAGCATTACAGTCAGTGGAGTTGAACACTGGCTGGTTAAAAATACCGCTCTTTGCACATGGGTTTGGTTTGGTTTGTTTGTGTGTGTGTCCCCTTCTGCCCATCTCCTCCTGCCTGTCCTTCCCCAGGCTAGATGCACTATCTGTGCAAAGCAACAGTATATTTTTCATGCTGGTAGAGGTTCCACACATAGTTTTATTTTCAGAGAGCAAACACATCTTAGCTGTCCCCTATGAACACGTATCTTATGTCACTTGCATCTGCAAACAATTGCAGCTACTACCTGCCTCTTTCACTTCTAAAATGCACTGTGCGCCTCACCACTCAGGGACCAGGCTTTTTGGACAGGCTTCATGGATTCTTCACTCCTGTTGAAGTCTTGCACAGACAGGGTCTTTCCAGAGGAGAACTGAGACATAAGTACTTTATTCCTGGGTTTTCTCTTCTGTCAGAATGTGCCCATCCAGGCCTGTGGAGTAACTGGCAACAGCATTGTTTAGGACCATTGCATTAGTACTAGGGTTGTGGCTTAACCTGACTGGCCTTTCCTAGGATGATGCAGATCTGCTCTTGATGCAGATCTGCCCTTCCACCTCTCTAACTGATGCCTTGTCTTGGGGCCCATTTTCTGGAATGATTCACTTTAGAGTTGCATCTCAGTAGTGCTTGTTTTTCAGGATGAATGTTGTGGCTGAGCAGGCAGTCTGCACAGTCCTGCCTTGCCCTCATTATTAACACCCCCTCAAGGAGCAGATGTTCCTGCTCTCATCTCAGAAGAGGTTTCTTACCAAAAAATATCTCTTCAGCATCACCTATGTACCTTCAAGGACTGCAGCTCCTTTAACAAAATGAAGGCAGGACTTCAGCTTTGCTCTCATTCCACTGCATATTGAGCTACTGTTGAAATGTTACAGTGTTTGTCATAGAGTGAAGATCCAGCAAGGCCACATCACACTCTCATGGATGAGCTCAGCCAAATGTGGACCATCTTTGAGCACTGATGATCCAGTGAAACCTCTCCTGTAGCAAGGCTCCTTCTGGCAGCTCAGACAGGCCCTTCATGGCATCCTGAGATGAGTGTTGGCTGGCTGGTGACTACAGTCACTGAGTCTCTCTGTGTTGTCGTCTTTGTCTTGGATGTCACCATGTTTAAAACATGACTTCTGAATGGATTAGTGGTTTATGTTTAAGAGAACACCTGCTGGCAGCAGGAAGGGTAGAGCGGTGTCACTTTGCTGCCCAGGCAGTTAGTGACTGTTATCTTACAATGATGATAACATTTTAGAGCATCTACAACAGGGATCTTGTGTCAACAAGGCTTTCAGGCTTTTGTGATTTATTTAATCATTGGGTCAGCAAATCTTGAGGACTTTGTGTTAGAATGCCAGCTTACAAACGTGTCTCGAGCTGAGTGGCACACCTTGAGGAGGTCCATGGAAACTCTGCAGCAGAAGCCAGAGCATCAAAGCATCAGAGGGGTGGGGAGCAGATGCTTTTATCTTTATAGAAGCATAATGATTTTACTTGCAGCTTGCACATCATAAACTACACTGAGATTCAGAACTTCCCTTTGGAGGACAGGTTGGGGTGAAAAAAGCATCCGGCCCTTTATTTCTTCTCTGGGGCCTTGGCTGGGTGCCTGAGAGGATAGATGGGTGGGTGGAAATTCTCTGTGTGTGTACAAAAACCAGATGAACACAAGCCCTGTTCTCAACTCATAGCTTATATCATGTTGGGTTACATACCATTTGTTGCAGATTTTGTGTGCTGACAGCAACTGATCTGAGCTACAGGACACATGAGATGCTGAAAAGGGCTTTGTGGGGTGAGGGTTTTTGGTTCTGCATTAAGATACCAGGAGTCAGAGGAGGTATTAAATTTAATTGTGTTAAATCCACCCTATGCTGCTTTGAGACCAATTGGAATATTTTAATAGAGACAATTACACTATAGGCTGTGAAAGAAAAATATGGTGATGTCTGCTTCACTCATAGGCTTGCTGAGATTGATTGGGAAAAAGAATTCAAAACATTAGATAAGTCAGTCTCAGTCTGTCTCTCTGGGGCACAGCGTCTGGGGCGGTCTAGCTTCTGGCTCCTCTTTGCCGATTAATCTTCACTAACCACTTTTCTTCTAACCTCCCTGGCTGATCCTCCAAACTCACCTTGCACATAAGGCAAACGTTGGAGTAAGGTATAGGGGTGGGGAGAAGGTGGAAGGGTGGTTGGGAGCCCCTCCTGGGGTCTCTGATGTCTGGGAGGGGAGTTGTGTTTCTGTATTCCCTTTAACTTGTCTATGTCTGTAACTATTCCTGTCTATAGTGTCTATCTCTGCTTGTACATTGTGCTGAGCTGTAAATAGAGCTTCAGTCCTTAACTTCCAGCCAGCTGAGTTCTAGTCTGGGTCATTTTACAAGGGGGGGGGCAGGGAACTCCCAAACCATCACACACACTCAGCTGAAGATCAGAGTGATAAAAGCAAGCAAATCTATAGCATGGCAGAAGCATTTTTTCAGTAAAGTGACACTGCATGGAGTTCTTACATCTTTTTGAAACTACTCTGCACGCCGTAGCTCTGTTGTGCACAGAGTTAGCTGTCCCAGCTGCAGGACCTGAAAATGCTACTGCTGTTTGTGCAATAAGGCTCAAGACTGAATTCCTTCCAATGGTAGCTTTAGGGAGTTGAAATATTTACTGTTATTTACTTCTATTGTGCAACAGCGAGACGTGCATTTGCTGCCTGAAAGAATGTCACAGCCTTTAGAAGATGTGGAGAGATTGAAATGGGAGTGGTGAGGAGGAAAGCACATGTGGGTTGGGGCAGGCTGACCTGAAATCTGTGTCTTCAGTGGCTAAAGATTGCTTTTGGAAATGCCCTGCTAAGCAAATGCTTCACTGGTGAAGGACATGAAAAGTTGTCCCTGCCTAGCCTCTCCTCCCATTCATGTTGAGGGATTATTGAAGCTTTTTGCCTTTTAAATCTCATTAATATTGCTGGGGCTTTAATCTGGTCTTTAAAACTTCTGAAATCCTCTTTGCTGTTGTCGCTCTCTGCTGTTTTGTTATCCTGTTTCTTTGGTGTTTTAACTAACTTTTAGCAAAAGGGCATTCCCTGGTTGCATTTCCAGCTAGCAGTGCTGCCGAGACCTGTTGCACTCTCACTGTCCTTGATATGCTCAGCCACGTGAGCGAAGCAGCAAAAGCACAGCACAAGAGCTGCTTCGTTGTGAGTAATCCCAAAGCACCCTGAGCTGGAAGTTGTGAATTATGGCACAGTGCGTTACAGAGGCAGAACCTGATGGTAGAGAGCCAGGGCATGCTGCTGTACTACAGCCTGGCTGCTAGTTTGTGTGCGTGGCACTGTGCTGTTGCATTCTTTCTTGCTAGAAAAGCCACAGCCTTTCCTCAGCTGCTGTGCTATGTTTTTGTGAAGGTTCTTACCCTGCACCTCTCATTGCTACATTTCCCAGGTGCCCCATCACAGGAGTTAAGGAACCACTCGGCCACTGCCTCTGCCCTGGTGGCACAGAGAACACCTGGATCCTGCCTAGGAGGACTGACTCCCCTGCTCAAGAAAGGTCCCTTCACCTCCTCTGCTGCAGAAACAAGCACCAAACTTCACGTGGGTACCTGCTGCCTTTTCTGCAGAAAATCCTCCTGATGAACGATTAGTGTTTCCATCTGTCTCTCAGCTCCTCAGCACTGCTTGGCAGGGGATGTATTGACTGGCTAAGTTTAAAATGTAAACCTTGGCGGTTTTAGGTCAGGGAGGGGAACCTCTTAAGGGAAAAGAGCAGCTTATGCACAGTTAGATTTCCACATAACTGGCCGCAGGGAAATGGAGTGGGAAGAGTTAAGTGTTAAAACATCACAGCTCTTCCCTTGTCAAGCCTGGCAATCTCGTGTCCCTCAGTTCATGGACCCTGACTTCATTTCCAAACCTGTGAGGCGTTCTAGAGTTCACTGCTCTTGCTGTGGTTCACATAGCTCAGGAGAAGAAACCTTTGTGTGGCAATACTAAGCTGTGCTACCACATTCAAACAGCAATCACTGAATATTTGTGATTTCATATCAACATTTGTTGGGAATGTTCCTATCAGAAGTGGGTGTTTCCCCTAGAGAACAGATAATTTCCTAAAGATGTTTAATCAACCCATTTAAGGTAGAATTTTGTTAGCCTAAAGCTGTGTGTAGGACAGAAACTTATAAGATTCTGTCATTATTTTAAAATCCCAGTGTTGTCTTTTTGGCTTATTTTTCTTTGCAACAGTTCTGGGCACAGTATTTTATTGAAATTGGGAAATGGTACAACCTTCCAATCTTCTCTTCCAAAGGTGAGTGCCACATGAACGTGCAGGTAAGGATCATGGTTCATTGCCACTCAGTTTCTGACTGTAAGTGGTTCTCACTTCTCTAAAACTGAAGTTTAAGTGGAGTGACTTTTTAGGATGTCAGGTACTGATAGGACTAGGGGGAATGGAGCAAAACTGGAAGGGAGGAGATTCTGATTGGATGTTAGGAAGAAGCTCTTCACCATGAGGGTGGTGAGACACAGATTGCCCAGGGAGGTGGTGAAAGATCCCTCCCTGGAAGTTTTTAAGGCCAGTTCGGATGGGGCTCTGAGAAACCTGATTTAGTGTGAGGTGTCCGTGCTGGTGGCAGGGGTGTTGGAACTAGATGATCCTTGAGGTCCCTTCCAGCCCTGACAATTCAGTGATTCTAATTCATAGAATGGTAAGGTTGGAAGGGACCTCAAGGATCATCTAGTTCCAACACCCCTGCCACCAGNTCAGAGATCATCAAGTCCAACCCATCACCACAGCCCTCAAGACTAGACCATGGCACTAAGTGCCATGTCCAAACGTGCCTTGAACGCCTCCAGGGACGGTGACTCCACCACCTCCCTGGGCAGCCCATTCCAGTGACAAATTACTCTCTCAGTGAAGAACTTCCTCCTCACCTCCAGCCTAAACTTGCCTTGGCGCAGCCTGAGACTGTGTCCTCTTGTTCTGTCACTGGTTGCCTGAGAGAAGAAGGTAACCTCCTCCTGGCCACAACCACCCCTCAGGTAGTTGTAGACAGCAATAAGGTCCCCCCTGAGCCTCCTCCTCTCCAGGCTAAACAGTCCCAGCTCCCTCAGCCTCTCCTCATAGGGCTTGTGCTCGAGGCCTCTCACCAGCCTCGTTGCCCTTCTCTGGACACGTTCAAGCACCTCAATGTCCTTCCTAAATCTAAATCTCCCCTCTGCCAGTTCAAACCCATTGCCCCTTGTCCTGTCATTGCCAGACCTTGTCAATAGTCCCTCCCCAGCCTTCCTGCAGACCCCCTTCAGATACTGGAAGGCTACTCTAAGGTCTCCTGGAAGCCTTCTCTTCTCCAGGCTGAAGAGCCTCAACTCTTGTATCCTGTCCTCATGGCAGAGCTGCTGCAGCCCTCTGATCATGTTCGTGGCCTCCTCTGGACCCGCTCCAACAGTTGTAGTGTACTGGCAGAGCAAAGATGCAGCAGTGCTGAGGGCGTGAGAGGGAGCTGGCTAAAGCTTTTCAGGTTCCTAAAAGAGGTTAGTAAAGGTTAAGATCTCTGTGGCAGCAGTTTCAGCTAGCATCTTGTTTACTTGCTTTTTAAGAACAGTTGTGCAAAGCTCAAAGAACCAGAGTGGGGAAAGCTTGCTCACTTATGTGGAAATTACAATGTTCTCTTAAACCCTCTGCAGGAGGTTGCACAAGAGATCTTTTTGGGTTTGTTTTTTCACATTTTTTTGCACATGATCAGGGTAGGTCTTCTGGCATGCTCCTGCATCCCCACATGCTCAATGAAATCCCAGAGTCTGTCACTCTGCCAGTGCAGATCCTTACACCCATCAACCATACTAATTTCTTCACCTTGCTGTGTAAATGCAGTAGAGATTCTCTTGGTCTTGGTGTGGGTATCACTTAACTCAGAACTTAATAAATGAAACACACTGTCCTTGTAAACCAAAATCTCGTCATGTCTTTAATGCATTAGCCTGTAATTGATAGTTTGACTTCAGAAAGTACTTTACTTCAAGTAGTAGTGGAATACAATTATTATCCTTAAAGACAAATTTATATAGGAGGTTTACACAGAAATGTCTTAACAAGAAGTAAAAAGTACATCTAATGTATTACAGCTTTACAATCCTCCTAACCTTTCACGTCTTCCTCTTTTGTTCATTCAAACAACTCTCAAGCATTGTGGAAAAATGGAAATGACAAAAGAGAGATAAATAGTTATACCTTGGCTGCTTTTGTTCATTAGTTTTTCTTTATGAAAATCCTCAGCTGTCATCTTGAGAAAACAATGTCCATTAAAAGGAGAAGTGAAATTCAGTGCTGACTTCATAAGGAATCTTATTAATTTGTTTTAGTGACACTGAATTTCTAGAGCTGGCCCAGGAGGGAGATTCCAGGACCCCAGAGTGCAATGATGATCACAGAGAGCTGAAGGAATGCAGCCTAGAGACATGAGGAGAGCCAAGCAGAGGAAGCTGATGTGCAGCTGGCAGAAGAATTGCACTGTAAGAAATAATGGGAAATGCCTGCTACTGTATAGACAGCTTATGTTTGTTTAGAGTAAGAGTTGCATTTGTGGAAATGAGTAGGAGAGAATCAAAAACACAGTCTGCTCCTTCAGATTCACCAGCTGGATCTCAGCTCCCTTGTTCTCATTCTTGCTCACACAAGAGAATTGCGATCATCTGTGGGGTAGACATCAGCAAGGCAGTTAGGAACGTCACACTGGAGGTGGAGCTCAACTGTTGGGAGAGTCAGAATATTAGTAATAGAAATGTAGTTTTGGAATGTTTTTATCTGCTTTGTCGGATAATAACCAAACGACTCGGAAGTCTCCTTGCAATTAGTCATTTAAAAATAGGGCTCTGTCTTTATAGATACTGTGATAGGATTGTGGATTCTTTTTCACTTACAAGAAAGCTCCTGTCCTCCTGGGTGGTACAGGCAGTGTGGATGGGCACACCACTGAATGTATTTGGTCACTTTCAGAAGTAGTACTGGAGTTTAAAAAAACCCAGCTTCACTGTGTTGGGTTCCTACCAAAAGTGTACAGTGGAGACCACACAGGTAGTTAGCTTCTCGGAGGATCTTAGCATTGCACCTTCAAGACATCTTTCCCAGTACATGGCAGTAAATGATCATTTCCTTCCCCACTCTTACTAACAGAAAACTAATATGATCTTCCTGCAGGTGGTGTAAAAGAGAGGGACAAACCTAACACCCCAGATTACCAAGCTCTTTTTTAAATCTTGCCAAGGCCATTCTGCTGTGGCACGCCTGTGGCACATCAATTCAGAGAATGGTGCGGGTTGGAGGAGACCTTAAAGATCATCTAGTTCCAACCCTCCTGCCATGGGCAGGGACACCTTCCATTAGACCAGGTTTCTCAACCTCTCATCTTACCTGGCCTTGAACTCCTCCAGGGAGGGGGCATCCACAACTTCCCTGGGCAACCTGTTCCAGTGTCTCACCATCCTGACAGTAGACAATTTCTTCTTAATCTCTAGTCTAAACCTGCCCTTCTCAAGAGTGATGTATAGAATGGTTTGTGTCTCCACAGGAGTGCTTTGCTTTCCAAACACTGCGATATATAGTGCTGTGTATTGCAAAGGCCTCACAAACCTGGAGATGGAAAACAGCAAGAAAGCTGTGGAGAGGCCATGCTTTGCAGAGGAGGAAAGCCCTGGAGTTTGGTGTGGGTAATTCATAAACAGAATTGAACGAGGTGGATAAATTGTGTGTTGCAGGTTCTCTCACGTCTAATACACCTTCTCTCTCCCACGTAATTTTCCAACAGTGACAGAAATCACCTATTCTGATCTCAGGGGTAATCTCCCCCTGCCCTTGCATGATTCATCTCGCTTCAAACAAATTGCAATCCATCAGCACCTCTGTTGGTGCTGGAGCTTTTAGCATTCAGAGCTCTTTTACTCATTAGGGTAGGTGACTTCTCAGCTCCACTCAAGGAAATAGCTCTGTTAGAATTCCTCCTTCAAGAGGCTGCTTAACTCCTAAGTTTTCATCTTCAAATCACGCCACAAAACTATTTCTCGGGTCTTAGGAGAACCTTGGGGGAGAGGGGGGACCTGCATGAGTGATTGAGAGAACAAGCAGCAACAGAACAGGTACCTGCTGTGCTGTGGGCATTGTAAGCAGGGCAGCTGGCTCCAGAAATAAGGCACGGAAACAGATCTCACAAGCAACTGCTCTCTCTGCCTCTGAGGCAGAAAAGGCTTCACTGAAGATTATCCATTTTCAGTGCCACAAGAGCAATGCTACACCAGCATAATACATCATTCCTCCCACTTGGGAAAGATGGAGAGGCAATGTAACTCAGGCTTTGGAATTACATTTGTCTTCAGGAGTAAGTCGTATCACTTTTACTGTGAACAACTATTTAATCCCTTTTACAATGCATAATTACAAACACTACTTGCAGCTAAAATGGCAAACTTTCATTTTGAAATTTTCAGGTCTAAACTCATCTGAAGGGAAGGAAACCAAGGGAAATCCAGCTCTGACTTTTGAATCTGCCACAATCTACCCCTGCAGAGATCAGTGAACTGAAGAAGGTCACTGCCTGAGAGAACAACCAAGAGTAAGAAGAATTTGTGAAACATCTCAAGGAAATCTGAGCTCAGTTCCTGGTAAGTTTATTCTCAACACAGGTTAAACTCAACTGATTAAAAACCTCACAACAAACAACCACCCACCACGGAAGGAACACAGGTAGCCAATAGTAATTAAAACCTCCAGCTATAAAAGATCTCATTAGATGCCGAAAAGCAAGACGCAACCATTAATACAAACACGAGACAACTCTGCAGTGGAGCCCTGTAAACTTTCCAGCACTGCAGTGACTATTGGTCTCTTGGTTGAGCACCATTTCTGAACACATCCTTGCACCCCTCTGTTGCTAGTCACTCTCTGTGTGCAGTCAGTATGTAGGCCTGCACAACTCAATTAGTCACATGAACTAATGGGAGCGCTCTTCATTTGGCCCTACAAGTCAGCTGAGTGTCTAACTGCATGCAGATCTGCCCTGCAGCAGCAATAACAGAATCAGAGAATCAAAAGTTCTGGTACAGAGCAGACTGTGTGATAGCTGTGGTTTGTCTTGTGTGACCTCTGGGAGGCACTTCCATTCTACTGTCACACAAGTGCACTCTGATGGAAAGCACTTCCACAAGTGTTAGTTTCCATGACAAATAATGTCTGTGTGTGTATGTGTTCATATAGATTCTCTTACCTCTGCTAATTGGGCATCTGTTCCTTCTCCACTGGGTTCCTAGTTGGAGACTAAAAAGAAGTAAATGCAATTAATAAATAGTTGTGTACATCAGTGCTAAATTAGGTCAGTGCAGAAGGGCTTTCAAGGGTAATTCACAAAATGCATACCTAGGTGGGGTTGCTTTTTAGGTGGTTTGCTAGAAATGTGAATACAACACAAGCCCCTGGGAGCAGGGGAGCAGGAGACATCCCCAGAGAGAATGGCAGGAGGTAGACTGTGCAGAAATATTCTAACAGCGCAGCTGGTCGGTATTGGTGACAGTGAGGAGAGGCTGAGGGGTACAGAGATTCATTTCTTTGTGAACTCCTCGGCCAGCAGTTTGGCTCTGGCATTGTCTCACAAAGCCCTGATGTGGTGACAACTGGGTAAGAAACTGGTTTTTTTGTTGTTTTCTTGATCTTAAATTCATACATCATGCCAGGCTACAATACTTAGGAAAGTGAAAACCAGACTACAAATGTAGCTTTGTAAGCCCAATGGGGACACTACTGTAAACTACCACCAAATGACTGTTTTTAAGAGTAGAAGTCCTGACTGAAATGTATACTGTTGAAAGTAGTAAGGAGATAAAGTCTTTTCTATGTCGTCTTCCCTCTGCACACATACTAAGGCTCACGTGTGCTTCATTTCAATTTTGCTAAGTGGGTTGAGTAAAGGAGTTTGTGTTCTTGTGGATCCTAATGTCAATATTAGAGTTTGTTCATCTTCCTGTTAACCCATTTCCATTGTCTCTGGTAGGTCTGTTTGCTCAAAATTAAGTGCTGGTGTTTTAGTTTTCAGGGAACTCGGATGCTGCTTGCACTCTGGAGTGGCATCAACTGATGAATAAGCAATTAGTGAGCAGCTTGGACTGAAAACAAGGTGCTGATGAAGGCTGAGGAAGGAAGCCAGACATTGATTACATTTTCTTTCCCAAATAACCTGCCAGTTTGTGAAAGGTGCTGAGGAAGAGATTTGGTCTTTGGCAACTGGCTGCGCAGACGACATTAAACCAGAGCTGCTGTACTGTCAGAGGCATCGAAATCAGGATTCGGAAGGTGCTGTGGAGGATGCTGTTGTTGCAGTGGATGACCTGGCTGTTTACAGTGCCTTACAGGAGCAGGTCAGTATAAGAGAGTCTCTAGCATCTGGTAGATGTCCTTCTTGGAGATGAATGCCACTTTACTCATTTTGACAGCAGAGAAATAAATGGTTTCAGTCGAGTTCCCTGTGGGAAGAGCTTTCCACAGCATGCCTCCTAGCTTGCCAAGGGTCCCAAAGTGGAACAGATGCAAAGACTGAATTGCTTGTTTGCCCCACAGGTATATTTGTCACTGGAAGACCACTATCCATGAGGTACGCCTCCCAAGCCTTACCTTCATTTAAAACTATTATGTAAGCCACTGCCATTGAAATAATAATCATCATACAAAGCTGAACTTAACATTTGCTTAATGCTTTATTGCTCTTCTGAAGTCCATCTGAGTTACTGTTTGTCTTCTCTGGCCTCTATTTTGCTGGCTAGACAACAATGAAGCAGTGACACTACTCACTGCTACTACTACATCACTCAGTTCTTGCTACC
This sequence comes from Eubucco bourcierii, assembly GCA_013396675.1. Classification (NCBI taxonomy): domain Eukaryota; kingdom Metazoa; phylum Chordata; class Aves; order Piciformes; family Ramphastidae; genus Eubucco; species Eubucco bourcierii. The sequence goes on along the minus strand of VWZE01001804.1, from coordinate 14,787 downwards.
ATGCCGAGAGCAGAAACAGACTATCAGTCATTCCCCGTTTTGATGAGACTGTATCCCTAAAGACTAAGTTCAAGGGCCTACAGAGCTTACCTATGAAGAAATAACTGCAAGCAATTTAAAGCATATAATGTAGTTTCTGTACTCTTGCACTTACATTTAGCTGCTGGATGACTCAGTCTGTGGGATATGGCACATAAGGTGCTGTAAGGCAAATGCATTAGAAGGCAGATTCTGAAACAGTCAGTTTCAGGAAGACCCAAATGAGATTTACACAGGTAATTCGCATGTCCAAAGATGTAGATAGGCATCATATAGGTTATCCAAGACACATCTACCTCACTGTGGGTGCATTCTGGCTCTGTCCCAATTTGGTAATGTCTCCCTGAGGACACCTGTGACTAAGGACTTCAAATGCCAAGCCATACCTCACGAATTGAATTGTTTCAGTTCTGTCATTCTGTCCTCCTTGTCTTCTGCTCTAGTGCTCTACGGTTGGCAAGGTGGCTCTCCAAAATGTGGATCAAATATCCTGGTGCCAGCAGGCTGCTTTTACATCAGTACTTCAGTGGTGTTGGGAAAAGGGCCCAGGAAGACCTTAACTACCTTAAAAAATTCAGGACCACTCAGATTTCAAAATGGAGCTTTTTGTTCCAAAATTTGCATGAAATTATATTAAAGATACTTTTTTTTTTTTTGTTGGCTTGGAAAAAAGATATTCTGAGTGTTGATGAGCAAGACCGTATGCTTATTGCAGAGCAACGAGATGAACCATTGTCTGTGCCTGTACTTTCTGCAAATGAACATTCCACGTGCTCAGTCCTTTAGTTGTTCTTAAAATAGGGTTTTTTAAAATATATTTCACTCCAAGAGTGACAGAAATTTTTGGCTTGCAGGTTTTTCTTTGAGTTCTATATTAAAGTGTTGCAAAATGAGATGTGACCTTTCAGATAGCATCAAGTGTTGTAATGGAAGACTGAACCAAGTGCCACTCTCGTTAATAACATTCATTACAGTAGAAGAGAGATCAAACTTACCAAGAAACTAAAAATTACATTCCATGCTAATTTATAGGAGATATTTTCTTTCCTCATTAAAATAAAATCATATTCCTTTTCTAATAGGCTTCTGATGTGATCTCTCTAAATCCTCACACAAGTCTTGCAAAATTGCCTGTGAAAATGACTATCCAAATCCTGATTTCAAACACTGAGGCTAGAGGTGGAGGCCCATGTTTTCAAAGGTGCAGACGGAGAGTCCCTATGCAAATGTCAAAACTAGGACTGACATCTGAGAACTGCTCCCCTCCCTCTGTACCTACCACTCTGTTGAATGGTATGTGGAACAGGAAGTCCCGCAAAGGAAGGTTCTCGGGTCTGCTTTCCTTAGGAGCTGCAACAGAGAAAAGAAGCCAACTGTTACTTTTGTTTCAGGCAGTTTGTTTATATCTGGACTTAGCTGCTGGTCTTCTGAGATGCATCTTTCCTCTTGCTACCAGTGTGCCTCTAGCTGGAGCAGGAGTTTCATCTTTTAGAAATAACTGCATCCAAGAATGTAAACCTCTGATAATGAAGGGCACTGCTGGGCAAACAGGGGCAGCCATCATGGATTCTTCCCGTTGTAGTTCTGCACTGCCCAGCTGCTGCTTTTTGTGCATCACAACGTATGAGGCAGTGGAAGGGAGGGCAGAGAAGTTAAGATGATGAGCGAACACAGCCGTTGGTATCCAAGTTCCCAGGCACTCTCACAACATCTAAGGTTCTGCTGTTGACAAAACATTGCTGCTGCTGTCATTCAGTAACTGAACTCTGGAGAGAGTTCAGAGGCAGTACTGCTGTGGCCTCCCAAGAAAACTCTATAGTTCTTCCCAAGAATCACTCTCAGCTTGTCCTGAGCTGTCACTTGTCTACAAAAAACAGATGACAGGAACAATGCTTGGTCCCCTGCACAGTGCTGCACCCCTGCCAACCAGGCAGGATGTGTCATCTGAAAGAGGAATGGTTGGGACTGCAGCTCTGCAAGATTTTCCCTCCATTGCCATATCTCACAAGTCCACATAAACACGACTGTCTAAGAAAATGATGAAAGCAGCACTCTGAATTGATTCAGCCAGGCTCTGAGCAGCCTGCTCTAGTTAAAGACATCCCTGCTCACTGCAGGGGCACTGGACTGGATAACCTTTAAAAGTCCATCCCAACCAAAAGCATTCCAGGAATTTATAATTCTATGATTGTTTTTCTTTTATTTATTAGCACCTGATGCATTTAGGTGCTACTTTTAAATAATACTATACAAAGGACACATGTCTTTCAAGGACACACATCCCGGAGTTCACAGAAATCACAAGCCTGAAGTCACCACCGTCTTAACACAATCTTTTCATAGTAACAAGAGAAAATATTTTGGAGAAAATGCAGGTGATTCAACACTGCTGCAGATGACATTCAACCACAAAGGGGACAAAAAAAGCATCCTAAGTGACCAGTGGCACAAAATACTAAACTGCTGGAGCAGTGGCAAGTTCATTGAGAATTTTTAAGTGCAAATTGACAGCTGATTTACAAATAAACCATGGATATCATCAGCTAAGGTGTTCCAAAGAAAAGACTACCCTAATTGTGATGAAGCAGTAGGAAATGGGCTACAGAAAAGCTGAGCCACAAGCACTTGAGAAATTTTCTGCCCCATTAACTCTCAGTGAGCTCACCTTCGGGATGAAATCTTGACCCTGCTGAAGGCTTGATTACACTAAAATAGCTTAAGTGTGGTCAGATACAGAAAATGTGCATTACAAATTCAGTGCCTGAGCCAAAAGTCTTCAGTATACTTACAGTTCAAGGCTTTGGTGTTCTGAAAGGCAGAACAAGTGCAGCTTACCATTTGGAGTCTCCTTTTCTATCCTTTTTCCAGTAGAGGTCTCTCTAGGGTGGTGCACTCTTTCCTTTAAATGAAAAACAAGCATAAAGCAGCAATCAGTAACAGAACTTCACTGTAGAAATAAGGAATAATCACAAAAAGCTGGGTTCTTTGGCATTCTGAGCACCAAGCTTCTCTCTCCAGGAAAATAACTACAGAACTGAAAACCATCTGTGACGCACTCTAGGTACTCATTGGATCATTTATACCTTTGGGACTTGTGGAGTTTCTTCCCATCAGTAAGTTACATTGCCACCAGCATTAGATTACAGAGGCTTGAGGGCTGTTAGTCACTACGGACAAGTGGTTTTCCCCTCAGAAATCCCAGTGGAGACCAGACAACTGCAGCAATAGCACATACATTCATACATACATAGAGTGGTTGGGGTTGGAAGGGACCTTGAAGATCATCTAGTTCCGACACCCCTGGCATTGGCAGGGACACCCTCCAGGCCTCATCCAGATAGGCCTTAATCACTTCCAGGGAGAGGACACCCACAACCTCCCTGGGCACCTCCTGGGGAACTACACTGGTGACTGGCCACCAGCTTGATGTGACCCCACTTACCGTAACTCTGAGGCTAACCTGTCAGTCAGTTAATTGCCCACCCATCCTACCACAGACTTGTCTAGCTGTGTGCTGGATGGTTTCTCCAGAAGGGCACTGAGAGAGGCAGTATCAAAAGCTCTGCTAAAATCACAAACCAGCAGATTTACTGGCTTCTCTTATCAGACAGATGGTTACCCTTCTCATAAAAGGAAATGAAGTTGGTTAAGCAGGACTTCCCCTTCATCATGTTCGTACTGGGGTAACAGTGAAAGCCTTTTCTATGGCACAGAATCAAAGAGAAGTCCCACGTGCAATGCAGGCTAAACACACTACTAGAAAGCTTCCCTGAAGCAGTGAAAACAGACCAAGAAAATACTTCTCAAAGTACAGGCATCTTGTAGTTAACCAAGAAAAAAGACAACTGAGTGCTGCCATCCTTGCATGGAGTAAGTATCATGTTCCTCCACAAGTAACTCTGACTGATAGAGCAATATGAGCAATTCCCATTCAGTGTTTGACTGTGGGCTGGGAAGGGAGCATCCACCACACTCTGGCTCTGCTGCCCAACAGCCAGTGCTGTGCTGCTGGTGCCCAGCCTGAGAACAGGGCTCCTAACCCATTCTGAGCCCTGGCACTTCTGCTGTTAAGCGTTCTGCTGTGATGCCAAAGCTCACACTATTTCTTCAGTAAGTGAAAACACAACATTTAATCTCTCCTCACTGGCAGCATCTGCTAGCTCTCCCACTCTGCAGAGCAGCAGACTAGCTTTGACTTTTCTCTGTCTACTAAATGCACTTAAAGGACAGTAAGAAAATATTTTTGTTAATGCAGGATGTCATGTGAGATAAGGGGGATAAGCTCTTCCTCCAGCTGTCTTGTTCAAAGTAATTAAAGAACCTCACCGTGCCTTGCTCCTTAGCTACTAGCTTTGATGCAGTTCTTTCAGTGACCCACTCTGTGGCCTTTTTGTAAATCCTGGCTTTGTGCACCTCAATTTACTGCATATACTGACTATAAAGGAGCTGAAGAGCACTGCTGTAACTGTGAGTTTCACTAAGTAGATTCAGCACTTTCAGCCAGGCACAAAGCCTGCCCTAAGTCAATACATATTAACAATGTATGCTTGATGTAGTTAGTTTGTTAGCTGACGCTGTTCAATGCTGCACTTGGTTTGTTCAGCTAGGGAAGGTTTGTGGTTTCATAAAAGATGCATAGACCTAAACATCACCTCACAGTTCAGAACAAAAGCCTTAAAAGATGAACATATTTAACTCTTTTTTTCCCCACCAAATGTGACAGCACCTCAAGTTAGGCAAAATAAACTGAAGAAGCCTCTCAAGCAATCAAACAAGAGTGGAAAATGATACCGAGAAGATTCAGAACCCTAAGCAGCAAGTTCCTGGGGAGTTGACAAGCATATAAACCATGACTCCTACTTTTTGAGCTCACATATAGAGGATGAAATAGCAGAGTTTGTTTTGGGAGCCTCGGCTCAAGATTCCCGTCAAGAAACATAAATTTCAGAGTCATACCTGTTGAGGGGTCTGTTGTCTTTGGTTTTCATTCTGCCACTGTTTAAATCTGTCAAGGGCTTCATCCACAGAAATGGCTCCCCTTTTCACTTGCTCCTGCAAGTGGATGAGTTCTTCCTGTTCAGCAGGTACGCTGTGTTTCACAGTACTGTCACCTACCGTGTCGCTGTGGCCTCTCTGTGCTACTCCAAAATGCAGAGAGGCAAAGGTAGAAAGCTATGATTAACCCACTTCACTCCTTTCACTTTAGCATGCAAACACTTTTTTCAGCAAAGGCACAGAAGTGATTTTTACCATCTGACATCGATAAAAACACAACATCGTTAGGGTGGCTCTTCACCACCATCCTTTCTGGTTTGGGGGTTTGTTTGTTTTTCACTGAGAAAACTGCAACAAGGCAATGAGGATTCTCCCAGTACCTCTTGGCAGCAAAGTAGCATCTCTGAAGTCTCCTTCCTTACTATTGCTAACAGTGATATCACTGTTACTAAGTCCTCCTCTGCAGGGCTGCTCTCAACCCACTCATCCTGCAGCCTGTATTGATACCAGGGATTGCCTCCACTCAGGTGCAGGAATCATAGAATTGTCAGGGTTGGAAGGGACCTCAAGGATCATCCAGTTCCAACCCCCCTGCCATGGGCAAGGACGCTTCACACTAGACCAGGTTGCTCAGAGTCACATCCAGCCTGGCCATAAAAACTTCCAGGAATGGGGCTTCCACCACCTCCCTAGGTAACCTGTGCCAGTGCCTCACCACTCTCATGCTGAAGAACTTCCTAAAGTCTAATCTAAATCTCCCCTTCTCTTGCTTGGATCTACTCCCCCTAGTCTGATCATTACCTGACATTCTAAAAAGTCCCTCACCAGTTTCCCTGTAAGCTCCCTTCAGATACCAGAAGGCCACAATAAGATGTCTTCAGAGTCTTCTCTTTTCCAAACCGAACCCAAACTCTCTCAGCCTGCCCTCACAGGAGAGGAACCCCAGCCCTCTGATCATCCTTGTGGCCCTTCTCTAGACACGTTCCAGCATGCCCAGATCTTTCTGGGCTCCAGACCTGGGCACAGTTCTTCTGGTGAGGTCTCACCAGAGTGGTGTAGAGACAGAGAATCCCTTCCCTTGACCTGCTGGCCACACTTTTATTAATGCAGCCCAGGATACAGTTGGCTTTCCGGCCTGCAAGTGCACACTGGTGGCTCATATTGAGCTTGCACTTGGCCTTGTAGAACCTCATGAGGTTCACACAGGACCACTTCTCCATCTTAATCACACTGGAGAAATGAAACCAAAAAGTCTAAAGCAATTCTGACTCCACAAACTTTCCCACAAGACACTAATCTTCTTTCTTGAATCTGATCTCTTAATGTTCTGATATCATTAAAGATATAACTGGCCATGAGGGAAATCAGTCAAAATGGAGTCACAGCAAATCTTTACCAGTTCTGAAAAGCATTAAGGCAGTTAAATAAATAAATTCTGTACCGTGCTTCCTGGCGTGACAGTAGATCCTGTTGTCACCGGGCACTTGAGTGGCCTTTTGCTGAAACACTACAATAAAATGAAGAATAGAAGGAAGTTGGTGAAAAATGGCACCACACATTCTGAACAAGAGAAGGATGCTCATGGAAGGAAGCTGGGAAAAAAATTCTTTGTTCTAGTCTAGGAGTGCTTCTCAGCCCACTTGTCAGTTTAATGGTAATTACTGGAAAAATTGTTCTGCTGCACAGAATGTCAGGATTACTGATAGTACAGATATCAAGACAAGAAGCTTTTCAAAAGAAAAAAAAAGAAACAGACTTAGCACATTAACATGTTACTTGTTTAGAAAAAAAATGATAGATCTCACAGTTCTTCACGTGGCACAGACACTGCAGCCTGTTTCTCATTTTACAGGGAAAGCTAAGGCAGAAAAAAAACAATAATACTGGGTGAGAATAATGAAACACTGCTCAAGCAAGACTACATGTATATTTTTGTCTGCTTTTTTTTCAAGTTCTAGGAACAGCAAAGCATGATCACTCACTCCACTAGCAGAGCCTCTCATCCCCATACCTGTACAGCCAGTCTGGCTACACCCTGAAATGCTGCAGTCCAGCTTGTGCTGGCAGCATATGTACAACCCCCAGGTAGCTGGACGTGACTTAGCTTCTGCCACACAGGCTGTCCTGTAGTCTCAGTTCTGATTTTAGCCAAGGAAACTGATAATCCAGAATAACTCCTTTCCATGAAGTAATCTTTCTGACATCACTGCAATGCAGCAAAGACACAGGTGCAACAAAGCAAGTGCTTGGGAGCCAAGGCCCGGTACAGAATGGCAGAGTTGGCACACTCTGATGGGTAACCCCAAGTCCTGGCAACCTGCTCTTGCTGACCAGGGAAACACAGTGATCCTTGCTTTGCCCATTGTCTGTCTGCCTTGTATGATGCAACCACTTCTCTCAGGGAAACATGTAAAATGGGTGCTGAAGATCCCTGTCACGCGTTAACGCTGCGCATGCTACATGGAGAGGTGAAGAAGGAGCAACTCGTAAGGGTGCATTCTCTACAGTGCAGAAGAAAGTCTTCATGCTGCCTCCTGAGTAGACTTCTATGGAAGTGGTGATGAGTGAAAACAGCTCAGGCCTTGATGTTGCTCAAAACGTTCTCAGGCTGAATGGGGACAGTCAAAGAACACGTTGGCACAATCGCCCGAGGTTATGTTCCTAGCTTCAGCCTAAGCCTGTGAGATTTTAACTTTTGGAATACTCTCCTCTGTAATTCTGAAAGAGCCCAGCTAAATATGGTTGCAGTCTTTTCCTCTCTACTTGAAACAGTGTTCTCTTTTCAAAGAAGAAATTAACCAGAATGCTGGCAGCCTGAGTTGCCCTGAGTAAGGATGAGAAGAGCTACAGCACTCAAAGATGTCCCTGGTTGGAAAGCACTTTAATTGATAGGCACTGCGAGATCTGCTGAGTTCTGCAGTGTTGGAGCAGTCTGAAATGGAATGACTCCTCTAGTTCAACTTCAAATTGTTAAAACCACTTTGCATCCCGCATCTTGCTGAATTTATTTTAGTTGGCAGCGAATACTCAGTGTGGGTGAGGTCAATGAAAACAAATCCCTCTTTCTGGAATGCCTGGAAAGATGCCTGCACGCACTGCTGCACGACTGCCACACATGTAGGGAAGACTCCAGCAATTTGTTCTTTCACTCTCACATTCAAATTCCTTATAAGCTGCTCCAACACGGCAGTGGAACGAAAGAAACAGGTATTCTTGCACAGGGTTACATTCCATTATTTCTTATGGAAGATAAAGCCAATATTCCTTCAGTATTCATAGAGCAGCTTTTTAAAATGACAGAATGCCACAGCCCTTCAGCTGAGGAAGGTCTCAGAGCCTCCCTGCCACAGATAATCCTATTACAAAGTTGAAGTACTTCTGTTACACTTTTTTTTTAACTGCATTTGCACCCTTCAAGAACATCTGTATGATTGTCAGGAAAGTCCTTTGCAATTTTTAATCAAATTGAGTGGCTGAAGCACCTGCAGATTCTTGTAGGACAAAATCAACACATTAAATGTCCCAACCTGAGACATGCCTATGACACATCTCCTCGTATCACAGCTTCTTAGAATTAAAGGACGCTGTATGAACTCATGGAATCATGGAACCATGGAATGGTAAGGTTGGAAGGGACCTCAAGGATCATCTAGTTCCAAACCCCTGTCATAGGCAGAGACACCTCCCACTAGGACAGGTCATTCAAGGCCTTGTCCAACCTGGCCTTGAACACCTCCAGGGAAGGAGCAGCCACAACCTCCCCGGGCAACCTGTTCCAGTGTCTCACCACCCCCACTGTAAAGAACTTGCTCCTAATACTTATACTTCCCAGTTTCATGTTAAGGTCTGAAGTACACCTTTTTGAAGGAAATTACATGGGTCCTTGGTTGCAGAAACAAGAAGCTAGCACATGTTTTCTATTGCTGTGCTCATAATTCATGTTGTCCCCAGCAAATTTGAGTCTTCGCCTGCTACAGTCCTCCAAGAGTAACTCTGCAACCTTCATGGCCTGATAGAGGTCCAAGTCCTCATGTTCTTGTCACTTCTTTATAGCTACAGGATACATCTTCTAGAAAGCCTTTTAGAAGACTATGCCTAGCGGTTCACAAAACAGTTACTTTTAACCCCTTTGATTACAAGGAGCCATAGTGTTGGAAAAAAATAGTACAACCTATGAGATCATAGAATGGTAAGGTTGGAAGGGACCTCAAGGATCATCTAGTTCCAACCCCCTGCCATAGGCAGGGACACCTCCCACTAGTACAGGTTACTCAAGGCCTATGTGTCTGGATATGGTTCTCTACTGCTGGGAAAGCTCCCAAGCAATAATATGAAGATACTAGGTTCAAGCTGGGCATCTTCACATAAACTCATAAATATCTTCATTCTTTCCACCCTTCAGTTGCTACAGGACACAGATGAAGTTCTTTACATGCTCCAAATAAATTTTTATGTCCTAGGTAGCAAGAGCACTTTTTAGGAATGCAGTGTAACTTCTCTTCAGAAAACCCAACTCAGAGTAAGAAACTACAGCAGTATTTTCTAGCAGGATATGAAACTGGAAAGTGAGGAAAACACAAATTTTGTGGCAAATATGCAGAACTCAGAAAATCCCTAACAGAAGGCTTGGCAAGTAAATAGGATCCAAAGAACTCTGAATTGCCTTTTTAATCTCTCTCAGACCAGCCACAGATTCAGGCTGTCTGCACATGCAGGTAAATGATGTTATGAGGCTTGAAATGGTGGTTAATGTTTTCATGGTTATGGTCACAAATAGAAAGGGCTAGAAACACTTGGTCCCTTGTCCATCATTGTGGACCAAAAGGATCATGTTACAGTCACACACTGTGCTAGGAGCTGTGATGAGTATAAAAGGCCTAGGAAGAATCACAGAAGGTTAGGGGCTGGAAGGGACCTCAAAAGTTCATCCAGTTCAACCCCTTTGCCAGAGTAGGATCACTTGGAACAGATTACACAGGAACACATCCAGGCAGGTCTTAAATATCTCCAGAGAGGGAGACTCCACAACCCCCTTGAGCAGTCAGTTCCAGTGTTCTGTCATCCTCACAGTGAAAAAACTTTTTTCTCATATTTACATGGAACTTCTTATGCCTCAACTTCCACTCGTTGCCCCTTGTCCTGTTGTTGGGCATCACTGAGCAGAGCCTGGCTCCCTCTTCTTGGCACTCGCCTTCTACACGTTTATAAACACAAATGAGGTCACCTCTCAGTCTTCTCTTCTCCAAGCTAAAGAGAGAATAGCTTTTTTTTTTTTTTTTTTTGTATGTAGGGTGACAAACAGGGATTTTATTTGGAGGATTAATTGAGGTTCTAGCACACAGCTATAATGGCACAGAATCACAGATGCACTGTGACTGCTCAAAAACAGCTTAGTGATAGAGCAGTGGGAAGTGATATCATTAGTCACATAGCAATCAAAATGGGGCAAGAGTTACATTATAGGAGAGGACAACTCATCTCACTGAAGAGGCAATAATCAACCAAGATAAGGTTTCTAATTTGCAATCCAGACTGCGAGGGCTGTTGCCTAATTTGTGGTACTAGGCACATTACCTCTAAAAATCAAACCACAGTCAGTCACTATGCATTAGTGATTCAAACACAGCTAGACTGATGCATTTGGCCTCTGGAAGAATCTGTGACCTAATCATGCCTAATAATTACTTACTTAA
>VWZE01001803.1:0-12268 GCA_013396675.1 Eubucco bourcierii | reverse complement strand
TTTTTTTGGGTGAGATTTTTCCCTTGGGTTTTTTTTGGGTGAGGTTTTTCCCTTGGGTTTTTTTGGGTGAGGTTTTTCCCTTGGGTTTTTTTTGGGTGAGATTTTTCCCTTGGGTTTTTTTTTGGGTGAGGTTTTTCCCTTGGGTTTTTTTAGGTGAGGTTTTTTCCCTTGGGTTTTTTTGGGTGAGGTTTTTCCCTTGGGTTTTTTTAGGTGAGGTTTTTTTCCCTTGGGTTTTTTAGGGTGAGGTTTTTTTCTCTTGGGTTTTTTTAGGTGAGATTTTTCCCTTGGGTTTTTTTTTTAGGTGAGTTTTTTTCCTTGGGTTTTTTTGGGTGAGGTTTTTTCCTTGAGTTTGTTTTTTTGGGGGGGGTGAGTTTTTTTCCTTGGGTTTTTTTAGGTGAAGTTTTTTTCCTTGGATTGTTTTGAGTGAGGATTTTTCCTTGGGTTTTTTTAAGGTGAGTTTTTTCCCTTGGGGTTTTTTTTTGAATGAGGTTTTTTCCTTGGTAGGTTTTTTGGTTGGGTTTTTTTTTTTGGGGGGGGGGAGGTTTTGTTTGTTTGTTTGTTTTTTGTTCTGTTTGGGGTTTTTTGGGGGGGGTTATTGTAATGTAAGAGAGAAAAGTCTGGATTTCTTTTTCCTTGTTTTGAAGAATCTTCCAGATTTTGTTGCTACCACAGTGTTAGGCAGCATTGGTGGAATGAGTGGTTTTAGTATTTGAGAAGCAAAACCCCAAACTTAATAAAATAGCTGTTCACTTCTGGTTCTTCTGTGGATGTGGTATGATCTTCATTCACCTAATTTCTATGTCTTTGACTATTGTTGAATTCAACTACTGTTGAACTGCTGTGGTTCTTAAGGCCCAGCCTGTGAGATATTTGTGTTTCCACTGGATGTGGGAATGTTTATGCACAGATTTAAGCTTGATCCCAGTTTCCTTGCTGAATTCAGCCAGAATGAAATGAATGCCTCAAGAGTTTTGTCTGAAAGAGACTACAGGGTGCTTTTGGTTATAGAATGAAGTGGGGAAGCCTCATTCCAAATCCGTCAGGGATCTTTTTCTTTGATGAAATACCTGACTAAATTGTGACTTCTGTGTGTTCTTCAGTCCTCTGTGTTCTTTAATAAATCATCTAAATAGCTGCATAAATATCTGAGATTTCAACAGCAGAACTGTGTGCAGTTCTGGAGCCCTCAGCACAGGAAGGACATGGAAGTGTTGGAAGGGGGCCCGAGGAGGCCACGAGGATGCTCAGAGGGCTGCAGTAGCTCTGCTGTGAGGACAGGCTGAGAGAGTTGGGGCTCTGCAGCCTGCAGAAGAGAAGGCTTCCAGGAGACCTTAGAGTAGCCTTTCCAGTATCTGAAGGGGGCCTACATTAAGGCTGGGGAGGGACTATTGACAAGGTCTTGCAGTGCCAGGACAAGGGGCAATGGGTTTAAACTGGTGGAGGGAAGATTTAGACTGGATGTTAGAAAGAAGTTCTTTCCACTGAGGGTGGTGAGACACTGGCACAGATTGCCCAGGGAGGTTGTGGCTGCTCCCTTGCTGGAGGTGTTCAACATCAGGTTGGAGGAGGCCTTGAGTGACCTGTGCTAGTGGGAGGTGTCCCTGGCTATGGCAGGGGGGTGGAACTGGATGGTCCTTGGGGTCCCTTCCAACCTTACCATTCTATGATTCAACAGCATTGCTAGGTTGCAATTGGCCATTCTGGGTTTTTGTGTTGGTTTTTTGTTGTTTTGGTTTGTTTGGTTGGTTTTGTTGTTTGGGGTTTTTTGTTTGTTTGTTGTTTTTTTTTTTCCTGGTTGGTTGGTTGGGGTTTTTTTTTTTTGTGGGTTTTTTTGTTGTTGTTGTTGCTGGGTTTTGGGTTTTTTTGTTTGTTTGTTTGTTTAGTTTGTTTGGGGGTTTTTGTTTGTTTGTTTGTTTTTGGCTTGGTTGATTTTGGTTGGTTTTTTTTTAAATGCCAGGAGGAGCAGCCCAAATTTTACTCTACGAATTTAAAGTTCAGATTTGCACAAACGCCCTTGCATTGAAAGTTTTTTTTGTGCTTGTGTTTCCCCATACACCCAGGGGATGTAGAAAACAAATATTGAAGTGCATTCATCAGTGTTAATGTGATTCAAAAGTCATGCAAAAAAAAACCAAACAACCATGCTCTTGTTTCCAAGCAGTGTAGTAACTCTCACAACATCTTCTGCAGTTTGCAAGTATTCTCCAGGCTAGAAACTACAAAGAGGTTGCGCTGTTTGTGGCCAAGTCTGCAGAAAAGCAGCTGCAGAGTCTTCAGAGGAAAGCAAAACTACACTCCAGCACTTATGTATTCATCATTATATATATATAATTTTTTTTTATCCCTCCATTAATGGTGAACTTAGGAGCCTGATAGTTTCAGAAAGCTCCTGCACTGCAGGCTGTTGAAAATGGGAGCCACTGCATCAGCATGCAAATAAGGGGAGAGCAAAAAAAGTCTCTTAATGAAATTGGATTGATCAAGCAAAAGGCTGGAAAGCTGTGGGACCTTCAGGATTTGAAAGGCTTGTGCTTTCTTGTACGGCACAAAATGAAGCAGAAACCTGATTAGTAAGTTCCCCTAACCTATTTTTATTTAAAATTCAGGCAGAACAGAAATGGGATGCAGGAGCTAAACTATCCCAGTTCAATTAGCACAGAAAGGCGGAGAGCCAAGGTTTTCCTCACTGAGGTCTTCAGGGGCAATTCTCAGGTTTCCTCTTTCCAGCATAGCCAGATGTATGCTCTGCAAAGGGCCCAGAGTTGTAATTTTCTGTTCATAGCTGAATACTGGTCTGCATCTCTGCCTCTTCTCCAAACATACTTTATCTTCCCTCGGTGTGATGCTCTGCATGCATTTGCAGAATCTCCAGAGGTTTGGGGTGTCTCCACACACTAGGAGAACTGAGTCAAGCTACATGAATAATGGATATTTTGGTTCAGTGGCTGAACCAAATGATCAGGGAAATATGCAGAGGAGAAATGAAAACATCTTCTGCTTAATGTTCAGGTGATTTAACCCATTTTTCTACACCCTTCTTCAAATGAAAAATGAAGTTGCTATTGGGGAAATAAAAACCCCAAACCTTTGAAAGAGAAAGGCAAGACCACTTTAAAATGTCAGAATAAACTATGTAGATTTTTCTGACCTCCTCCTTATCTTTTTTGGCCAAGTTGTATCCCTTCTAAAGACAATCTTCTAGATGCTAAAAGCTTTAGTTCATTTAAACAAAGGAATCGTGACTGGGAAGTAGTGGTGCTCCTAAAGTGACCTTGGCCACTGCTGGCTTTAGATACTTGTCCATTCAGAGACAAGCTGTCACCAGTGTCATAGAATCATAGAATGGTAAGGTTGGAAGGGACCTCAAGGATCATCTAGTTCCAGTCCCCTGACATAGGCAGGAACACCTCCCACTAGCACAGCTCACTCAAGGCCTCATCCAACCTGGCCTTGAACACCTTCGGGGAGGGAGCAGCCACAACCTCCCTGGGCAACCTGTGCCAGTGTCTCACCACCCTCAATGGAAAGAACTTCCTCCTAACATCCTTTCATCTCTAATCAAGGAATCATAGAGTTGTTTCAGCTGATTTGGGTAGGGAGGAGAGACAAGGAACATTAAAAATTAGACTGGTTTGATTTTTTGCACAGGGTTTTGAAGTGTTAAGATTGAAGCCCAAGACTGCAACTTGCATAACCATCCTCAAGCTAGCTTTAAAGTCATAGAATCATAGAATGGTAAGGTTGGAAGGGACCTCAAGGATCATCTAGTTCCAATCCCCTGCCATAGGCAGGGACACCTCCCACTAGTACAGCTCACTCAAGGCCTCATCCAACCTGGCCTTGAACACCTCCAAGAAGGGAGCAGCCACAACCTCCCTGGGCAACCTGCTCCAGTGTCTCACCACCCTCACTGGAAAGAACTTCCCCCTCACATCCAGTCTAAATCTTCCCTCTGCCACTTTAAACCCATTGCCCCTTGTCTTGTCATTATTTGGACACTTGGTAGGTAGAGGAATATTTCCTAGGAGACCTAGCAAAGACCTTCTGTGGACCCCTGAAGAGTCAGTCTCCTAATAGAAGCTCAGGCTGTGGCTGTCCTTGCTGAGTAGCACATCCTGCTGAGAAAAGCTGGGCTGCTACCATTGTAAGCCATTAACATTGCTGAAAATACCACAAAGAGAGAAACTCTGCTCCTTCTCAGGTAGGCATCAGGCAGGGGCTAACTTGCAGTCACTAACTTGCAGTCACACTTAATTGCTATTTAGGCCACTTAGAGGAAAATGAAGTGATAGATTGTCCAACTCCTCACCCAAAGCATCACTTCCCCTGTATGCAAATGCTGCCCTTCACTATGCAAACATCACCTGGCCCTAGTGTACAGACACTAAACCAAACTATATTTGCACAGGTTGAGAGTGAGCTGCCTCAAATGGCCAAGGCTATCATGTTTAATCTAGCTTCAGCACGGCCTCAGCCTGCAGTGCAACCTGCCCTCCTGATGCAGCTCTGCTTTGTTTCTTCTGGGATCATGCTGTTTGGTTTGGCATCCTTGTGGGAGCACTTTGACAACCTCTCCACAGCTTTTTACCTCACTTTGAATTGGAGGTTCATATTCAGTTTGACTAAGCCTTTTGCTTTTTTTTTCCCCCTCTATTATTATTGTTATTGTTGTTGTTGTTATTATTATTATTATTACTATTATTGCTATTATTACTATTACTATTATTATTATTTCAGTTTTAAATTATTATTATTATTATTATTATTTCAGGGTTTGGGGGTTTTTTTTGTTTATTTGTTTTTTGAACTCATGGGCTGCCTGGGGAGCCAGTGGAGTCACTGTCCCTGGAGCTATTTAAAAGGAGACTGGATGAGGCATTTAGTGCCATGGTTTTAGGTAATGTGCTGGTTTGAGGCTAATTAGAATATTTTAATAGAGAAAATGACACTATAGGCTGTGAAAAGAAAACATGAAAACATTTCACTCGTAGGCTTGTTGAAAATTGTTTTGGGAAAAGAATATAAACATAGATAAGTCGTTCTCTGTCTGTGTCTTGCTGGGAGAACAGTGTCTGGGGTGGTCTAGCAGTTTCTGGCTCCGGCTCCTCTGCCAGTTAGTTTTCACTAACCACTTAACTTCTAACCCCCCTGGCTGATCATTCCAATTTACCTTGTGTGTAAGGCAAACCTTGGGGTAAGGTACAGGGGCGGGGAGAAGGTGGAAGGGTGGTTGGGAGCCCCTCCTGGGGTCTCTGATTTCTGGGAGGGGAGTTGTGTTGCTGTATTACCTTTAACTTGTATATGATCAGAGTACTGGAGCAGCTNCCTTGAGTGAGCTGCACTAGTGGGAGGTGTCCCTGCCTATGGCAGGGGTTTGGAACTAGATAATCCTTGAGGTCCCTTCCAACCTTATCATTCTATGATTCTATGATTTCTGTAACTATTCCTGTCTATAGTGTATATCTCTGCTTGTATATTGTGCTGAGCTGTAAATAGAGCTTCAGTCCTTAACTTCCAGCTGGCTGAGTTCTAGTCTGGGTCGTTTTACAAATTGTGGGGGGCAGGGAACTCCCAAACCATCACAGTTAATTTGAAGGTGTTAGGTGATAGGTTGTACTCAATGATCTCAGAGGTCTTTTCCAACCTGGTTGATTCTGTGATTCTATGACTTCTACTGAAAGCAAGGAATTTGGACTGGCTTTGAGGAGAGTGTTCCAGAAATATCTCATCTTTTAAAATCCCCTTATCCTCACCTGCCTACCTTCAACAGGGTCTGGCACACTAGCCAGGATCTTGTAAGTCAGTGTGGGTTGCAATGATTAAATTAGCCATCTGAAGGTAGTTGGAAAAGAGCCACAGTTCAGACCCTCAGAGACGCCACTTTGCACTGACTATAGGGGGAAGCTAAGCCTTTGCTCTAGGAGTATTCATTACCCATCTAATGTGTAGGTAGGTGCAAATTAAATGCTTAACTCAGCTGAAGGTGACTGCTTGAGCAAAGGACAGGAAACCACAGTGACAAGCACAGGTGAACTGTGATTTTATAGTCTTCTTTCTGCCGTACTTTCTTTCTCTCTTATAAAAGTTCCTATATTGCTAGGATGAAAATTGTAGAAACTGATTTTATGCTCAGGTGAGTCATTAGGTCCTATTATATTACCATTTAAAACAAAGTATGCAGACAGTCTTTCAGAGGGATTTGAGCCTTGCTTTGTCTACATACCTTGCAGGTTTACTCAAGACAGCCGTTGCAGCAGGGCACACATCACACCTCCTTCCAGGTCTAGTCCAGGCATGACTGCTCCCTCCCTGGAGGTGTTCAAGGCCAGACTGGATGAGGCCTTGAGTGAGCTGTACTAGTGGGAGGTGTCCCTGCCTATGGCAGGGGGTTGGAACTAGATGATCCTTGAGGTCCCTTCCAACCTTACCATTCTATGATTCTATGATTCTATGACTTGGACATCTTTCTGTAGCCTAACTGTAGTGATAATAACTTGGTCTGCAGGCATTTCATCCAGTCTTTAACATCTCACCTTGTGCATAAAGATTAGCCTGGAGTGCACTGCACATGGAAAAAAAAATCTTCACCAAAAGAGTTGTCAAGCCCCAAAACAGGCTGCTAAGAGAATGATGGAGTCAGCATCCCTGGAATTATTTAAAAGATGTATGGATGTGATTCTTAGTGACATTGCTTAGTGTTGCCTTAATGGTTGGACTCAATGGTCTTAAAAGTCTTTTCCAACTTAAATTATTCTAGCAGGTGTAGGGAGGTTCTTCTCCCCCGCTACTCTGTCCTAGTGAGACTATACCTGGAATACTGTGTTCAGTTTTGGACTCCCCAGTTCAAGAGAGACAGAGACCTGCTGGAAAGTGTCCAGCGCAGAGCCATGAGGATGATCTGGGGACTTGAGCATCTCCCCTATGAAGAAAGGCTGAGAAACCTGGGGCTGTGTAGTCTGGAGAAGAGAAGACTGAGAGGAGATTTCATTGATGTCTATAAATATCTGAAGGGTGGGTGTTAAGTGACTGGGGCCATTCTCGTTATGGTGATGTGCAGCAATAAGACAAGGAGCAACAGCTACAAGCTGGAAGAGAGGTTTCAACTCAACATGAGGAGAAACTTCTTTACAGCGAGGGTGACAGCACTGGAACAGGCTGTCCAGAGAGGTTGTGGAGTCTCCTTCTCTGGAGTGTCTCAAAACCAGCCTGGATGTGTTTCTGAGCAAACTAGGGGATGCTGCTTGGCAAGGGAGTTGGAGTTGATGATATCTGGAGGTCCCTTCCAGCCTCTAACATTCTGTGATTCTATATTTTGGGTATTCTCTAGCTGGGGCATGAATGTGAATGGGCAGGAAGGCTGCATGGTTGCAATACCTAAACACAGTCAACTTATTGGAACAGATGCATCACATTTATCATAATAAACAGGTCAAACATTGCTACAGCCACCTGCTTTTGACTAGGTCAGAAGATGAATTCTAGCTACAATTACTCTTCCATGAAAAATTAGAGAGTTTCCTCCTGCACTTAATTTTTAGTAGCCTGACAGCTACTTTGGTATCCTGCATGTCTCAGGAGGAAAACAGGCACCTTAAAACACCAGAGAAACCAATAACAAGGTCTTCCAACTCTGCAAACTTGAAAGCCTGAAGGTCTGTTGTTACAGTTGTAGGACACAATTGGGTATTTGAGAGTCAAATAATTTGAGCCTCAAATTGGCTGGAGCTACAGCAGCTGAAACAATTCAGCTTTTCAAAATTTTTCCAAGTCTGTCTTTCTTCATTTTTCTGTATGGCCAGACAGACACACTGGATGCAACAGCTGGCAAAGATGCAAAGGGTAATTGAAACAGCTTTAAAAGAAGTTTAGAGAATCTGTAGAGCAGTCTCCCTGGGGGAGAAACTGAACCATGATGTCATTTGTGGGAAACTGCGAGGATGAGTTTTGAGACCACCCACAAACCAGGCAATTTTCACCAGCATCCCTGCAGACTTTGTAGACTTGAGATGGGAATCACATCTTTCTCATGTGAAATAGGAAAGTTACTGACTGACTGGTGTGCTGATACTGATACCAGGACTGACAATGCAAGGAAGTCACTTGAAATGCATAAAACACTATCTGGTTTTGACTTCAGAGTCACTACCTACAAACAGACTTTGTAGGAGTCCTTTGACCCCACCTGGAGTCCTGTGTGCAGTTCTGGAGCCCCCAGCACAGGAAGGACATGGAAGTGTTGGAGTGGGTCCAGAGGAGGCCACAAAGATGCTCAGAGGGCTGCAGCAGCTCTGCTCTGAGGACAGGCTGAGAGAGTTAGGGCTCTGCAGCCTGGAGAAGAGAAGGCTTCCAGGAGACCTTAGAGTAGCCTTCCAGTATCTGAAGGGGGCTGGGGAGGGACTATTGACAAGGTCTTGCAGTGCCAGGACAAGGGGCAATGGGTTTGAACTTGCAGAGAGGAGATTTAGACTGGATGTTAGGAGGAAGTTGTTTGCAGTGAGGGTGGTGAGACACTGGCACAGGTTGCCCAGGGAGGTTGTGGCTGCTCCCTCCCTGGAGGTGTTCAAGGCNGTCTGACAAGAGCAGAGTAAAGGGGCACAATCCCCTCCCTTGCCCTGCTGGCCACGCTGCTCTTGCTGCAGCCCAGCACTCAATTGCTGTCTGGGCTGCACTCACACTGCAGGCTCATGTTGACCTTTTCATCAATCCAGACCCCAAGGTCCTTCTCCTCAGGTCTGCTCTCAGCCATTCCCCACCCAGCCTGTATTTGTTCTTGGGATTGTGCCTACCCAGGTGCAGGACCTTACACTTGGCCTTGTTGAATTTCATGAGGTTGGCCTGGGCACACCTCTCCGGCCTGCCCTGTTCCCTCTGGATGGATCTCTGCCCTCTAGCAAGTCGACTGTGCCACAACTGCAAACTTGCTGAGGCTGCACTGATTCCTCTGTCCATGTCACTGACAAAGATGTTAAACAGCACTGGTGCCAGCACTGACCCCTGAGGGACTCCACTTGGCACTGGTCTCCAGGTGTACATTGTGCCCTTGATCACCACTCTCTGCATGCAGCTTCTCTATTACTTCATTTTATTTTATTTTTTTTTACTGATTGAAGCAATATTGTAGATTTCTGGTCAGGGATCAAGAATATTTCTGGAAATGTATGTTTAAAGCTCTGTGTTGATTTTGGCCTGCTACATCTTTCTGTCTTTGTTTCTAATTTTCCTTATCCTTTTGTTTTCCCCAGCAGAGGTGATGGTGACAAGAACAAGCAGCTGCCAGTCAGACAGCAGTGGATTCATGGAGGAGCTGCCAGAACCTGGAGCTTTACAGGTAAGAAACGAGCAATAGGCATTGGTAGGTCTATGAAAACTCTCTAACCCTGGCACAAGTAACATAAAGAAAACCATGAAGCTGCAAAAAGCTTCAGAAAGCAAAATCAAACTCCTAGAGAAACCTCAGAGGGTGAGAAGCTTTCTCAGAACTCTGTGCAACTCCTTCACCACACCAGTGCAAGATAACAGGCATTAAAGAAAACATACTGCAAGAGTCTTTGACTTTTCAGTTCACTGAGTATTTAAAGATGTATTTAAAGATGTCCTGGAGGTGTCTAGGACAGAATAGCAATAGGTAAACAAATGTAGTGTTTAAATTGTATTTGTTTTTTTTTCCCCCCCTCAGAATCCATCTTTGTTAGGGAGTACTAATTTTCTCTCTGATACCTGCAATCAAAAAGTGACTCTGTCATATAGAACAGCTTTTCCTGTGTTAAATCAAGATTTTCAACAAAAAACAGGTGATTGTTTTGCTAAGGTCTTCACCACAGCTTGCAATAGCATTCTGACAGTACCTAGATCAACAGAAGCATGCAATGACCAAGGAGAAGAGACTCTGCTGCTGCTGTCTGCAGAAAATGGCAAATACCAAGCAAGTCATATTGAGCCACAGACTTCTGTCCAAGAAGTGTCACAAGGTACGGACAAAAAAGAGGATATAACTGAATGGAATCAGCTTGAAAAACAGAGGTTCACAGAAGAGCATGGTCCTCTTTTTCAGAGTGATATTCAGGATGAAGGGGATCCTAACTGCTCCATGTTTGATTATCATTTGTATTTTACTAGAGGACACAAAAAGCTGAATGTAACCTTTTCTGAACTGAGTGATTCAAGCCCTGCAGTCATCACTGAGAGCAAGCTCAGAGGTGAAGATGAAGGTGAGATATGCTGGACCAAAAATGACATTGTCATTTCATGTTCTGAAAGTGCCCACGGGGGTCATACAGGACCATGCTGGGGTGTGGAATTGGTCTGCAAAGATGGTACCCTGCTTGAGGTGGATGAGGTGGCAAATGAGCAGAAGTTCTGCCAGGCAGATGCTGATTCAACAAATACAAGATGCTTCCCCAAAATGGGGCTTCCAGAATCTCTGCAGTGGGGCTCAGCAGCGCAAACCAGCAGCAGTGCAGCTCTGAGCTGTGCTCTGCAGGTATCTCAGAGGCATCCCTCCTGCCAAGTGGAAGGGTTTGGATTAAATTCATCTGAAGATCAAGAGACAGGTAGCAGAGGGAAGATGTTAGGTGCTACCAAATTGGAACAGGGAGACACTGTCCATAATGGTGACATGCCTTCCGCTCCTCTCAAATCTGTGACTGTTCAGATGTCTTCAGGGCTGGAGTTCACTTCAAGAGGAAAGAGCACAGGGCAAAATGCTCCTCTCAGTGAAAACCTTGCTAGGGAAGACCCTGTGGACTCTGCCATGACAGCACACTTTTCTGAGGGTGCTCCTCTCACACGGTCACACCTAGAGGCTTCAAAGAGCGGTGTGAAACAGACCGCTGAGGCTTCCAGCCAAACTGACGTCGCTGCCAGGAAACGCAGGCAGCCATGGCTGCTTAGTGCAGCCCATACTCGCTTGACAAAATCAGTCTCTCTTGACAGCATGCTTTATGGGAAACACAGGTCACACTGCTGGGCAGAAACCTCAGGGGCCAGGGGTGTGCAGGGCAATCACTGTTGTCACTGCTGCTGCTGCTGCCACGGCTGCTGCCCACGGAGCTTCCCCATAGCTGTCTGTGCCCAGCACCCTGCGGGGTGCTGCTCAAATCGTGCCACCGCCGAGCTGCAGCTCCCGAAGAGGCTGCTCCAGCAGGACACTGCAGCACGTAATCTTGCACTGGTGAGTAGCTTTCTTCGTGTACTTGAATAGCTGACACATTGATGAGCCAAATGTACAAACTGCTGCCTTCTTTCCCTTCCTGCCATTCCCATTCCTGCTTCTTTAGCGAGACGTATCTTGGAAATGGCACTGAGAAAATGGATGGGAAAGGAAGTATTGCTTTCTGGGCAAAAATGGCAAATGCATTGGTGTAGCTCCAGTTTTGTTACATCAGTTCCATCAGTACAGTCTTAACATTGTTACTATGCACTGAGTAATAAACTTCACAGGCCAAATGAAGAGCTGAGAGTGAGCTTCAGTGAGTTTCTGTGCATCAGCTGAGGTCCAGTAACCAAATAACTTACTGGACAGCAGAAGATGCAAGGTGATGTGATTCAGTGCAATCCTCTTGGTAAAACAGAACTCACTTAGGTTATATTACTTAATGCTTATGAAAGACTCACTGTGAACACCCAAATGTATACCATAAACCAGACTGCACTAAATCAAAGTGAACTGAGACTTCTCAGAGCCTCAAACCGTTTCTCCTTGGTAGAATATGAAGCTCACATTAAATCTGAAGTCCCACTAAGTTGAATGTTTTGCTATAAAAGTGCTGATAGGAAACAGCCACCAGATTTCTTTGTTCAGAATTGCTGAGAGTTCTCAAACATTGTGAAATGTTCAATGTGTTGAGGAAAGAAAGGAGGGGAGGAAGGAGGTGGGAGGGATGGAGGGAGGATGAGGGAGGAAGGAGGGATGGAAGGAGAGGGGAAGGGTGGGAGAGAAGGAGAGAAGAAAGGAGGAAAAGGAAGAAAGGAAAGAAAAGGAAGGAGGGAATGAAGGAAGGGAAGAAGAAGGAAGGTAAGGAGGAAGGGAAGAAAGTAGTGAGGAAAGGAGGGAAAGGAAGAAAGGAGAGAAAAGGAAGGAAGGGAAGGAGGAAGGGAAGGAAGTAGGGAGGAAAGGAGGAAAAGGAAGAAAGGAGAGAAAAGGACAGAGGGGAAGAAGGAAGGGAAGAAGAAGAAGGAAGGGAAGGAAGTAGGGAGGAAAGGAGGAAAAGGAAGAAAGGAGAGAAAAGGACAGAGGGGAAGAAGGAAGGGAAGAAGAAGAAGGAAGGGA
>VWZE01001801.1:81829-102210 GCA_013396675.1 Eubucco bourcierii | reverse complement strand
TTCCAACCTTACCATTCTATGATTCTATGAGTCCTTGGCTGGCAGCATTGCTGATGGGGCTCACGAGTGCAAACTTTCCATAGGTTCCAAGCCTTGTAGTGACCTCTTCTTCCTCCTCTGCTCCTTCAGCTGGACAGGGCTTGGGGAGCGAGGCAGAGGTCCTGAAGGCTGTCATCAGGAAGCAGCACAGCAGTGGCTCGAAACCAGCTGGCCAGCCAGATGCAGCTCAGCCAAAAGCAGTGAAGGTAAAGGAGCTCTTCAATCTTGAACATTGGTGATGGTCACAACCAACCAACTTCTCTATTTAATGGTCAGAAGCCTTCATGTGACCGACATGGTCACACAGGGGCTGACAGGAACTGCGTCAGTCCTGACCTCTGCTCCTCAGACTGAGTTCCTGAGGTTACTTCCTTAGGAGTGGAAAAGCTCTGCAGCTGGGCAGGCTTTCTTCAAAGGCTGCTGGAGCTGCTTGCTGGCAGCATAACTCTGGAGAGAGGCAACTTCTTTTCAGCAGGAGGGTGGTGAGACTCTGGAACAGGCTGCCCAGGGCTGCCTCCTCCCTGGGGGTGCTCAGGGGCAGGCTGGATGAGCAGCCAAGTCTAGCTGAGAGGTGTCCTTGCCCACGGTGGGGAGATTGGAGGAGATGAGCTCTGAGGGCCTTTCCAACCTGAGCTATGTTCTGATTTATAACAAGAGCACTGCAGTGATCAAAAAGACCTCATCTGGGATTCTTTCAGGTCCCCTTTTCTTTAGCAGGAGCTATGAAGCACAAAGCAGATGGAGAACTTCTCCTGCAGGAATGTTTGCTAATCTCCTTAGGCACCAAGAGCAGTGTTGGAGGCTTGACCACGCTGCTCTGTCACATGTGCTGTCTGCAGTTGGGATTCTTGTTGCCTGGGCTGCCCCAGACTTCCTAGCTCACTCCTGGGGAAACAACTGTGCCTTTGTTCATTTCCCCATCTTTGGGAGGAGCAGCACTGACCTCAGCAAGCCCAGGGAGATGTGGCTTCCCAGTGTTCCTTGTGTGTGGAACTGGAGCTGTTTGTAACACTTTGGGTGCTCTCAGCTTGCTGAAGCATTGGAGCTGCACAGGGCCTGTGTGTTGTGGTCCTCTGTGCCACCTTTTTGTGTTACCAGAACCATTTTAGTCCTTTACCGTGTTACTGCCTTAGATGCTGCACAGCTGAGATAGAAACCCAGCTGCTGTTTATTCATGGATGGTTCCTATTTGTCTCTTCCAGCTTCTGTTTCCTGTTCTTGGTTCCTAACCTCTACTCCTGCCTTCTGCTTCCCTCCTAATGTGAGCTCAACTCTCAGCTTTCTCTCAAGTGCATTAGATTTATTTGGCTTCACCTTCTTCCTATAGCTCCTAGGAATCTCTTTCTCCTCACACCCCAAAAGGCCTCTCCATCAGACATAGGGCTCATTGCTGCCCAAGTAAGTTGCTCTGCTCGGATGGGGACGCGTTGCTGAAGCAGGAGCCAGCCCTGCCACGTCACCAAGCTACCAGGGAGAGCTCTGATGGGAAAGCAAATGACTGCTGCCTTGCTCCCTGTGGCAGGCACCTAGGAGCAGATTTGTCTGCATGAAACTCTGAGATTTCATTTAGTGACTCAAAACTCCTCTTTGGCAGCACCTAGAGATTATGGATTGGTTCCAGAGGAGCCCTGAGCTCCTGCTGGTCAGGCTGTGCTCACAGTCAGAGCTTGACTGCTGCAACCAATGCCTGCAAGTGTAAAGACCTCTTCAGCTGTGACAAAACTGGTAGCAAACCTGATGGCTGTGACAAAGTGACTGCAGCTGGCTCTGTCTTCAGCAATCAACCCGTGTATTAGAACTTTCCTTGCCTAGCCATCTAGTCTGGCATAAATAAATTTGGTGTAATTATGGCTTCCTGTCACCTTCCTGCTTTATTTGGTTTTCTTTAGCCATCAGATTACCCTTTAATTTTTGTGGTGAGCTTGTAGTTTGTAATTTTTTTTGTTTATTTTGGTTTTTTGCTCTTTTTCTTTATCCATAATTTTTCTTTAAAGCTTTTCAGTGAGTTTGTAGTAGGTAATTCTTTGTCACAGAACAGCTACATCATCAGTGTGCAGTGCAGCCCTGTGGAGCATGGGCAGTGCTTTACTCTGCTGCTGAAGTGGTTGTGATCAACCTGCAGCCTGAGGCAGTTTTTCAACTCTTAAGTTATTTTAGTTTTTCTATTAAAGTATTTTCCCTGTTGGCCAACCTCAATAGGTTCCAAGAGGTGAGTGGCATCAGTGACCTGTTCTGCTGTCAGTGAACAATCCTGGGACTGGTTGCTGTGCAGTGCAGCAGCGACACTTAGGTCCTGGCAACTGAAGTTTGCCTCTGCACTGAACTCTCAGGAAATACTTTGGGAGCACATAAACAATTTTTTAGATTTTTATCCTCAACACTCTGCTCACTTTAAGGCTTTGTGCTCACTTTAAGGCTTTGAGGGCTGTGTGGCCTCAAACCTGAATGTAGTTTCTTTGGGACAGAATTGGAATTGCTTACAAATTAAGTTTGGAGGGTTTCCTGCTGCCTGTGTCTGTGCTGAAACTGTTTCCTCCTCTGAGGAGCCACTGAGCAGCCTGTTCCGCTCCTTTCCCTTCCCACTCTCTACCTTTAGTTGTTTTGTTGTTTTTTATTTCTCCTGAGGTCACTTCAGCTTTCTCCACTCTTTATTTTGGTGAGTCTCATACTGGCTGCTACCTCTCTGCATTTCTTCCTCCTTTTCCTATCAAGAAAAGTTGAGGTTGCAGGAACAGATGAGGCAGCTTTTTGGGAACAAGGTCAGAGCTCTAACTGAGCTGTGCTATTTTCATTGTTCCTTCTCAGCTGTTGCTCAACTTTGTGATGCTTGAGCTGTGGAATTCACTGGGGCAAAGTCCTGGCTGGCTGTCAACCCCCAGGCTCTCTCCCTGCTTGGTTGCCCACCAGAACCCATTCTGCCAGAATTAGCAGCGTAGAGAAGGAATTGCTGCAGCTTTTTTGTGTGCTCTGGGAGCTGTGCATGAACCTTCACCGGGTTCCCCAGCAGCTGGTTCCTTTCCCAGCCAACAAGCTTCCTCTCCTTCCCACAGAAATTCCAACTACCAATGAAGGAAACCTGTGTTGGGTGCCAAAAGACTGTGTATCCCATGGAGAGGCTCTTTGCCAACAAGCAGGTCTTTCACATCAGCTGTTTCCGGTGCTCCTACTGCAACAGCAAGCTCAGGTAAGCTCCCTGCTGCCTGGGGCTGCCCTCTGGGGCTTTCCTCTTACCCTCTGTTCTGCTCAGACTGCACCTGCAGCACTGAATCCAGTTGTGGTGCCCCCAGTACAAGAAAGACCTGGAACTGTTGGAGCAGGTCTGGAGAAGGCCGCGAAGTTGATCAGAGGTTGGAGAACCTCCCCTGTGGGGACAGGCTGGGAGAGTTGGGGCTGTTCAGCCTGGAGAAGGCTCTGGGGAGATCTTAGAGCAGCTTTCCAGTACCTGAAGGAGTGCTGGGGAGGGACTTTATACGAGGGCTTGGAGTGACAGGATGAAGGAGAATGAACTGTAAGAGGGGAGATTTGGAGTGGAGATGAGGAAGAAATTCTTGAGAGTGAGGGTGGGAAGAGACTGGCACAGGATGCCCAGGGAGGTTGTGGATGCCTCCTCCCTGGGGGTGTTCAAGGCCAGGCTGGATGAAGCCTTGAGCAAGCTGGGCTGGTGGAGATGTGAACCTCTGGGTGGCTCTGTGCAGAACGTTCACATCTGACTTTGTGTCTTCCCAAACAGCCTGGGGACCTACGCGTCTCTGCGGGGGAGCATCTACTGCAAGCCTCACTTCAATCAGCTCTTCAAATCTAAAGGCAACTATGATGAAGGCTTTGGGCACAAACAGCACAAGGAACTGTGGGCAGGCAAAAGTGAAGGTGAGGAATCTCTGGAGAAAACCATCCACTGTGTGAATGCAACAGAAAGCCCCCAGAGCCCAGGAGTAGAAGATGCCCCAATTGCAAAGGTAGGAGTCCTGGCAGCAAGCATGGAAGCAAAAGCTTCAGCTGTGCCTGAAAGGGAAGAGAGACCAGCAGAGACCAAAAAGCTGCGGATCGCCTGGCCACCTCCATCTGACCAGAGTGTTCAAGGAAGTGCCTTAGAAGAGGGCATCAAAGTACTCAAACCCAAGTGGCCCCCAGAGGAAGAGAATTCCAAGCCAGATGTGCTGGAGGAGGTGGACCTGGATCTGAAGAAGCTGAGGAGATCTTCCTCGCTGAAGGAGCGAAGCCGACCCTTCACTGTCGCAGCCTCCTTTAGAACCCTGTCTGTGAAAGGCCACAGAGCAGAGAATTCCTCCTCCCCTCCCAAAGCAGAGAGAGACAGGATGAGGAGAAGTGAGGATCTGGAGAGAGAGGCTGTGGCAGACAAGAAGCCAAAGGAAAAGAAGGCTGAGAATAGGAACATGCAGAGTGCTGGAGAAAAAAACGTGGAGGAGGAACAGGAATTATTTGGTACCAAAACAGAGCAGAACTTGGTGGAAAATGGCCAGGTGAGTGCAGATGAGGAAGAGCAGGAAATGGCAAAGGAAGAATTCCTTGAACCAAGCTCTTCTAAACATCCCAGCCTGGCCAATGTGACTGATAAGGAATTGTCCCCTAACCAGAACCGCAAATCCCAAGATGTTGGTTTCTGGGAGGGGGAAGATGTGGAGGACCTGTCTGTGGAGGAGCAGATCAAGAGGAATCGTTACTATGAGGAGGATGAAGAATAAATTTGCCTTCTAGAAGACTTGCTGCCAGGTGCTGGGCCTTTTAAATTGGTGTTTTTAGCTTTAACAAGCAGCTCTCCTCCACGAGACCGATGCTACATTGCACACCCACATCAAGGGAGTCTCCCCTACAGACTATCTCAACATGAAAAAATACTCTAGAAGCCTGCAAAGAGTTTGCCCAGGTGCTTTGGGAGCAAGGAGCTGGCTGTGGGATGGCTCCACAGGTAGTGGCTGCCCACGAGGAGCACGGAGCTGTGCTGTGCTCCTGCAGCCCTCTCCTCTTGGAACTCTGGAACATATCTCACTAACAGTTTACACCAATCCCTGCACTCCAGTGTGGTGGTGTGGAACAGTCTCTGGCACACTGCTCTGACCGCTGTGGATGCTACTGCAGTGCTTAGGGACCAATCTCAAAGGGACTTTCTGGCCTGCTTTAACACTTAATAACTTCATGCACTTTAAGATGTGCAAAGGGCACAGCTGGGATTGCTCTGAAGGGCATTGATGCCCACAGAGTGCTCACCATCCAACACCTGCAGTGTCTCAGCCTGAGTGCAGTCAGATTCTTCCCTCTCCAGACTGCCAGCCTAAGGCTCCCTGCTCCCTTTCCTTCCCTCTGTGCAACTGGAACTGTGTGCCCACTGCTGGAGCACCCCTAGTTTAGTGCTTTCCCATCCCAGGGAATGAGATGGGATCCCATTCCCATCTCAGAGATCCCACAGATCTCTGAGGACTAGGCAACCCTTTTTGCAGTAGCCTGCAGGGCATTACTTTGACATTTCTAATGCATTCGAAGTGGAGGGATTTGTTTGGGTGTTTGTTGGGGGTTTTGTTTTTGTTTGTTTTTTTTTTTTTACTTGGAGTCCATAATTTTAAACTGCAGATAATATTTTGAAGGCCTTTTGTCAGCTTTGCAATCCTGATTCTACCAATCTGCCATAAACCTCTTTGTTATGGCTGTGAAATTTGACTGGAATAAAAAAATCTCTGGGAAAAAAAAGGGTCTGGACAGTGAAACTTTGTGATTACTCCCATCAAACGTTTTTAGACTTCATTTCTTTGGCAAAGGGTGAAAGTCTGGTGGGTGGGAGGATGCCCTTTGCTGTTAGCTTTCTCTGTACTTCATTTTTAGCTTTAACTCCACTTGAGGTGTAAAATATTCTGCTTCTAACACTCCTGTTAACTACAAAACCTTCAATAAACTTCAGTCATTTGCATTCAAATTGAAGTCTGAGGCCTGGATTGATGCTGGTTTGGGTGCAGCTTCACTACAGCTCCCTTTGGGCAGCAGTGGCCACGACTGTGGCAGAGTAACAGAGCGGGTTGGGTTGGAACGATGCTCCTGGAGGTGTTTTGCAGCCTCACCAATTCCGTGGCTTCAAGAAGGTGTCGCTCTGAAAGCGCTAGGGCAGTGCTGGTGCTCTGCTGGCGGCTGGAGCCCAGGTAGTGATTGCTCTGGTGCCACTAGGTGCCACTATGTGCCCAGGCTTGCAATCAGATCTGTAGGCTCTGCTTGGCAGTGCGTGGCGGAAGGATTAGAGCAGGATGGGAGGGGCAGTGGGGATCTCACAGTTCCATTTCTGCCATCAGGTGCTGCTCAGGGTGTGGCAGCTGAGGATGAAGAGGGTTCCCCCTCTCCCCCTTCCTTAAAGGTTCTTTGTGCTGCAATTCACTTCAGCCTGAGGTGGTTCGATTGGTGCAGAGAGAGGCTAAACCCAGAGAGTCCTGCAGCAGCAACAGAAAAATGTGGATTTAGTGGGAGGATTGGGCAGAAGTAGCCTGAGTGGAGCTGGAGTGTTAGCAGCTACACATCAGGAAGTTTTTCTTTATTTGAAGGGAGAAGCAAGACTTGGACTACAGTGATAAAGCTGCTGTGCAAGCAGGCACTGCTGGCTGGAACCTTTATCCATTTCACACATCCCCAGAAAGGGTTGGGTTGTAAAGGACCCTGATTTGGTATGGGTTCCCTCTAATTACTTAGCAGCTGGAGAGGTTTCTGCCTGGAAGAGCTGTGAAGTGTTTGCAAAGGAAGAGAGGAAAGTGTTGTGGACTTGGATGTGTTGAGTTTGCTTTACTGTTTCTTGGGAAACTTGAATTGTAGAATCACCGCAGGGCTCAGGATGGAAGAGACCTCCGAGCTCATTTCCTCCAAGCCCATGCCATGCCCAGGGACACCTCTCAGCCACACTCAGCTGCTCAAGGCCTTAGCCAGCCTGGCCTTGAACACCCTCAGGCAGGAGGCAGCCACAGCGTCCCTGGGTAGCCTGTGCCAGACTCTCACCACCCTCAAGCTGCAGAACTTCTTCCTCAGCTCCAGCCTGACCCTGCTCTGCCTCAGCTCCAAACCATTCCCCCTTGGCCTGTCTCTCTAGACACCCTCATGCAAAGTCCCATTCCACAGATCTCTGAACCAGGCTGTCCTTGGATCTCTCTTATCAGATTATTCCTGTGCTCAATGGGCTGTTAGATCTGCTCTCAGCTGGGAGCCATGCCAGAAGAGCTGTTAATGGAGGATGGATCATTGGCTTCAATGAGGAAGTGGATGCTGACCCCCCTGATGGAGAGGCTGAGAAGCTGGTTGTGTAAGGTTTTCAAAAGCCAGGCGTTGTTACTGGATAATTCTCACCCCAAGGCTGTCAAGCTTGTAAACCGTTTCTTATAGCTTTTAAAACCTGTGTGCTTCCTGCTCTGCTTTGTGCTTAAATGTTAAAACAATTTGCTAGCAGTAATAGAAAAGAGGGTCAGGATCAGCCGTGGTGTGGACAGCAGGACCAGGGCAGGGACTGTCCTGCTGGACTGGGCACTGGGGAGACCACACCTGGAATCCTGGGGTCAGCTTTACATTCCCATCCCCTTTCTCCATTCAAAGGACAGTGAGAGGCTGGAGCAGGGCCAGAGAAGGGCAATGAAGCTGGGGAGGGGTCTGAAGAACAGGGCTGGGGGTGGACAGCACGGAGGAGGTTGAGGGGAGAGCTCCTGGGGAGCCCTCCCGGCTCTCTGCGACTGCCTGAGAAGGCTGGAGCCAGGTGGGGGTTGGCTTCTCCTCCCAAGGGACAGGACAAGAAATGACCTCAACCTGCTTCAGAGCTTTAGGTTGGGCATTACGAAGAATTCTTTACTGGAGTGGTCTGGCCCTGGAACAGGCTCCCCGGGGCCGTGACGGAGTCCCCACCCCCGGAGCTGTTCAAAGCCCACAGAGCTCTGGCGCCCGCGGCCAAGGCTGATGGTTGGACCTGATGATCACTCGGAGGTCTTGTTCAGCCTTAATGCCTCTGGCTCCGCTACCCCTGGTACCGAACCACGAATCCATCACAGGCTGCAATGTCCCGCTTGCAGCTCTGCGGCCCTGACACTTGTAAACGGCAGCTCAGCAAAGGAAATCATCCCATCGGGGCGCAGGAGGCGATTTACCGACCGGAGCTGAGCAGCCATCACCTGAGGTTGGTTTCGGCGGCAGCCACCGGACCGCCCTCCGGACCGCGTGCCTTAGGCCACGTTAAGGCCTCTGCTGACAGAATTCTCAGTCTCGAGGACTCCTTTTCAGGCACAACCCCCCCGTTAGTGAAAAGGCCCCGAGATGCGGAAAGGAGGAGGATGAGGAGGAGCCGCTGCGGCGGCGCCCTGCCCGCACGGGGTCGAGAAGAGACCGGCGGCCTGACAGCGAGCGCGCGGCTCACGCACTATGCACGCGCGGACGTAAACGTCCGCTGAGCGTGTGGTGGTCACGAGGAAGCCACGCCCACCCGTTTTCCGCGTGCGCTTGCGCATTGGCTACCGCAGGGCAGGGGGCGGTGCTGGGGCGGTGGCGGCCGCCTGGGCTGCGGCCGCCGGCAGGGAGGGAGAGAGGCAAGCGGCGGAAGATGGCGGCGGCCGCGCTGCGAGCCTGGTTTTGGAACGAGCGGTTCTGGCTGCCGCACAACGTGACGTGGGCGGACTTAGCTGGGGAGCCGGGCCCGCCGGGCAGCGGGCTGCAGTACCCGCGAGCGGGCCACGTCCTCTCTGCCTTTCCGCTGGCGCTCGGCATCTTCGCTGTGCGGCTGCTCTTCGAGAGGTGAGTGAGGGTGAGGGCAGGGGTGCGCCCGGCCCCCCTTCGGGGCTCCCCTGGGGCGGCGGGGCCCTCTGGTGGACGGGACGCTACCCTCAGTCCCGCCTCGGGAGCGAGCGCGCGATGAGGCCGTCGGTGTCTCTTAGCAACGGGCTGTGGATAGTCCCGGGGGGAACGGCAGGGCCGAGCCGGCGGCGAGGCGTGTCGGGCTCGGTCCCGCGGGGCGGCTCGGTGGGGCCCCCTCACTGCCTTTCGGCGGAGGCCGCTGCGGGCTTTCCGACCCCGGCGTCGCACGGGGCTCGCTTCGCGCGGAACGGGGACGTTGTGTAACGCAGGAAGACCTGTCCCGGGAGCCTCTCGGCGGCTGCCGCGACACACATGGCACTGCCGCTCCTAGCTCGGCAATGCATGCCGAGGGGCTTCTCCAGTGCCAGCGGTGCCGTGCGTGGAGGCAGCGCCAGGAAGACGTCTGGCAGTCGCCTTCGCTTTCCCCTGCCCGGGGCGAGCGGAGCGCAGCTGGCGGCGGCTGGCTCGGACGGCTTGCGCGCTGCCTTGATTTTGCTTTCCTTGCGAGCTCCCGGTGGAGGAAATGGGACTCATTCGCATGGCCTGGTGTATTACTGAAAGTTTCGTAGGTGCCTTGCATCTGAGGCATGAGGAAAGTGCTCGCAGTGCTCCTCCTCGGCCGGGAGCAGGTGTAATGCTCCAGTGCTCGCTGCCCTGCGCTCCGCAAGCACCTTCCCCGGGGCTGAGGTTTCCTCTTCCCACGATGTGTATCTCTTCCAGCCACACACCAGGCAGGCCGTGTGGGTGACAGATACACTAATTAGTAAAGCAGCTTATTTGGGAACGGTGTTAGATGAAGCAGACCAAGACACCTTGTATTCCTACTTGGGTAATTCATTAAAGGTTGGTTTAATTTTCGACATTGAAGAGGTAGGAGGTGTTTCTAAAGCATGAGAAAAGCTGCAGGACTGAAGTGAGCAGGAGTGGAGTTGGGTTTGGTTTGTGGATTTGCTGGAAGTGAGAATTTTCTTGAGCTCTCAGAAACTGAACAGAAGGAAGGGATTGGGGAGAAGTAAAAACTCAACTGTGGAGGGAAATCACAGAATGGCGAGGCTGGAAGGGACCTCTGGAGGTCATCCAGGCCAACCCCCTGCCAGAGTGGGGTCACCCAGAGCAGGTTACACGGGAACACATCCAGATGTGTCTTGAAAGTCCCCAGAGGACGACCTTAAAGATCATTGTGATGGTTTGGGAGTTACCCACCCCCCACACTTTGTAAAATGACCCAGACTAGAACTCAGCCAGCTGGAAGTTAAGGAATGAAGCTATATTTACAGCTCAGCACAATATACAAACAGATATATACAGGAATATTTACAGAAATATACAAGTTAAAGGTAATACAGAAACACAACTCCCCTCCCAGAAATCAGAGACCGCAGGAGGGGCTCCCAACCACCCTTCCACCTTCTCCCCTCCCCTGTACCTTACCCCAAGGTATACCTTACACGCAAGGTGAATTAGGAGGATCGGCCAGGGGGGTTAGAAGAAAAGTGGTTAATAAAAATCAATCGGCAAAGAGGAGCTAGAAGCTAGACTACCCGAGAGAACTCTCTCTCGCTGTTCTCCCAGAGAGGGAGACAGAGACTGACTTATCTATGTTTTGGTTTCTTTTCCCAAAACAATCTCAGCAAGCGTGTGAGTGAAGTAGACATCACCGTGTTTTCCTTTCACAGCCTATAGTGTCATTTTCTCTATTAAAATATTCTAATTAGCCTCAAACCAGCACAATCATCCAGTTCCAACCCCCTTCAGAAGGATTCTGCCCTTGGGTAAGTGCCTGAGAAGTAGTTATTGTAGTGCAGGTGTCTGAGCGCGTGGAAGCTGGTGTTGGCCTCAGAGTCAGGCTGCTTTAATAACCAGCATGAGGAAGGTAGCCTCGTAGGTGTGACTGGAGCCAGACGGCAGAGCCTGCTGAGAAAAGTGGAATAAAAGTCCTGGAGTGATGATAAATCCTTGCTGGGAAGGTGTGGCTCTGCACTGACCTTGGGAACAGTTGCTGCAGTTAAGATTTTTATGGAATCATAAAGTGATTTAGATTAAAAGGGACCTCTGAAGGTCATGTTGTCCAATCCTCAAAGCTTCCCTCAAATCTGCTTGCTCATGATCTTATGCTGTCTAGTTTTTAATATCCCCAAGAATGGAAGTGCCACTGGGCAGCCTTGTTCTGGTACTTCCTTGCTCCTGCTGTGCAGATTTTGTCTGCAGGTTGGAGGGCAGAGCTTCAGTCTGACAGGCTGAGCCCTGGAGCTGCTGAGCCTGCAGGACAGGACAAGAGGGAATGAGTTGGAGCTGAGGCAGACCAGGGCTGAACTGGAACTGAGGAAGAAGTTCTTCATAGCCTCCCTGGGCAACCTGTGCCAGTGTCTCACTACCCTCACGCTCAAGAACTTCTTACTCATTTCCTGTCTCAGTCTCCCCTCTCCCAGCTCAGTCATTGTCCCTCATCCTGGCACTTCCAACCCTTGTCAAAAGTCCCTCTTCAACTCTCCTGTAGCCCACTCAGGTACTGAAAGGCTGCTGTAAGGTCTTCCTGGAACCTTCACTTCTCCAGGCTGAACAGCACCAAATCTCTCAGCCTATGCCTTCAGGGAAGGTTCTGCAGCCTCTGATCATCTTTGTGGCCTCATCTGGACTCCTCCAGCAATCCCAGGTCCTTCCTGTGCTGGGGGCCCCAGAACTGGAGACAGTGCTTCAGGTGGGGTCTTAGCACAGCAGAGGGGCAGAATCCCCTCCCCTTGCTGCTGGCCACGCTGATTTTGGTCCTGGGGTACGAGGGCTCTCAGGGCTCTCTCATCTTGTTTCTCAGTGGTGAGCACATTCTAATCCTTGCAAGCCAGGGACATGAAGTTTCCTACTTCAGATGGATGCACTGCCTGTGCTGGCTGGGGGCTAAGAAAAGAGATTACTTCACCTCTGAAGTTTCTTAAAGTCTCTGAAGTGAGTGAGGAAGCTTCTCCTGGGTAGGTTTTGCAGGCTGAGGTCCTTGTGCTTCAGCAGAGGAGGAAAATGCTCTGTTCTAAGTCTTTCTTTTGAACTCTTCCAGGTTTATTGCCAAGCCATGTGCCATCAACCTTGGCATTCAGGACAGTGGCCCTCACCGAGCCCAGCCCAATGCAATCTTAGAGAAAGTGTTTACAGCTATCACCAAGGTGAGTGCCTCTGCAAGTCCTGCTGGAGATGGAGCCCTGTGGCTGTGACCACAGCAGGGGTTTGCTCTCACTTTCCTAGTTCAAGGGAAATGCATTTCACACTCTTCCCTGCTCTCATTTTACCACCTTTGGAGATAGGTTAGGGAATTGTTTTGGTTGGAAGAGACCTCTAAGATAGGATCACAGAAGGTGATGGTGCTGGAAGGGATCTCCAGAAATTTTCTGGTCCAACCCCCTGCCAGAGCTGAGTCTAGTTGAGAGGTGCCCTTGCCTATGGCTAGGGGTTGCAGTAGATGATCCCTGAAATCCCTTCCAATCTGAGTCATTCTCTGAACTCTTCGTCACAGTGAGTGGCAGCCCCTAAATGTCTCCAGCTTTGCTCTGTCTCAGCTCTGGGCTGTTTGCTGCACGTTGGAACAGGTAGCACAGGGCCTTCTCAAAGCACCTCCCTCCAGGAAGCAGAACAACTGCAGTCTATTAGGCCGGCAGGTGATGGAGCAGAGGAGGAGGTGCTAAGCCTGCAGCATGCTGCATCAGTCACTGGTGGCTTCTGGAGGCTGAGCTGGAACTGACGTTTGTGGGGATGCTTTTCACATGGTGCCTTCCTAGGGGGTGGTCCTGATCTGGGCATCATTCCTGCCATGGTGCTGAGGGGATCTTGGACTGAAGGGAGGTTGAGGAGGGGAGAAACCATGACCTTGCTTTGCTTTCCTTCAGTCTCCAGATGGAAGGAGGTTGGAAGGTTTGTCAAAGCAACTGGACTGGGACATGCGGAAGATCCAGCGCTGGTTTCGGCACCGCAGGAACCAGGACAAGCCCAGCACCCTCAGGAAGTTCTGTGAGAGCATGTAGGTGTTCATGACCAGGACCTGAGCATCTTTGAGCTCATCTCTGCTCCTTGTCTAGACCAACTGCCCCTTTCAGATGGTGTCTTGGGTGGGCTGGGCACAAGATGAGTTCTTCAGTAAGCAAATGGAAGACATTAGGAGTGCTTGAAAGAATCTTTTGTAAGTGTGCATAAGAGACCAGAACAGAGAACCATAGAAGGGGTTGGGTTGGAAGAGACCTTCAGGATCATCCAGTTCCATGGGCAGGGACACCTCCACTTGCCCAGGTTGCTCAAGGCCTCATCCAGTCTGGCCTTGAACATCTCCAGGGAGGGAGCATCCACAGCCTACGTGGGCAACCTGTGCCAGTGCCTCCCCATCCTCACTCTGCTGAATTTCTTCCTCATCCCCACTCTGTGTCCCCTTTCCCACCTCAAAGCCATTGCCTCCTGTCCTGCCACTCCAAGCCCTTGTCAGAAGTCCCTCCCCAGCTCTCCTGGCCTTGCACAGCCTGGCCCACATTGGGGAGTTTGAGCTAGATGATCTTGAAGGTGAAGGCAGCTCTACTGTCTGCAGCTTTTTGGAGAGCAGTGTTGGTTCCCAGGCAGGGTGAGCTCATATTTTGCAGAATGCTGGATATGCCTTGATCCAGACCCTTGTTGCGTTCATGCTCCTCTCATCCCAGTTCATTCTTCTGTTCCTTGTTCCTTTCTGAGTGCTTGCACTTAACTCAGGGTGCACAGCACCTGAATAATTTTTCCTGACTTTCTTCTCTTTCTTCTCTGCTGCTTTCTTTCCAGTAACTTTCTTCATATTAATTCTTCCCCCCAGTATGGTTCAGTCTGCTTAAAACCACAAGGTAAGAGGGGGAAATACCTTAGGGTGCCTTCTGGATGACAGTGCCTTATCTTATTAACAGTCGATATTGAAGCAGATGGATGATGCCTGTTCATAGAATCCTAGAATGGCTCAGGTTGGAAGAGGCCTCAAAGCTCATCTGTTTCACCCCCCTGCCATCCAACCTCCCCACCCTCCTGCTGCAGAACTTCTTCCTCAGCTCCAGTCTGACCCTGCTCTGCCTCAGCTCCAAACCATTCCCCCTTGGCCTGTCTCAGACACCCTCAAGGAAAGTTCCTCCCCAGCCTTGCTGGAGGATCCCTTCAGGCGCTGTCAGGAAGCTCTAATGTCCCCCTGGAGTCTTCTCTTCTCCAGGTTGAACACCTCCAGCTCTCCCATCCTGTCCTTACAGTTCACTCTCAGCTTTGGTTTCTAACTTGGCTGTTGAGGAGCTGTGGAAGCTCTTCAGCAGATTTTCTCCTGTCAAAGCTCTGCCAGCTCAAGGTTAGCTTTTGGTGGGTGGAAGCTTCTCAGGTGTCACAGCTGGGGGCTTTCCCCCTAACTGATTCATGGGTTTTTGTCACAGATGTTAACTCAGGGCTATTTCTATTTCCTAAGTTAACTTTTGCTGCTGCTTTTCTTTTTCCCCAGGTGGAGATTCACATTTTATTTCACTATATTCTTGTATGGAATCAGGTTTCTCTGGACGGTGAGTTCAGCTGCCCCCTCCACATTCTGGGGGCCATGCTGCTGGGCTGTGGCTGTCCTGTTGAAATAGAGGGGGGGTTAACTGCTTGTGTTCCCTCTTCAGTGCTGGCACCTAGCTTAAAACAAGGTGGGGGGCAATGGAATGCCAACCATGTCCTGGGCTGCAACAAAAGCAGAGAGAGCAGCAGCACAGGGAGGGGATCCTGCCCCTCTGCTGCAACCTCACCTGGAGTATTGCCTGCAGCAGTTCCAGGTCCTTCTTGTGCTGGGGACTCCAGAACTGGAGGCAGTGCTGCAGGTGGGGTCTCAGCAGAGCAGTAGCAGTTGTAGTAGGCTTGCTGCTGGTGCTGCTGCTTTAGCTTTAGTATGATTATTCCTTGCATTTCCATTGGAGTTTACCTTGCCTCTGCCTGCAGAAAGACTTTCAATCTCTAGGAAGCTCTGCAATGAGCTTAGCAGCAGACTTTTAAATCACTGGAAAGGTACACAATGAATTTGGCTTGAGTGGTAGAGTCAAGGACAAACCAGATCAAGATGAAATTGGATGAAACAGCTCTGGAAGTGTGATGGTTTTGTAGTTTCCTGCCCCCCACGCTTTGTAAAATCACCCAAACTAGACTCAGCTGGCTGGAAGTTAAGGACTGAAACTCTCTTTACAGCTTAGCACAATGTACAAGCAGAAATATACACTATCTACAGGAATATTTACAGAAATATACAAGTTAAAGGTGATACAGAAACACAACTCCCCTCCCAGAAAGCAGAGACCCCAGGAGGGGCTCCCAACCACCCTTCCACATTCTTCCCACCCCTATACCTTACCCCAAGGTTTGCCTTACACACAAGGTGAGTTTGAAGGATTGTCCAGGGAGGTTAGAAGGAAAGTGGTTAGTGAGGCAGAGAGGAGAAAAGCCAGAAGCTGCTAGACAGCACAAGATGCTGTGTCCTGTGTTATCTGTGTTTTGAGTTCTTAGTCTTAAACATCTCAGCAAACCTATGAGTGTAGTAGACATCACCGTTGTTTCCTTTTCACAACCTGTAATATAATTTTCTCCATTAAAATATTCCAGTTAACCTCAAACCAGCACAGGAGGTCAACTGCAGTGGATGACAGGGAATAAAAAAAACCCTGCAGATTAATAATTTCTCTTTGTTTTCCTTAGGCTCCCTGGTTTTGGGACACACGACAGTGCTGGTACAACTACCCTTTCCAGGTATTTGCCCAGTTTTGGGATTTGTTTTCTGTTACTGATAACAGATTGCAACTGAGCAGCCTTGAGTGCTCCTGGGTGCTCTGGGAGTTGATGCTGCACAGGCTGCAGCTTTTCAGCTGCACTGGGGCCATCCCTTTGGCCAGTTGTTTGTGGTCTCTTCACATGCTGGTTGGCTTTGTCAGCTGCTGGTACCTGGCTTCTTGACAGTGGTGTTTTCATCCTGCACCAAGTGTGATTGTGTAGACACCAGCCCTCTGTTCCAATGCCTGCTTTTCCTAATCCAGGAGGCTGCAGGATGAATTGTAAATATTGAGAGGGAATCTTGCTCCTGAGTCAGCTCAGGCATACAGGGAAGTCTGACTAAGCCTACAATGAGGTGCCTGTGGCTTGAGGTTATTGTTATCAAATCTTAATTCTAGAGCTGTTATGCTTCAACATTGTGGA
Organism: Eubucco bourcierii; assembly: GCA_013396675.1. Lineage (NCBI taxonomy): Eukaryota > Metazoa > Chordata > Aves > Piciformes > Ramphastidae > Eubucco > Eubucco bourcierii. Next base: position 86,175 of record VWZE01001801.1, on the reverse strand, counting down.
GGAGCAGAGTGGGTTGGGAAGGGAGGAAAGGGAAGTAAGGGGAAAGTGCAGGGAATGGAAAAAGGGAAAATAAAGTTGATTGTAGTGTGAATTTCAAGTAGTTTGTTTCCTGACTCTGCTTTCTGTTTGTTTTCCAGCCTCTCACATCCAGGCTTTATTATTACTATATCTTGGAGCTGGCCTTCTACTGGTCTCTGATGTTCTCTCAGTTTACAGACATTAAACGGAAGGTGAGGTCCAGCAGGGTCACTGAGTGCTGTGCTCAGTGGGGAGGGGCAACAAGAACCAGGACTGTGCCTGGCCAGGGAGGCTGAAGCACAGCAAAATCTGACAAGTGGTGTCCATCAGGGAGCTGTACTGGGCGGGGGGCTTGGGCGGGGTGATCTCTGGAGGTCCCTTCCCTTAATACTCTGATTCTGTGAAATCCTAGAAGGCAGTGCAAGGCTGTTAGATTCCAGCAGTCCCAACCTGTCACCAACACAGATGAACAACTCCTAAAGCTCCTTTATTGTTGCTTTCATGTTTGCTCTTTTCTCACCCAGCTTTGCTGTGAGCATCTTTACAGGAAGGGTGGGAAGACACTGGCACAGGCTGCCCAGGGAGGTTGTGGATGCCCCCTCCCTGGAGGTGTTCAAGGCCAGGCTGGATGAGGCCTTGAGCAGCCTGGGGTGGTCGAGTGATCCCTGCCCATGGCAGGGTGTTGGAGCTGGGTGATCTTCAAGGTCTCTGCCAACCCAACCTCTTCCATGAATCCTGTGACCCCAGTTAGCCAGTTTTTCTGGCTCTCTTCCAAACTTCAGGTATGTTGGAGAGCCAAAGGAACTTCATTCTTTCCTTTTCCTGCTTCCAGGACTTCCTGATCATGTTTGTCCATCACTTGGCTACCATTGGCCTCATCACCTTCTCCTACATGAACAACATGGTGCGGGTTGGGACTCTGGTGCTGTGCCTGCATGATGCATCAGATTTCCTTCTAGAGGTGAGGTTGCTGTCAGCTCTGTGATGCTGTCCTGGTCTCAGGAAGAAGCTGAGTTGATAAACTGCATTAAATATGCCACCAAGCTGCTTCTGCTGATCCTGCCTTGTCAACTTTTCCTCATAACTGCTTTAGCAGCGAGAATAATCCCAAAACCTTCCAAACTCCTTACAAATGTGATGGCTTGAGGGGGTTTTGGAGCTTTATAGCCTGGTAATTATGTGAGGGCACAAAGGGAATAATATTCTGTTTCTTGTCTCTTATTAGGCTGCAAAGCTTGCCAACTACGCCAAGTACCAACGGCTCTGTGATGCTTTCTTCATGCTCTTTGGTGTTGTGTTCATTGTGACACGCTTGGGCATTTATCCTTTCTGGTAAGCACCTCGATCTTTGTTTGTTCTTCCAATCCTTGAAGCAAAGCCTCTGTGTTTAGATTTCTTGCAAGCATTTGAAGCCTTGTCCCTCAAGGCAGCCTAAAGTTGCAGACCTTAGTTGGGAGCAGAAGGACTCAACCAGGCATGTCAAGAGTCAGCTTGAGGGAGTGTGAAGAGAATCTTAATGCACAGCTGAGGCCTTTCTTTCTGCTGCAGAGAGATTCAGAGTGTGCTGGTTTGAGGCTGATTGGAATATTTTCATTCCTAACCTTGGGGGAGCAGGGGCAGGTAACTCCCAAACCACTACACAGAGATTCATAGAATGGTCTGGATTGGAAGGGACCTTAAAGCTCAACCAGTTCAACCCCCTGCCATGCGCAGGGACACCTCCCACTTATACCAGGCTGCTCAAGGCCTCATTCAGCCTGACCTTGAACACCCCCAGGCAGGAGGCAGCCACAGCCTCCCTGTGCTGGACTCTCACCACCCTCCTGCTGCAGAGCTTCTTCCGCAGCTCCACTCTAACCCTGCTGTGCCTCGGCTCCAAACCATTCCCTCTTGCCCTGTCTCCAGGCCCCCTCATGAAGAGTCCCTCTGCAGCCCTCCTGCAGGGTCCCCTCAGGTACACACTTGTGCTTGACTGCTCAGAGTCTGAAGTAGGTCTACGATTTCTTGGGGAGTTAAACTCCTGCTCAGGTGGCTTACAGCTGATCATCCTGTAACCAGATTCCCTCTCCTTTAGCAGGGTAGCTGCTTCTGTTGGTGAGCTGCTTGTTGCTGTTGAAGGAGAAGGGGAATTTGATTACACCTGGCTAGCCTCCCTTTATTTTGGCTTTACTGCCTGTATGTAATTCCTAGCTGATGGGCAGCTTGTGCTCACCCAGCACAGCACAGAATGTTAGGGGTTGGAAGGGACCTTGAAAGGTCATCTAGATGCCTCCTTCCTGGGGGTGCTCGAGGCCAGGCTGGATGAGGTCTTGAGCAGCCAAATCTAGCTGAGAGGTGTCCCTGCCTGTGATGGGAAGGTTGGAGTAGATAAGCTCTGAGGTCCTCTCCAGCCTGAGCTATTCTAGGGTTCTGTGACAGTGGGCAGGAGCTGTGCTGCCACTTTGGTACCAGGGCTGCAATTAAAGCTCTCACTTTTTTTTTTTTTCTTCCTCCCAATAAATGCATCAAAAGGAGCCTGCATAAAAAAAACTTAAATGTTTGTCTTTGTCAGCTCCTTGCAGTGCCGGAGGAACTGCCTGGCCCTGTTGGCTGCTGCCTGTCAGGAGGTGATGCTCTTGCATCATGCTGTTGCTCAGCACTCCTGTAAATCTTTGATGTGTTTTCCACTAACTGCAGTGCAATCCCTCAGCTTCACAGGAGAAGCTCTGGCAGCCCTTGCTTCACCTCACCTCTAGTCCCTTCCCTCTTGAGTAGCATCAGAGCTCTGGACTTGCATGGAATTCATCCATGCGCTACCTCTGAGGGAGATGTTGAAAGGCTTTGTTTTAGTTTTGCTGTGCAATGTTAAAAGCTCTCTGAAGTTCATGATGCTATTAAAGGTCTCTCTCTAGCTCTTTCTTCAGAAACTTTAAAGTGTTCATTAAAACACTTCAGTACTGGCAGCACTGAAAGCAAGCACAAAGCTTCTTCCAGCCAGTACTTTTTAGTCCTCTGGCTTGGCAGGGAGGAATCTGTAAAAAACTGAGGGAAGAGAATAGAGAGAGAGGGGTACTGGGAACAAAATTCCTTCCTGAGCTTTAAACAGGGGTGCGCAGGTGTGAACCTCCCACCAGCCCAGGTTCCTCAAGGCCTCATCCAGCCTGGCCTTGGACACCTCCAGGAAAGGGGCAGACACAGCCTCCTTGGGCAACCTCTAAGCTCAGAGCTGGAGTCCTGGCAGATCTGTTAATGTGCTTCTGGATCTCTCTTAGGATTTTGAATACAACTGTGTTCGAGAGCTGGGAGTTGATTGGTCCTTACCCTTCATGGTGGCTCTTCAATGGGCTCTTGGTGACCTTGCAGGTCTTGCACATCATCTGGTCCTATCTCATCGTCCGCACTGCCTACAAGGCCCTTGTGCGGGGCAAGGTAAGGGAGGGCTGGGGCAGGCTCTGGGCTCCCCTTTCCTGCACACCCTGTTAGGCAGTCAGGAGGGACTGAGCCCCTCGGGGAGGGCTTGCATCAGGAGAGCTTTGTAGAGTGTTGCTTTCTTGACCTTGGTTGCTGCAGTGGCAGAGCTGCTCTCTTGTGCTGCTGCAGATGGCACCGTTAGGCAGTGTGCTCAGGTGGTAACAACAGTGGTGGTGACTGACTGAGGCTTAAGGTGGCAGCAAGCAAGCCTTTTTTGCAGCTCTCCTGTGACCACAACAGGGTTTGGCCTGGAAGGGACCTTACAAATCATCCAGTTCCATGGGCAGGGACACCTCCCACTAGCCCAGGGTTGCTTGAAGCCTCATCCATCCTGGCCTTGATCACCTCCTGGGAGGGGACATCCATAGCCTCCCTGGGCAACCTGTGCCAGTCTCTCCCCACCCTCACTGGTGAATTTCATCCTCATGTCCAGTTTTAATCTCCCCTCCTTGAGCTTGAAATCCATTCTGTGAGATGTTTCTCAGTTTCAGTTGGATCTTGGGCTATAAAGAGGGTGCTGCATCCTCACTCCTTAGCACTAACACAGCCTGCTGGTGTCAGACAATGAGCTGCAGTGTGCAGAGGAGAAAAGGGTGGCAGAAATGCAGTGACTGGTGGGGAGCAGCCTGGCTTCAGGCCTGAGTGTCTTGGAGAGAAGGAGGGAGGACTGCAGCAGCTGGTGAGCAGCAGAGAGTGCCCTGGCAGTGAGCAGTGCAGGCTCAGCAGCCAAGCAAAGAGGTGTAGCTCAGCTGGGGTAGCATGAGACAGGGCAAGCCAGCCTAGGAGCTACTTTGACTCCCAGGTCACCCCTCAAGAGAAGCCACTTCCTGTGCAGCCAGCAGCTAGCAGCAGCCAAGTTCACAGCACAGATGCTTTTT
>VWZE01001801.1:70127-80254 GCA_013396675.1 Eubucco bourcierii | reverse complement strand
TGCCGCTCCGGTGGTGGGGCAGCGCCCTCCTGTGGCGACAGCGGCAGGCAGCAGCCTGAGCCTGACTGCCTGGAAGTTTCTAAATCCCATTCACACATTGAATCCAAATGGGTTTGCAGGCGATCTTTTAACTGAAGGCATAGCTCTGAAGCAGATCGAGAGCTTGGGGCCGAGATGCTCTTTCTGCTCCTGAGCTGTGTTGGATTAGGTCGTTGTCATTGTTCTCCAGCCTGCTGTCCCACCTGGCATTTGCTCAGAAATGAGTTCTCAGCACAGGCTGTGAGAACTGGAGACACTGAGTGCACACAGGAGCCTGATCAACTGAGCTGCTTCATCATTCAAGGGTCAAACAGGTCCTTGTAGGACACAATGTTCTGTATAAAACATGGGGTTTGGTAATAGGATACCCTGATCGTAGAATCACTTTGGTTGGAGAAGATCTTTAAGCCCCGAGCACCACATCTCTGCAGCTTTGAAAGCCCTCAATAATGGGGATACAACCAGCCACCTCAAAGCCTGGGCTAGGCTTTGAGAACCTTTTAAGGAAAGAAGTTTCTTCTGGTGTCTGAACTAAACCTGCACTGGGGCAACTTGAGGCTATTTCCTCTTGTCCTGTCCTTCGCTCCCTGGGAGAAGAGAGGAAGCCCCACCTGGCTCAAACCTCCTCTTGGGCAGTTGAAGTGAGCCAGGAGGTCTCCTCCCAGCCTCCTTTTCTCCAGAATGAACACCCCCAGGTCCCTCAGATGCTCCTTATCAGCCCTCTAAAGAATTTCTTCCTTATCTCCAGTCTCCCCTCTTCCACCTTCAATCCATTGTTCCTTGTCCTGTCACTAAAAGCCCCAGTCAAAAGTTCCTCCCCTGCTCAAGGTGTGCAGACTGGTTGGAAGTGGATCCAATATTCCCAGACTGCCCTTTTCAGTGTTTGTGTTTTGCATTCTCTGAGTGGTGATAGATTTCTCCATGAGTTTCAAGTGTGTCAGGGGCAGATGGAGATGGGATCTGGAGCAGGGAGAGGTAGCTGACTGAAGCCGGTTTATCCCATGGTCACAACCTGTACTGTTCTCTGTCCATTTTTCACCTTCCCTTCTCCCCCTTCCGCTCCTCAATTTTATTTGCAATGTTTAGGTATCCAAAGATGATCGCAGTGATGTGGAGAGCAGCTCTGAAGAGGAGGATGTGACCTGCAGCACCACTAAAGGAGCTCTCAGCACTTCCAGCAACGGCTCCAACCGCATCAACGGCCACGTGGCTGCTGGCCAGTGGACAGAGGAGGAGTAAAGCCCTGGGCTGGGCTTGAGCAAACACGAACTTCTCTTTAAATATCTACATGTGTTGAGCTCCACATTCCCAAGTGATCTTTAATCAAGATACCCCTTCCCCAGAAACCTCCAGCAAATCTGAAATGGGCACAGTCCAGACCAGTCAGAGGCTTTGCACAACAGAAGGGAGTAAGCCAACGACTTGGGGTAGAAATGAAGCTGCAGATGTCACCTGAAGCTGTTTTTTTGTCCTTCAGCCATTGTCCCATCGATACCTGCAGAAGTATCTGTCTGTGACCAACTGTTTTTTACTGGGATCAACTCAAGGCAAGACAAGCTTGGATTGGGCTGGCTGCTGGCCACAGGAGGGTCACAGTGCCATGGTGGTGACGGTTTGCTCCAGCACAAGGCTCAGATGATCTCCTTGATGTGTTCCAGAGCATAGAGATGTGGGCATCTGTGGTTCTCCCTCCCAGTTACCCTGTGGCTGCAGCAGAGCCTCTGTGTCCTGCTGTGAGCTCTAACCCAGACTACTGCAACAGGAGTGTCCCAGCTTGCCACCAGGGTGCTACAAGCTGAAGAGGTTACAGCTCCTTTCTCTGCTGTCAGGGGGAACCAGGCCAGCCTTTGCTGCCTATTTTGGTGCTGCAAACCCCTCTGAAGCCTTGACTACAGCCTTCTGAAGTAGGGGAGGGGGTTGGTTATTGCCCCTAAGACAACTCTCACAATGCCTTTTTAAATCATGGGGTTTTGAAGACTTTTTTAGACCTACTGGATCCAGCTGGCTAAGCCAGGACTTGAGCTGAGGGTGGACCAGTACTGGTGGGCTGTGTTTAACTTGCCACAAAATGAGGTGTTTCAGTCCTACTTGTCTCCAAGACAGAAGTGAATGTTGCTGCTCTTGATTTTGCAGCCATGTGGAGGAATCACTGCGCTGGGAAAGCAGCCATACCACAGGCTTTGCTTCTCTTTTGTTTTACTCAATGGTACTTGGGGGCAATGGAAGAGCTATGGGTCAGGTCATTAGCAGAATTTTGGAAACGTCTTCAGTTGTTAACATTTTATACCATTGTTTACTCTTATCTATGATTAAAAGATGCTTCTGTAGCTTGGCTGACACCTTTCATCTTGAGAAAACAAAATCAGGTTATCTCCTACCCCTGTGCTCTGCCCTGGTGAGGCCATAGCTGGGGGACTGAGGCCAGTTTTGGACTCTTCAGTTCCAGAGGGGTAGGAAACTACTGGAGAGTCCAATGGAAGCTGAGAAGGTGCTTAGGGGCCTGGAGCAGCTCTGTGAGGAGCAAAGGCTGAGATCCTGCAGAGGAGCAGCCCCAGAGGGGATCTGAGCAATGCTCAGCAAGAGTTAAAAGGCAAGAGGCTGGGGCCAGACTCTTGTCAGTGATGCCCAGGGATAGGGACATGGGGCAGTGGGCACAAACTGCCATCCCGGAGGTTCCAGCTGAGCAGGAGGAGAAACTCATTTGGTGTGAGGGTGCTGGAGGCCTGGAGCAGGCTGCCCAGAGAGGTTGTGGAGTCTCCTCTGCAGAGCTTCCAACCTCCCCGGCCATTGTTCCCCTGTCGTGGCCCTGCTGGAGCAGGAGGACTGCAATGGGTGAGCTCCAGAGGCCCCCTCCAGTCTCCACCATGCTAGGATTCCGTATATGCCTCTTCTCCATTGTTCTGAGCAGCTCTCTGCTGCTGCGGAGAGCACCTCCGTAAGCAGAGCAGCTTCCAGCTCGGCGATGGGGCCGGCGGATGCCCACAGACAACCCCCACGCCACACCGCGTCCCTTTCACGGGTTTTTATTGTTCTCCCATCTCCTCCCCCATTCTGGGGACATCTCGGGGCCGTTTCTCCTTCCCTCGCAAACCGGGATTAGGCGGTACCGGGTCCCTGTCTGCGATCAGCTGTCGGGTCCGGGCGCGGGCTGGCGCTCCCGGCGGCGCTGCAGGAGGCGGTGGTAGCGCACGCCGCAGAGGTAGGCGCCGTACGCGGTCAGCAGCAGCATGGAGGTGGAGAAGGCCTTGTATCCGAAGTCCGCCAGCTGCTTGCCGGAAACCATGGCTGCGTCTGCAACACAGCGGCGGTCAGCGGGCGTTCGCGGCCTCGTCCCACCGGGACCAGCCTCCTTTCGACCAAGCCCCCCTCCCGTACCTGCGCCTCGAGCTCCAGTACGCGGCTCCGCTTCGCTCCGCTTCCGGGAAACGCCCCACCCCGCTCGGCACGTGGGCGGCAGCGGTGCATGCTGGGACGTGTGGTCCGCCTAGGCGGGACTATGAGGGCGTTGCGGCGCCCCCTGGCGAGGGGCGGTGGCACCGCCGGTCTTTTAGCTCCGACGCCCGTCGCGGGCATGGGCGCCGCAGGGCACGGTCTGCTCCCGGCACCACACTCCTCTGCACGTCCCTTGGTGTTGGCTTTGCCACAAAACCCGGCACAGGCTGCCTGAAGCCGTAGTGGCAGCAGCTGCACAGGGGATGGTATGGAGGCCACGCCAGGCCTGTCCTGCATCGAAGCCGCCAATGAGGCTTCACAACCTGCGGGCCCGGGCCTGAGCGCGGAGCCCAAGAGCCTCCCGCAGGAGGCCTTCCGGAGTCTGCGTTCCCCTCCCAGCGTTCCCGTCCCGCTGTGACTGTGACTGTGACTGTGACTGCTGGCACAGCCCTGCTTTGCTCCCAGGGCTCGCTCAGGTGCCGAGGCTGCTTTCCCCAGGCTGTTCACAGCAGAAGTTCCCCAGGGCTGCTGAGCCTGGATGTGCTGAGGCTGCAGAACATAACTCCAAATGGCAAAGGGAAGACTTTTTATAGCTCATGAACTCCAGCACTAGTGCAAGGCATGGGCTCCCTAAAAGCAAGAGATGTGTGCACTGCCCAGACCCAGGTGAGACTCAGGACCTTCAGCAGATGCTGGTAGGGCCTGCAGGACACTGCCAGCAGCACCCACACGAGGAGGAATGCACAAAGCCCTTCCACAGCAGAGGAACCAACAGCCAAATGCGCAACCAAAACACAATTCCAGATCCTGCTGCAGCTCCAGGCAGGTGCAAGGCCAGGTGGGAGGCTGCGTTGGGCTGAAGGGGAAGAGCTCAGGGACCCACTCTCCTGTATAAGCCAAAGACTCAAGCTGGAATTCCCACAACACTTCAAGACAAAGGCAGTCAGAATTTGTGCCAGCCCTGCAGGATCCCTTTATCCTCCCTCCAACCTCAGTATAAAGGTCCTCATTAGAGGAAGCTGATGCTGACTGCTTTTTGTACAATAGCTCAGTTGAATTTAAAGGTCGTAGGGTGCCTGGTGAGAAAGTGTCTAATAAAAGGCACAGAAACAACTGCAGTGCCAGCAGATTAAATTCCCTGAGCAAGAGGCTGAGCAGAGGGCTCAGAGTCCTGGAAAGGTCACTTAGCATGAGATGCATTTCAAAGGAAGGCAGGGACAAGGCAAGATCAGGAAAAGCAGTTGGGAAGAGATGAATAAAACCACACACATCTCAAGAAGTCAGAGAAAGGGGAACATGGAGCACAATGGGGTCCTGGACCAGCTCCTGCAGGCTCCAGGTAGAAGAGTTTGGATTCTGATCCCAGTTCAGTCTCAGCCCTCTTAGGTCCTACAGCCAAACTTTAATGCTGGAACTGCTGCTGAGAATAAGCAAGTGGGACACTGTGTTAAGTTGTGATGGAACAGTAGCCTGCAGGGGCATTCTCGAAGTTTCTGGGACAGCACACAAGTGTGCAAAGCCAGGAGGGAGCTCACAGTGTCCTGTTCTGCACTCTTAGCAAGTCCAGCAGGCACCAACCCAAAGGCAACGACGCACCAGCACAGAGAGTGGTTTCCTTCTCCTCTCCAAGTTTATTATTGCTTTAAATGTTCCTAAAGTCCACTGCCAGTCAGAAACGCAGCAGCAGCAGGACCCGGAATGGGGGTGGGCAGGGACATCTGCAGCATCTCTGTTCTGCCAGTCCAGAGAGGGTCAGTGACCTGCTGGCCACACTGGCCTGAGCAAACAGGAGCAGAGCCAGCTTCAGGGGAGCAGAGGGAGGCACGTGGCAGCCAACTGGACAAGGGGAAAGTTTCAAAGGCACAGCACAAGGCAGGAGACCTCTGCCCTCTGGTGATGTTGGAGGTCTCCTTGTGTACCTCTTGTGTATCGTGTCCATTGCTGCCCTTTGTACTGCTGGGCATTTTCCACCCTCCCCTCTCAGGAGGAGCAGCAGGTAAGTGTGGATCCTGCTTTCACAGCATCTGGAAAGCCACAGGCAGAAACAGCAAAGCCCAGGCTAAGGCACAGGCTGGGGCAAGCCAGAAAGAAGGCAAAAAGCTGCTGTGGATCATTCACCTGAAAGCAAGGTGACCCAGCTGCTTTGCCAGGTACACTGCCAGGAGTTACATGGCCCACAGGCTGCTCAGAAAGACTTCGGGGCAGTTGGTCCCTGCATTGCTGAAGCCAAGCCAAGTGACAGGAGGGAGAAAGGCTGCCTGGTCACAGTCCATGGGCACAGAATTAGCACAGGCAAAGCTGTGCCAACAGGGGAGTTCCCTGGGGGGCAGGGGTAAGGATGTTTGACCATGAGAGAGAAACTGAATAAACAAAGTTTGAAGTCTCACTCTGGGGCTGCTTCTCACACACAAAGCTTTGGCCATACTGTTGGGCAGCAGCGGGTGGTGACTGTGGAAGCAGCACATGGCAGGGTGGCAAAGAACCCTGCTTTCTGTGCTGATGCTTCTGAGGAGGAAGAGAGCCCCACAGAGTCACAGACTGCATCGGGCTGGAGGGGATCCTCATCCCCCTGAAGTCAGCAGGAATGGCTTCAAATGGATCAGGCTGCCCAGGGCCACAGCAAGTTTGATCTTGAATGTCTCCAGGGATGGGGTCTCGACCACCTCCCCAGGCAACCTGTTCCAGCCCCTTTGAAAGCCACACGGAGCTTCAGCCAGTCTGGTGGAGTCTGACAGGGATCTGTGCCCTCGCCACGAGACAGTTAAGCCCAAAGTAACAGCAGCAAGCAGGAAAGTGCTGGGATCATGCAAAGTGGCCCTGTGGAGCTAGCAGCAAAGCTTGTCCCCGCAAGCAGTGCCTCCTGCACCAGTCCTGTCCATCTAGGTGACCTGGCAGAGACTGAATCCACCGTGGCAAAAGAAAGAAAAATAGGAAGATGCTCAGCCCTGTTCAGGGCAGACCTGAGACAGCAGCAGAAGCAAAATGAGCCCTTCAAAGAGGGAAGGAGATCAGCAGGTACCTCTGTGATGATGCTAGCTCAGGCTAGCAATGTCCTGGGCTCAGGAAGAGGAGCTCTGCCCTCCCAGCACTGTAGAGGCTACCAGGAGATCCAGACTGCTCACAAAGCTGCAGCAACAGAGGCAGTGGGTGTGAGCTACCCCCATCTCAGCAGGGTCCGTGAGCCCTTACATGTGCACGGGGTGGTTCTGCAGACACTTGATAACATCAGTGACAGGTTTGCCCTCGTAGCAGATCTGGTACACAGCTGTGAAGAGGGGGAACCTGTGAGCAGATGAGCAAAGTCACCACAGCTGCTGGAGTCAGAGACCGCAACTTCTGCTGCAGCATGCAGTGGGCAGGAGTTGGTGGGGCACTGGGGGTTTAGTGCCTCATCCAACAACCCATTCCTGCCCAGCTGCTTTGAGGTGGGAAGTGCAGAGCTGAGCAGCAGAGACACAAAGGGTGGGGAGACACTGGCACGGGTTGCCCAGGGAGGCTGTGGATGCCCTTTGCCTGGAGGTGTTCAAGGCCAGGTTGGATGAGGCCTTGAGCAACCTGGGCTGGTGGGAGATCTCCCTATCCATGGCACCCATTCTGTGATTTGATCCCCCTCCTGTAGCTGCAGGAAAGCCCCCACCTCACCCCATCACTCACTTCTCCACCACCTTCTTGCTTTTAAGGATGCGATGCAGCTCAGCAGATGTCTGGGGACCCTGTAGCTTCTGCCCATTCAGCATCTCTTTCTCCAGCTGCTCAATGGACTGAAACAACCCAACAGTGACAGAGCTGTTCAGAAGAGTTTGGGTGACAGGATGAGCAGCAATGGATTGAAACTGGAGCAGGGGAGATTTAGATTGGACATCATCAGGAAGCTCTGCACAATGAGATTGGTGAGACACTGAGACAGGCTTCCTAGGGAGGTGATTGAGGCCCCATCCCTGGAGCCAGACTGTGCCACTGGGCAATGCTGGCAGGACACCATGGTGCTGCTGGGGTCAGCCCTGCTCAGCAGTCACCAGTGCTGCTGCTCCACTCTCCACTCACCTTTCCAGTCTTGACAAAGGCCTCGGCCACTTTGCGGTTGCGGCCACCATAGCAGGTAGTGATAAGGTCAGCGACTCCACAGCTCTCCAGGAAGGTGGAAGGGGTGACAGGGCCCTTGCAGAAGAGTTTGGCAAAGTCAATCATCTCCATCAGCCCCAGGCGGATCACAGCAGCCTTTGTGTTGTCTCCATAGCCAAGCCCATCGCAGAAACCAGCTCCTACAGCCACAACGTTCTGGAAAACAGCAGCAGCATGGAGGGGGCTGGTCCCAAGGGGGCTCAGAGCTGTGCTGTGTCCATAGAATCATCAAATCCTTTTGATTGGAGAAGACCTTTAAACTCATCCAGTCCAACCACTCTCTAACCCTAGCAAGGCTGGGGCTGACCCATGGCCCTCAGCACCACATCTCTGCAGCTTTGAAACATCTCCGGGCATAGGGATTCATCCACCTCCCTGGGCAGCCTGTGCCAGGCTTTGAGAACCGTTCCAGGGAAGAGTTTCTTGTGATGTCCAAACTACACCTTTCCTTGGACAACTTGAGGCCATTTCCTCTTGTCCTGTCCCTTGTTCCTTGAGAGAAGAAACCAAGCCTCCACCAGGCTCCAGTCTCCTCTCGGGGAGTTGTAGAGACCCAGGAGGTCTCCCCTCAGCCTCCTCTTCTCCAGGTTGTCCACTCCCAGCTCCCTCAGCTGCTTCTTCCCATCTCTGTTCTCCAGACCCTTCCCCAGCTTCATTGTCCTTCTCTGGACCCGCTCCAGCTCCTCAATGTCCTTCCTGGAGCAAGGGTCCCAAAACTGACACCAGGGTTCCAGCTGTGGCTTCAACAGTGCCCAGTCCAGGGGGACAATTCCTGCTCTGGTCCTGCTGGCCACCCATTCCCAATACAGGACATACAGTGTGAGATCCCAACCATAGGCTCCAGTCTGTGTCAGTGGTCACCACCCCTCCAAGCAGCTCAGCAAGACCCAGCCACAGCGCCCTCCAAAGTCTGGTCCTTGTCACAGGGTTGCATTCTGCAGAGTTCTCTCAACTGGCAGCTCCTCCCCTGAGCTCCCAGCAGAACCCTGGAAAACCTGGGGAGCAGCTCACCCACCTTAAGGGCCCCACAGATCTCCACGGTGTCAGCTTCCTGCACTACTGTCACCCGAAAGTTTGGTGTCTGCATCAGTTCCTTCAGTGCCTGTCCATGCTGCAGGTTCTTGCAGCCTGATGAGACAAAGGAACAAGGAAGAGACTATAGGGAACAGCCAACAGCAGGACTCTGCTGCTCCTGCCCAGTGGTACAGCTACTGCAGCAGGAATTGTGGAGGCATCAAGGTCAGAAAAGCCCTTCAAGGTCAACCAGCCCAACCCTCAGCCGAGTAACTCCATGGCCACTAAACCATGTCCCCAAATGCCACATCTACACCTTTGTGAACACCTCCAGGATGGTGACTCCATCACCTCCCTGGGTAGCCCATTCCAGTGTTGAGAAACTCAAGAGGAAGAAGTTTCTTCTAATGTCCAGCCTAAGCCTGTCCTGCAACTTGGGGCCATTTCCTCTTGTCCCGTCTTTAGTTAGTTAGCATAAGAGGAACTCAGTGCAAACATTTGCAGGTCCACCAAGTGCCAAGCACATGTTGGCTGTCAGCCAGGCAAGGTTCAACCTTGGAATTTCCCAGTAGATGAGAACAATCCCTCCTGCTTTGTCAAGCACGACAGAAACACCAGGCTCAGGACATTTGAAGCACCTTCAAAGCTTCACGTTTGGGTTTGGAGGCTGCAGATCCTCCAGGGTCCTGCAACATCCTGCACCAGGGCACTGCTGTGCACTGGCTCCAAGAGTAGCATCTGCCTGTACCTCTCCAGCCACTGCAGCCTCCTCCATGGCATGTTTGCCTTTGTTCCTAACGCAGACACTTTGAATCCCACCACTTCTAACTCAGCAAACTGCTCTTTTAGTTTTGGCTGCTGTGCATGATTCACAGTGTATGGGGGGGTGCTCACAACAGCCACTATATGAACTTTCCAGCAGCCCTGGCTGGCAAGAACAGGAAATCCAGGTGAATGTCCCCCAGAGGCCAAGGAAATTAAGGCAGGAACTCAATTTCTCAGGGGCCTTTTGGTGCCCACCTTTTACTTTGTGCCTAGCAAGCTGTCTGATGTGGGTTCCATGCTGACAGAACTTTCAGACACCAAACTCTGCCTTGCTTGAAGCGAGCAATTCCCATCCTGAACCCGGTGGATGAGTTCATCCAGCTCCCTGGAGCCTTTCTGCATCCACAGGGAGAAAGGGCTGGATCCCCAAGGCAGCAGCAGCAGTCAGAGCTGTGCCAGGCTCACCCCTCTGCCTCCTCCTGCTCGTTAGAGAGGAAGGCTGCTAACGAGGAGGGCTGGTGGCTCCTTACCGATGGTGGTTTCACAGAACTTCTCCTCTGCTACCTCATTAGCGATGTTGGCCCCCATCAGGACACTCATCTCTATTCCCAGTTTCTCATGGATGATGTCTGAGATCAGCCTCAGCCCATCTGGTCCTTCATCCACTCCCTGGGAGATAAACAGGGGCAGAGATGAGCACCTGCCCCCACTGCAGACATGGTTCCCTGCCACACTCCTGCCATTCGTGTGGTGCC
>VWZE01001801.1:59634-70118 GCA_013396675.1 Eubucco bourcierii | reverse complement strand
TTCCACCCCTCCATGCCAGGCTGCCTCGAGCCAAGCCTCTGAGGCCTGATGCCCATGTGAGCTACCTGGGCCAGGCTCTTGCTCACACCTTGATGAGGGACATCCCAACAGCATCCTTCTTCACGTGGCCCTTGAGCTGGTCACAGACTTTGCCAATGAACTGGTGTGGCACCACGAAGAGGAGGATGTCAGCCCCAGCACAGGCTTTCAGTAGGTCTGGCTCTGCCACCTGAGGTGAGTGTGACTGACATCAACGCTTTGTCTCTGAGCAGTGAGATGTGTCCTCAATTCAGGACAAAGGGGACAAGGGACATGAAAATAGTGTCTGGAAGGGAAGAAAGGGCACAAAGTCGCTGCCATCAGATCCCCATGGGGAGCAGAGCAGCCCGAGTTGGGACCGCAGAAGTGGTGGGAGGAGCTGGGGACCTCAGTAGGGCAGTGCCATCAAGGGACTGAGTGCCAAGGCGCGGGGCAGCAGCCCCCACAAGCTCTCCACTCGCTGCCAGCGCGGAAGCAGTAGCATGGCCTCAAGCCCAAGCTGAGGGATGCCAGAGCGGGGCAAAGATGGGCAGCGAGAGCAGCCAGGGCCGAGGTTCCGCCGAGCGCAGACCAAGGTCACCAGGAGGGTGAAATCGAGTCCGGTGCAGCCCGGCGCATCCCCTGCCTCCACAGCCCAGTGCTCAGGATAGCAGGGCGCCAGCAGCTGCCAGCAGCGCTGTTTATTACCGCTCATCAGTGCCCGGCTGCCGGGGTCGCCGGTGCCCGGACTTACCACGTTGTGGGGCAGTTTGTGCCCTGGCAGGTACTTGACGTTCTCATGCTCCGTGTTGATGATGTCGGTGAGGCGCCGGCCGCCCACCTCCTCCTCCAGCACCCACATCCTCACCTGATCCTCGAAGGTGCTCAGCCGCGCCGCGTTGCTGCCCGCGATCTTGGCGATGGCCGAGCCCCTGCGTGGGCAGAGCAGAGCTGCAGCGTGGCACCAAGGCTGTTGGCAGTAGGTTGCCCGGGGCACCAAGGGCGAAACCGGTTAGCTTGCACCGGGGTACCACGAACACCGGGAAGGGCAGGGACAGCGCCGTGCCCCGAGAAGGGGCAGCGAGTGCCCGGGCAGCGGGCACTCACCAGTTGCCAGAGCCCACGATGCAAACCTTCTTACCACCCATGGTGCAGGGAGCCGGGGCACTGCACGACGCTAGCCCCGCCGCTGCTATTTCAGAGCCACCCGGAGCAGAGGCGGCCCCGGCCCGCCCCCGGCTCCGCCTCAGGCTCGGGGAGGACCTGGGCACCGCGCCCCGGGCGGGTAGCGGAGGCCGCTGCCCCGGGCACAGCGCGGGGGCTGCAGCTGCAAGCAGTTCTCCTGGTGAAAGGGTGACAGGGCTGACAAGGCCCCGCGGAACCGGGAGCAGTGCCTCTTCCCCTTCTTCTGTCTTAAATCATTTTGGCCTCGCCCCGCCCATGCCCAAGAGCAGCCTCTTTGCCCCTCCAGGTAGCAACCACGGACCAGCTGGTTGCAGAGCTGGACCCTGCTCCGGCCCTCAGCTCACAGTCTGAAGTGAGAGGATTGTCCCCTGAACGGGGCACTGGTGAGGAGGCCACATCTGGAATCATGAGGTCAGTTTTGGGACCCTCACTCCAAGGACATGGAGGGGCTGGAGCAGGGTCAGAGAATGGCAACAAAGCTGGGGAAGGGTCTGCAGAACAGGGCTGGTGAGGAGCAGCTGAAAGACTTGGAGTGTTCAGCCTGGGGGAGGCTGAGGGAAGACCTCCTGTCTCTCTACAACTCTCTGAGAGGAGGTGGGGGTTGGACTCTGCTCCCAAAGAACCAGAGACAGGACAACGGCCTGAAGGTGCCCTGGTGGAGGTTTAGGTTGGACATGAGACCAAATTTCTGCCTTGCAAGAGTGGTCACACCTTGGAACAGGCTGCCTAGGGAGGTGGTGGAGTCCCCAATCCTGGAAGGTTTCCAAAGCTACTGAGATGTGGTGCTGAGGGCAATGGATCAGCACCAGCCTTGGTAGAGTTGGAGAATGGTTGGATTGGATGAGCTGAAAGGACTTCTCCAAGTAAACCCATTCTCTGTCCTCAGGCAAAGTGCCCTTTTCTCTACCTACAGAGGATCTTTCCCTCCCTTGCAGCCAGGCCACTTCAGCAGTTTGAAAAACTGGATGCAAACTTTGGTACAGTTCCCTCCAAACCATGCCCAGCTCCCCTGGGCCTTAGGGCAGGCTGTCAGAGCTCTCCCAGGCAGGGGTGGAGGAGGGCTGTAGGAACAGCCCTGTCCAGATGTTACCAGCAGCTTGGCCACCAAGTCCCAGTTTTCCTCAAGTGTCTTTGTTTGGCACAAAGGCACTTTGCAAAGGTTCAGCAGAGTGTAAGGCAGGAGCTCCTTCCATGAAAGGCTCCCTATAAAAGGCCAAAATATGAAGAACATTTTCTCTGTAGCCTCTTAACCCACTTGGCTTTGTTTAAACAAGAGTGGAGATAATCCTGTGGCATCCTAGGCAAGTACACAAAGTGGCATCAGCAATGGTCACTGGCAACCCGGAAGGCAGCTGTGTCCTAGGCTGCATCAGACCTGAGAATAGCAGGAGAGAGGATTCTGCCCCTCTCCTCAGACCCCACCTGCAGCACTGCCTCCAGTTCTGGGGTCCTCTGCAGAAGGATGCTATGAAGTGGTCAGAGGCTGGAGAACCTCCCCTGTGGGGACAGGCTGGGAGAGTTTTGGTTGTTCAGCCTGGAGAAGGTTCCAGGGAAACCTTAGAGCAGCCTTCTAGGACATGAAGGGGTTCCAGGAGAGCTGGGAATGGTTTTGAGCTGGGAGAGGGGAGATTGAGAAAGACATTCTGGAGAGAGTGGGTGCACATTGGAACAGGTTGCCCAGGGAAATGTTCAAGGCCAGGTTGGACAAGGCCTTGAGCAACCTGGGCTAGTGGAAGGCATCCCTGGGACCCTGAAGGTCCCTTCCAACCCAACCCATTCCATGAATCCATCAATCTGAATCCAAAACAGTTGCCGAGTTGAAGCATCCTGTGGGCACAGGAGAAAAAAGGTTTCAGGTCAGCCCTGGTGCTGGCTACTGGTGACAAGTAGTGCAGTCAGTGACAAGTCAGTGCAGTCAGAAAGAGGCTCTTGGAAGAGCTTCCTTCACAGGAGACTTTTATTAAAACTGGGTGGTGTCTACAGGAGGATACAGTACAAAAAAGAACATCTTGGTCCATGGCAAAACCATCAATGGTCAGTTCAGAGCAGCAGTTCCTGTGCCACAGCCTGCTCTGCCCATATGGTCCCTCAGCAGCAATCTTCCTGTGCCATTACCCTGAGGACTCCATGGGCTGCTGCACCAGCACCCAGACCCAGAACCACAGAGGAGCCACTCACCAGGGGACACAGAAAAAGGGAAGTTCAGAGCCTGTCACTCACAGAAATCAGTAATACAGACACGTGGAGCAGGGCCATGCAGGCTCTCAAATTCACAGCCACCTATCCCACCACACCCGAGCTGGGTGTGAAGATGAGGAGGGGCTGGCAGCAGCAGTTTTGCAGCCACCTCGAGAAAATCTGACCAACTTTCAAGTCAATTGCATCACAGTCTCCAGCAGAAATACTGAGATCCAGGTGAGGAGAAACTCTTCTCTTACACCTGCCTACTAGTACACTAGTAACTCATCCCATGGAGAGGCATCTGGGCTGCCACTCCCCATGGTGGAGAACATCTACTTGTACAATGCTGTACCATGCTGGGCCTCACTGCAGCCCTTGAATCTAAAATTTGACTAAAACCCAGAGAAGCTTCAGCGTGGAAACGTCTAACACATGCTTGGAACTATGCCTGTGCCCAAGGACTGTCCTTACACCCTCACATCCACACACCAAGGAGCCTCTGGTCCCCACAGCAAGTGACACTGGAGAAATGCCCCAAAGGAATGAGCCTGCAACACTGTCCCCAAGTCCACCAGGTAGCTGCTACAAGAACAAGCAACCAGTTGGTGGGACCACAAGTGGAGGTCTTCTGATGTACAGAGAAGTCTCAGCACTCCAAAACTTCCACATCCCNGGGGGCAGGCAAAGGGGCAATTCTCTAGGCAGCCCAGGAATCCCTCAAGGAGCAGCCCTGAGGCAGTCCAGTGCAGCAGCAACCCCTGAAGGAGGGTGGGTGGGCAGGGAGGTATCTCAGCTCCTGGCACCTTGCTATAAAATGAGGCAGGAAAGAATTCAGCCTCACAAGTCCTGCCCTAGAGCAGATCCAGGTCTCAGGTGACCCACAGCTAAATGCTAATTGGAAAGGGAATGGGCTGTGGTTTCTGAACTGGAGAAAGGCTCCAGGTCAGCAGTGGTGCTGGCTATGGGGGACACTACAGACAGTGCAGAGCCCTGGCAAGGCAACAGTCAGGAAGAAAATCAGGTAGAAATGTGTGTTCCTTAGAGCCTGTCCTGCTTGCCACACCCCAGGCGATCCCAGGTGTCCTGGAGTTGTCCCAGCAGGGACAATGCCAGGATGAATCATGATGCAGGCCTCATTGCTGGAGTGGGATGATGTCAGCCTCAGCCCTGTCTCCACGAGCAGATGTGATGCCTCCTGGCTGGGGAGGAGAGAGGCAGCCTATGTGTTACGGATGCCCAGGGCCTGTTCCAGCTCCTGTCGTCTTTGCTGCACCTGCAAGAGAAGCCAGAGACGCAGGGTCAGGTGGTGCAGCACCCAAATAACACAGGACCCAGATGGAAAAAGGGTGAACTCCAACTAAGAACTTTAAGGTCTCTTCCAACCCAAACCGTTCTATGATTCTGTTCTATGGGACCAAGACGCATCAGCAGTGCCTGTGGGGGAAGCTTGGCACTGCCCCTTTCCACTGCCAACATGGATTGCCAGGTGGAACACTCTCCAGAGTTCTCCACTCTGAGTCACAGAGAGGGACCTCTGCTCAGGGACACTCACCTTGGAGTAGAAATATCTGCACACAGCTTCCTGAGCCCACGGCTGGAAGTAGAACTCAGCTCTCCGCTCCTCTTCAGGATTCCCAACAACATCAGTCATGGTCTGGAGAGCACAAAGGACACAGCAGCTCAGGGAGTGGAGGTCTGGCTGTGCTGAGTCAACCCACACCTCTTCCCCTGTCCTCAAAGCAACTTCAGTGCAGTCAGGTCAGGTTCTGACGCTTGACTCCAGCTGCAGCCTTGCTTTCTGAGCAGGAAATTGCTTCTCTCTGTGGGAGCTGCTCTAATGAGCAGCCGTGTGACTGCAGCCACCTTCCCGACAAGGCAGAGCTCTTACCTTTAAGTCCCTGCACTGGGACTGCAGCCAGTCATTGATGAAGCCCTGAGGATCTCGGGCAAAGCTCAGCATGAACTCCCGCTGGGTCTTCAGCTGGTTAATTGTCTCTATTGTCTCGTGAATCTGAAGGACAGAAGCACAGCAAGGCAAGGCTGAGCAGGGAAACAGAAACATCAAGAGACCCAGCAGATGGAAGAATCCTTTACTCCCTGGTTGGATTATATCGAGATTGGATTTTCAGGTCCCATTTTCCTGCTCTGGATGTTCCCAATGTTCAAAACATTTGTTGAAAAATACACTTCAGGCAGAGCCACCTGCTGAGAGCCTGGTGTCAGAGAACCCCATCACGGTGGGGTTGGAAGTGGCCTCGGAGCTCACCTAGTCCAACCCTCTTGCTCCAGCAGGGCACCCACAGCAGCTTGGCCAGGATCACGATGGCCTAGGAGGGGTTGGAAGCTCTGCAGAGAAGACAACTCCACAACCTCTCTGGGAAACCTGCTCCAGGCCTCCAGCACCCTCACACCAAACAAGTTTCTCATCCTGTTCAAGTGGAACTTCCTGGGTTCCAGTTTGTGCCCACTGCCCCTTCTCCTGTCCCTGGGCATCACTGAGCAGTCTGCCCCCATCCTTTTTCCCCCCACCCTTTAGTTCTTGCTGACCATTGCTCAGATCCCCTCTGGGGCTGCTCTGCTCCAGGCTCTCAGCCTTTGCTCCTCAGAGCTGCTCCAGGCCTCTCAGCATCTTCCCAGCCTCCACTGGACTCTCTCCAGCAGTTGCATGTCTCTTGAACTGGGGAGTGCAGAATTTGCCCCAGTGCTTGAGATGTGGCCTCCCTAGAGCAGAGTAGAGGAGAAGGAGAACCTTGCTCCATCTGCTGCTGGCCACACTCTTCTCAATGCCCCCCAGGAGACCACTAACCTTTGACCAGCACTGATCATCCCATTCCATCTCCCAGATGCACAGCACAGCACAGCTGAACTCCTGCCCTGTTCTGGGCCCTCCTGCTTCGGACTTTGCCACCCAGACAAGAGGAGGACAGGCCTAAGGAGCTCTTCCTACCTTGTTATCCAGAGCAGCAATTTCCTGTTGACTGGCAGTGGAAAGCAAAAAGGAATTCATTTGAGTCTTTAAGGTATCATCCACCTCCACATCAATGTCATAGCAAGCTGTCTTCTTCTGGTCATTTGGATCAACGCTAGAGGCAGCCAACAGGAAAGAAGATAAAATGAGAGGCTCAAGAAAGGACCAAACTGGAGGTCCTGCATATGGACTGTGGGCAGGCAGCAGTCAGGCTGGCATCAGCTTTGGCACTGACACCAAGCAACAAAGCCTGACTGATGGCTCTGCAGCACAAGGACCAAGTGGTTACTCCAGACAAGTCTGTATCTACAAGAGTGAGAAGCAAAGGACAGCATGGATGCTGGTAAGGACAGAGGCAGAGACACAAAGACAGGCTAGGAACTGCTGCTGCAAACCAAAATCACATCACCCTCCAGAAAGCAGCTCTGTGGGAAAGGACCTGGCAGTTCTGGTGGACAACAACTTCCCAGGAACCAGGAATGTGCCCTGGGGGCCAAGAAGGCAAATGGCCTCCTGGAGTGCATCAAGAAGACTACAGTCAGTAGGTCAAGGCAGGTTCTCCTCCCCCTCTACTCTGCCCTGGTGAGGCCACATCTGTAATCCTGGCTCCAGTTGTGGGCTCTCCACTTCAAGAGGGACAGGCCAAGTTCCTGTGCAGCCTGCTGCAGCTTGGACTGGATGATCTCCAAAGGTTCCTGCCAACCCCCAGCATTCTGTGACTCTGATTCCTGTGCCAGCCTCACCCATTCCTTCCAGAAAGAGGAAATCAGGTGGCCCAGCCTCACCTGATGAGTGGTTGATGATGGGCTCTGGGGGCACCCCAGCCTCACCTGATGACATGGTTGATGATGATGGGCTCTGGGGGCACCCCAGCCTCACCTGATGACATGGTTGATGATGATGGGCTCTGGGGGCATCAACAGTGCGTGAAGCCTCTGTGGAATTTCTGAGAACTTCATCCGCTGAGATTCAAAAATCTGGGACAGAAACAGAGGGGTAAGGAAAGGAGCCAGAGCTGAAAGGTGACAGAGCAGAGCTGCGACAGGGGCTGGCTGCAGCCAGGCTGTTACCTGCTGCAGGTACTTGTCACAGATGACGTACTCCCGCTCATGGGGGTCCTGCAGCTTGTGGGTCTTGATGTATTGCCACAGGGCCTGGATGATCACTGGGCGGGTCTGTGTGTGGATCCCCAGGAGCCGAGCCAAGCGGGGGTCCAGCTTGAACTGGGGAGGCTGAAATCAAAAGCAGAGTAAGGCCAGACAGCTGCAGAGGTCACAGCAGCCCAGGCCCCATGCTCCATCCCAGCACCCTACCTGGTAGTCCAGCATCAGGAGGACTGTACAACGCACGTTGACATCCCCCGGCCTCTTCACCTGGAAGCCATCAGTCTCCTGAGTTGTAGCAGTCCTGTGCCACTGCGAGAGGAAAGGACTTTTAGCAGCACCCCCATGCTTGGTTCCCTTTGCACCTGCTGCTTGGCACCCAAAAACCTTGCCAGTAAATTTCCAGATTGTACGGGGTTGGAAGGAACCCTCAAGGCTCATCTTGTCCAAGGGCCCTGCAGTCAGCAAGGACACCTGCAACTTGGGCAGGTTGCCCAAGGCCACAGCAAGGCTGATCCTGAAATCCCACCCACCTAGAGAAAATTCAGCTTATTCCCACTTCCAGCTTGAAACAAGAGCTGGTGTGATTTGTTCAGACCTCCAGCAAGCCAGAGGAAAAGCTGAGACAAGGATTCAAGAGCTGCTTGTGCAAGCTCAAGTCCCACATGCCACACAAACCCTGTCATGTCACCTCAACCACCAACCCACTTTTAGAGGTAACCCAGCAAAAAGGAGCTCACCTCTACTAGGTGATTGTCAGGGCCATACAGGTCTTTGTCAAGCTCAATGACCAGAGATTTAAAGAAGGAGGAGAACTTTCTTTTCTGCTTGGTGGCATCATATTTGGAAAGAGCAGACTGCAAGCAACACAGAAGGAGAAGTGTTAGGAGAGCAGTTCTCAGAGCTCAAGCACAGCCACTGTGCATCCTCCAAGGTCTGAACACCTAAATGCACCCAAACATGGGCTTGAAAATGAAGTTCCAAGCCAGGAAGTGAAAGGATGAGCTAAAAATGAGCTGTAGGAATGCAAGCACTCAGCAGTTCACACAAGTGCCCTGCTTCTCAGAGCCACTGATCTGCTCTCACCATCAATTCCTAGATCTACAAGAGCTTTGCACAAGTCATGTCCTGCCATGGGGACACCCTTCAGGCTCCAAGCTGAGCTCCTGGTCTTGTCACCATCAGACTCCTTGGAAAACAGAGATGAAGGAGGACATCAAGCCCCTAGCTCTGCCTTCAGACACCAAGGAACTGGTTTGGTTCAACTGCAGATCCTCAAAGCCACTCTGGGGTTGGTTTTTCACACTCACATCCTCCAGCAGCCGCCCTTCCACTCGGAGCTCCCAGGAGGCAACTGTTCCTTCACCATCCTCTGCATCTGACTTGGCTGGGTTGAAAGTGTTGGAGATAAAAATGCGCAGCTTCCGCTTTTGCTACAAGAAAAAGCAGCAGCTCAGGGTTCTCCATGGAGCTGCTTTCCAGCAGGTCACCCTCTAATCTGCACTGCTACAGGGGTTGTTCCTTCCCAGGTGCAGGACCCTGCATTTTTCCTTGTTGAAGCTCACGTGGTTTTCCTCTGCCCAGCTCTCCACCCTGGCCAGGTCTCACTGAGTGGCTGCACAGCCTTCCAGTGTATCAGCCAGTCCTCCCAGCTCGGTACCATCAGCAAACTGGCTGAGGTCCACCCGATCCCATCACCCAGGTCACATTATACAGATGTTGAATGGAGCCCAATACCCCTGCCAAAGCAGGTTCACTTAAAGAAGGTGACATGAGACCAGGGGCACAGCCCTACCTTGATGGGACGTTTCAGAGCCTCTTGGATGTCCAGGCGCTTCCTCATGATGGTCTGGTCCAGCTTCCTTTCAAAGGCCAACAAGTCCATGTAGGCCTGGGACTCAGGGACCAGTTCACGAATCTGGAGTCAATCAAGAATGCAAATCAGCCTCAGGTCTCCCACGCTCCTGCAGTCTGCAGTGCCAGGGCTGACTGTGCCACGCGTGCCACTCACCCTCTGAGGCAGGATTTTGTCAGCCATCTTCTTCTTCTTAGCACTGTCAGGGAGAAGAGGCAGACAGAAAGGCATTAAAATAGAAACCACCCTCTGCAAGTCAGCTGCAGCCCTTCAGGAGAGGGGAAGAGGATGCCCTGTTCTCTGTTCTGAGAGCTGCTTCAGCAGCTCCTGGATACCAGACTCCCCTTTTCTGGAGCACTCCTCTGCCATCAGCACTGACTGAGGCTCTCTACTCCCCCATCAGACCTCCAGCACTGCAAAGCTGACAATCCCTGACCAGAAGAAGGTTCCACAGCCCCTGTGAGGACTCAAAATGAGGCTGCATCAGGCTGGAAAGGGCAAACTGACACAACCTCCAACCAGAGCCACTCTCCAGCTCCAGTTAGCTTTGGACTGACTTGTTCAGGAGATGCATTTCACATCAAGGGCTGAATTCCTAGTGTCACTGCCAGGAAGGTGGCAGAACCCTGCTCTTTTCTCTGCTGGAAGCTCCCCTTCCCTAGAGGGGTTGCACAAGGAGCTTAAGGTCCTTTTTGGCCACCCAAACAAGCCATGAGAAGCCCAAGCACAGGGCACCCGGCACGACTGAACAGAAGAGCTTTGTGGCACTATCTGCAGCCAGATGATGCTGCCCCAGTCCCTGCCGCTGCCCCACACCCGGCCCCGGCTCCGTTTCAGGACCGATTTTGGTGGGGATACCTGCCCGGATCCCCAAATCCGGCCTCTCTCCGCGGCGCCTTTGGGGAGAGAGGAAAAGCCTCTGTGCCCCAGCCTAGGGACTTCCCGGGATGTCTTCGCTGCCCTGAGCCCCCCAGATGCCCCGGGATGTCCCCGCTGCCCTAAACCCACCGGATCCCGCTGCCCTGAGCCCCCGGATGCCCGGGGCCGTCCCCGCTGCCCGCGGCTACCGTCTCTTACTTGTGGTTGCGGTTAGGTACGGTCTGGGGCTGCACCTGCTGAAGCTGCTGCGGCGCCGGTCTCTTGCGAGCCTGATCCATGCTGGCCTGCGCCATCC
>VWZE01001801.1:0-48922 GCA_013396675.1 Eubucco bourcierii | reverse complement strand
CCGTGGAGGCCACAGCCTTCTCTGTGTGAGGCTCACCTGGCATGTGGACCATGCGGCAGTTGCAGTTCTCCACCAGGTAGCGGGTCTCGCAGTCAATACGGCAGGCGGTGATGCTGTAGGTGTCATAGAACTCCGAGTCTCCCACCACGGCCTTGCAGTCACCCCAGGGAGGTGGCAGGTAGATGAGCTGGGAGGGAGCAGAAGCCAGGAATGAGAAGAGAAGGCCCTCAGCATGGTGGGGGGACAAACACCCTCACTGTGCTGGTCCCCAAGGCTGAGTCCCATTCTCCATCCAATATGGATTGACAATGGTGAAGTTTGGTGTCCCACAGCACAGGGTAGGAGGGGGCATCCCAGACCCCCCCAGTCCCTACCCGCTGCTCCTGACAGGACACGAAGGTCTGGAATCCAGGAGCCACCCCAAAGCCCAGCTGGTCGATCAGTGGGGGCTCATCCTGGCTGTGAATCTGCACCTTGATTCCAGCTTCAAATGAGGTCTCATCTGCAGCAGAGACAAGAGGGTTCAGCATGGCCCTGAACCCCAGTCTTCAGGGTTGTGCCAAACTTCTCCTTGTCTCCCCCATCTTCCACTGGACAAACACATCTGTTCACGTGTCACTCCATGTATGAATGTATCCATGCATGTATGCATGCATGTGTGCATCCATCCATCCATCCATGCACCCATCCATTTGCATTACAATGTCCTTCTCTCCTCTGACCCCGTTGCTCCAGCTCCCAGGGAGCAGCAGCCAAGTGCCTCTATTTATAAACAAGTGATGGCTGCTTGTCTAAACCGGTGGGGAGTTGCCATGGTGAAGAGCAAAGACAAGGAGGTAAAAAGAGAGAAAAGGACCTGGAATGATGAGAAATGGAAGAAGAGAGCCTGAGGAACGTGGACTCATGGGGTGGGGAGTTGGGAAGGGGCCAAGAAGCACCCCAAGAGCTACCAGCGGCCCAGCAGAGCTGCTGGCAGAGGTGCTGGGACAAGGGAGTTACCTGTTTCCCCCCAGACGGGCAGGTACTCATCCTGCTGGATGTCCAACATGATCTCCAGGCCGTTGCCCGTGCCCCCCTTCATACTGATGAGCCGTGGCTTCCCATCCTGCCCCGCGTTGAAGGTGTAGCACTTTCCATAGCGGGTGAAGACCTGCAGGAGAGGACACAGGGCTGAGGCTGAGGTCCCTCTGCTGGCACCACAACGCGGAGCTGGGCTGGCATCAGCAGCTCTTGAACAGCCATCCCCAGCCTGGATCTGTGACCTACCCTAGGCTCCTGCCCTAGGACTGTTGGAGCTGTCCAATTTTGCCTCGATAGAGGAGATGCTCCTCACCAAGGCACAGGGATGGCTTGGACTTGGAGAAGACACTTTGCAGTTTCACAGTACCTCGACCCCCAGACCCCACAGCAACCCCAGCTCCCCAAGATGGTAGCACACAGCCCTGAACCAGCACCAGCACCTTCTCCACATCCTTCTCCATCCCTTCTGAGGATGGAGCTGATTGCGATCTTCATCCTCCCCATCCCTCCTTGTCTGTTCCAGACAATGCCTCCAGCAGCCCACAGGTCTCCATACCACTGTGCTGCTGCCAGCCCAGGCAAGGGGCATGAGACCAGTGGGTTACAGATCACATGGTGCCCCACAGGTGGTGGCAACACCAGGATAGAGGTGCCAGGCACCTGCTCTGCAAGCACAGCCCTGGGTCTGCTCTCTGTATTCCACCAGCCAGATTTCAGTGTCACAGAATTGTTTGGGCTAGAAAAGTCCTCCCAAGACCACTTACTCCAACCACCAACCCAACACTGCCACTGCCGCTAAACTACATCCCCAAGTGCCATGGACGCGCATTTCTTGGAACACCTCCAGGGATGGGCACTCCACCACCTCCCTGGACAGCCTGTTCCAATGTCTGACCACTCTTGCAAGACAGAAATTGTTCCTCTTATCCAACCTGAACCTCCCCTGGCACAATTTCAGCTACTGCTGTCCCCAACATCCAGGTGCCAACAGACGAGGCTGGAACATCAGCCTGTCCCTGGGGGAGCTGCCAAGGACTGGCACTTGCTGGGCCTGATCTCACACAATGCCAGCTGCAGCTTCTCCCTGTGCCTGGCCACCCTGGGGCTACTCACCGCCATGAAGTCCCCGGGGCCACACTGTTGGCCCCGGTAGCTGCAGCTGAGCAGCATGTCCTCCAGCTGGTGGCAAGTGCGGTTTAAGAACCCCCAGAGATTGAGGGGCTCCTCCTCACCCCTGGGGCCAGGCTGCGCTGGGGTGAAGCCCAGCTCCATCCCGGATTCGTAGTCAACCAGGGGGGCCAGGTAGAGCAGATCCTCCTGGCTGAGCTGCGAGACCCGCACGCGGTTGACGTTGCAGAAGGTGACAGCAGGGAAGGTCATCTCAGGGCTGTCCTCCTCGCTGAGCAGTGTGATGTGGTGGTACTCCAGGTAGTAGATGATGCGGTCAGCCACCTGGTAGAGGAAGATAGAGAGGGAGAGGAGGAAGGCCAGAGCCCACAGAGTCTGCCGGGCACCCAGGCTGCCCTGCACAAAGATGTGGCTCAGCCCGTGCAGCGTGCAGCTGCTGGCAAAGGTCACAAAATCTGGGGCTGCCCCTGTGTCCTCTTCCTCCTTGTCTTCCTCCTCCTCCTGCCCATACAGGAACTCATCTGTTCCATCCTCTCCCCTCTCAGTGGCTGCAGCATCTCTTGGTCCTTCCTCACTGGAAAAGGAGATGGTGCAGAAGATCTGGAGAGGCATTATTCAGCTTGGGGATCTCAGATGCAGTGTGGAGGTCCTGGCTCTGGCGTGGAGATCCTGGTTCTGGTGTGGGCTCCTGGCTGTAGTGTGGGGGTCCTGGCTCCCGTGTAGGGGTCTTTGGTCTGTTTTGGGGATCCTGGTTCTGGCGTGGGGGGTCCTGGTCCCTGTTCTGCCACAGCTTGGTAATCTTCAATGGTGAGCTGATTCCTCAGGGTGTGGAGGAAAGGGGCTGGGGGAGAGCAGGGAAGGAGGAAGGAACGAGTCCAGAGAAGGGAAAGGCAGAAGGAACAAGGAGCAGGAGAGGTGAGCGGGAGTGAGAGAAAAGAGCAGAGGGATGCGAGGAAGGGATGGAGCGAGGAGGGGATATGAGGAGCCAGGAGGAGGAGCGAGGGGCGGTTCTGCGGGCTCCTCAGGTCCCCCGGGACTGGCCGGCTGCGGCTGGCAGGAGGGAGCCGAGATGTCACCAGAGCAGAGATGTCACCGGCTCCAGAAGCTCAGATTCACAGACTGCTTCGTGTTGGAAGGGACCCTCAAAGGTCATCTTGTCCCCTCCAGTCAGCAGGGACATATCCGGCTAGAGCAGGCTGCCCAGGACCATGTCGAGTCTGATCTTGAATGCCTCCAGGGATGGGATTTTTGGGACTGCCTGGGGGGTTCCTTGGGGGGCTGCCAACCCCATTGAACATGAGTCACCCTGCCTGCTGCATGACCACACTGCTCCTTTATCCTCACCGTGGGCGCCAATGGTCCTGGCAGCCTGAGTGGCTGATCCAGCCAGGTCTCCCTTCTGTGTGCCAGGCTGTTTCTGGAGCTGCCATATGCTGGCATCTCTGGGCTTCCCATTAGGGCAGCTGGAGCCAGAGGTTTTTCCAAAACATCTGTGCCACTGTTCTAGTGCAGTGCCTGCCCAGGTGGTGCAGCAAGGGCAGGTGGATGTTGTGGTGTCCCTGTGGTGTCTCCAAGCTCTTCTGGTGCTCATCCTACCCTGGCATCACCTGTACCTGCTGGTTTATCTCCCTGTGCCAGTGAAGATGATGTCCCACGTGGTTCAAGGTCTGTTCTACTCCAATTCAAGGCTGATCTTGGCAGGATTTGGGCACTGGCAGGGTTTGGGTGATGACTTCTCCTGCAGAACCTAGCCAGTGCATGGTGTCACCTCACGTTTCAGATCCCTGTGGGCACAGGTATCTATGGCTTCTCCCAGGGGATGGTATCCAGGCTTTGTGCTGGGGTGGAGGTCCTGGGAAGTTCTCAGGGAAGCAGCTCTGGTGCAGAGCAGTGGGATGGAGCTGGCAGCTGGGCTGGCTGCTGGAAGGAAAGGCATCTCCTCTCCACAGCATTACAGCCCCGTCTTGTGGTTTGCTTCTTTCCGGCACTCAGTGCTTCTGAGAAGCATCCTCAGACCACATTCATCCAAGGTGCCCACAGAGTGATCTCCAGTGCCATCCCAGCACCGTGGCTGCCATCACCAGCTGGGGGAGGGGTAGGGAGGCATCTAAATAAGGCAGCACTTTGGCACACAAGAGCGGGACAGGAGATTCTAGTTGATGCTTGGGAGTGAAGAGGACACCCCAGCCCTCCAGTTTGCCTGCAAGGCACTGTGGGGACCACAGTCTTTAAGCATATCCCAGCTCATTGACATGGGCACCACCAAAGTGGATGAGCAAATGTGACCAGGAAACTTGTACAGATGTGAGCTGGTTCCAGTTATCAGTGTACTGGGTAGGGGGTGCACTGGATCCCTTCAATGCAGCCTCAGCCAAGATGTGACACTGGATTGTCCCTCAAAGAGCTATTCTGGAGCTCCCCAAGCTCAGTATTCCCAGTAGAATCCTTGTCTGTGAGAGACACTGGGGTATGCCACAAAGTAGGGATGTTGTCAGCAGAGAGGAGGAAGGGTGAGGTGACCTTGGGGACCAGAGCCAACACAGGATGAAATTTCATAAAGCTGAGAGCAAGGTCCTGCCTTTTGGGAGCATCCCAGGGAGTCTGAGCTGGAAACTAATCCTGGAAAATGGGACCAGGGAGGTAGATTGGGTAGATTGGAACCACTGTGCCGTAGGCATCAGGTCACATCCCAGCCCTTTGATGGAGTAAATATAAGGGGGGAAAAATCTTCACTTTGAGGGGTGGCAGAGCCCTGGAGCAGGCTGCCCAGAGAGTTTCTGGAGTCTCTCTCTGCAGAGCTTCCAACATGCCCTGGCCATTGTGATCCCGGGCAACCTGCTGTGAGTGCCCTACTAGAGCAGAGGGGTTGGACTGAGTGACCTCCAGAGGTCCCTTCCAGCCCCACCATACTGGAATTCTGGGAGATGAGCTGCAGCTGCACCATGGGCAGAGTTTCACCTGGGAGGAGGTTTGGGGGTCTTGGACTGGCTTAGCCCTGTGGGAACAAGCTGTGTGGCAGCTGTGTGCAAACTGAGTGCAAGCTGGGCTGACCACATGCAGACTGGTGCTAGAGGACGCTTTTGGCAGGGATATGAGCTGGCTGAGTTTGGGGTGGGATTTTTGCTGCTCCCCAGCTCTGGAACAGGGAATTTCTGTGCAGTCAGAGGAGGAGAAGAAAAATGGAAGAGAAGTCCAGAGAGGTTGGTTTAGCTTTGGCAGGGCACTCACAGGTCAGCAGTGCTGAGCTGTGGCCCTGTGGGCCATTCCCTGGTCATGTCAATGAGGGGCTGATCCCACTCCATGGTGTGGGGCAGGTTTAATGTGTCTTGTGTGGAGCAGCTGCAGCAGGGAGAGGGAGATGCTGTAATGAGAACCCTTCATCAGCTGGGGCCATCAACCTGCCTGGCTCAGCTTAGCCGATGGA
This sequence comes from Eubucco bourcierii, assembly GCA_013396675.1. Classification (NCBI taxonomy): domain Eukaryota; kingdom Metazoa; phylum Chordata; class Aves; order Piciformes; family Ramphastidae; genus Eubucco; species Eubucco bourcierii. The sequence goes on along the minus strand of VWZE01001801.1, from coordinate 43,350 downwards.
GAGAGCTGGAACCACACTTGTCCCACAGCATGGGGGCAGTGGAATGAGTACGGTCCCAGCTCCAGTTACCACCACCTGTCCCAGAGCTGACACTTGAGCTGAGTTGAAGGTGACCTGGGAGAGTCATGATGATAACAACACTCAAGGGAGCACACCCAGCCTCCACCACTGGGACAAGTTGTGGCTGCGTCCCCACGCTGCAGGCCAGGAAGGTGCCATCCTGCTTTGTGGCAGTAGTTTTGGAGATGCTGAAGGAGTCCTTGGGTTGGTTCCAACTCCTCCTTCAGCAGGAGTTATTTTTACTCTCTCTCAGGTAAAGCTTTGGTGGGGGAGAGGGGTGGTGGTGGGGTGTGCTATAATTAGCTCTGACATCAGCCCCTGTGGCGGTGTGTGCTGCGGATAATGCCACCACACCCTGACCCACTGCTGGGGACCAAGGAGGGTGGGATGATGCTTGACCACCTCCTCCCTGCCTCAGCGAGGAGAGACATGGGATAGTGGAAGTACCTTGGGTTTTTTTCTGGCTCCTGGTGACATGTGGCCACTGTCTTGTGGCACTTCTGCTGCCCCGCAGCTTGTCATGGGCCCAGGGAAAGGAGGTTTCCCGGAGCGGGGGAGCATGGAGGCGGTGGAGGCGGGGGAAGCAAGAGGGGGATTTGACGGCAGCAACAGCACATTTCACAGCCTGTCACGCTTTAATGGCAGAGGAGATCAAAGCTGGGATGGAGTTATTCATAGAGATAAACCAATCCCCGAGGAGGCGAGGAGAAAACAACATTGCAAGCTCTGTTATCCCAGGCCTGCAATTGGCAACCCAGCCCTGGGGAGGCTGTTGCAGAAATAGCCCCGGGAACTGGACCTGCTCTGCTTTGTACCGGGGAGCTGCTCGTCCCTGCCAAGGACTTGGCTGAGCTGGGGCTGAGCTGGACTGCCCGCAGCATCCCCTGTCCTTGGAGCCGACCATACATAGAATCACGAAATTGGGCTGGAAAAGTCCTCTAAGATCATCCAGCCAAACCATCAACCCACCACCACCATGGCCACTAAACCATGTCCCACAGTGCCATGGCTACAGGTTTCCTGAACACCTCCAGTGAGGCACACTCCACCACCTCCCTGGGCAGCCTGTGCTAGTGCCTGACCACTCTTGCAGGGAAGGAAGTTTCGCATCAGTTGGTGCAACTCCACAGGAGCAGGATTTGGGGTGGATATTTGATGGAGTTGATGGGTACATCACAGTTGGACTGCCCTGTCCTCACATACATGCCTTCATGAGTTCAATAGTTTGGGTTGGAAGGGACCCTGAAGATCAGTCAGTTCCAACATCCCCACCACCATGGGCAGGGACACCTCCACCAGCCCTGGCTGCTCAGGGCCTCAGCCATCCTGGCTTTGAACACCTCCAGGGAGGGTGCATCGATAGCCTCCCTGGACAACCTGTGCCAGTGTCTCCCCACCCTCACACTCAATAATTTCTTCCTCATTTCCAGTCTCATTTCCCCCTCTCCCAGCTCAGAGCCATTGCCCCTTGTCCTGGCACTCTTAGCCCTTGTCAAAAGTCCCTGTCCAGCTCTCCTGGAGCCCCTTCAGGCACTGGAAGGCTGCTCTAAGGCCTCCCTTGGAGCCTTCTCTTCTCCAGGCTGAACAGCCCCAACTCTCCTAGCCTGTCCCCATAGGGGAGGCTCTTCAGCCCTCTGATCATCTTTGTGGCCTCCTCTGAACCCTGACAGTTCTTGTGTTGGGGGGACCAGAACTGATCAGAATGAGATGCTTTGGGATGGCTCTGAGGCTCTACAGATCCCTTCCCAAACCCTGGAGAGGGGGCAGCATTGGGGCAAGCTGAGCAAGGCGGGATTGCCTGGGCAGCCAGGATCTCCACTGGTACTAATCCTGCCGCCCCTTATCAGATGCTGCCACCTTGCCTGCGCTGACTCTGCCAGCCTAGTCAGGCACAGCCTGTGTTATCCAGCCCTTTATCCCCCAGATTAGACGCTTCACAGTGGATTAGCATGTCACATTCTAATGCAGAAAAATTGGTGATTAAAAAGGAGGTTTTCTTCCTCTGTATTATTCCCCACCTCCACCCCCTCTCCACCTCATGCCCACAGGCCCAGCCCCAGCTGTGGGTGCCGGTGATGCCATGCTACTGGGTGATACAGGAGCCTCATCTCTGCTTCATACAAAGGATGGGAAGTCAATGGTCCTTTTTTTTAGGGGACTGTGCAGAGCTGATGTGCTGATTTTGGTGGTAGGGCTCAGGATGGAAGGATTGGGTGCCCCTAGGTGCCATCCTGCCCAAGTTTATCAGCTGTAGCTCCAGCACCTGCAGCCCAGGACTTTAATAAAAAGCACATTATGAGGAGTAATGTGCTAAGTGGACTTCATTATGGAGCTGGGGCCTCCCTGCCTCCCGTTGTTCCATGTGAGTTCATATCAGATGAGCCTTATCTCCTCTCCAAATGCTGCCATTTAAACTCTATTAATCTTTCAAAGCTTCTCTGGACCAGCGCTGCTGAGTGCTTCTCAGCCAGCCCAGTTAGGTGTTGGTGTTGCTGCTGCTTCCACTCTAGGGATAGAGGCCACCTGCAGCCTTGCCACCTCAAGGTCTCTGGGTGGGGGTCAGCTGGGATACAACCCCCAGCTCCATGGGTGGTCAAAGTGGCTTTTTTTGTCAGGCATCCACAGTGACTGCTCCACAGCCACCCTGTCCTGTTTGCTGGGGATCTGTTTAGGCTTCCGTAATGACTGAATTGCGGAACTGGTTTGGTTGGAGAAATCTTTCAGCTCATCCAGTCCAACCATTCTCCACTCTAGCAAGGCTGGGGATGACCCATGGCCCTCAGCACCTCAGCAGCTTTGAATATCTCCAGGGATGGGTATTCAACCACCTCTCTGAGCAGCCTGGGGCAGGCTTTGAGAACCCTTTCAGTGGAGAAATTCCTCCTCATGTCCAACCTAAACCTTCCCTGGGGCAACTTCAGGCCTTTCCTCTTTTCCTGTCCCTTGTTCTTCAGAAGAGACCAAGACCCACCTGGCTCCAGCCTCCTTTCAGGGAGTTTGAGAGAGCCAGGAAGTCTCCCCTGAGCTTCCTCTACTCCAGGTTGAACACCCCTCAGTTCCCTCAGCTCCTTCTCACCAGACGTGTTCTCCAGACCCTTCCTCAGCCTTGTTGTCCATCTCTGGACCTTCTTCAACCTCTCAGTGTCCTCCTTTGAGTGAGGGGCCCAAAACTGATTCCAGGATTCCATCTGTGGCTTCCTCAGTGCCCAGTCCAGGCAAACAATCCTTCCTCTGCTCTAAATACTCAAACCAGTTTGCAATGCTCGAGATCTCTCTGAGTGATTCACTTGGTGGTGCCCCTTTGCGCCACAGAGGAGTACCTGGGTCTGTGCCGACTCCTCCTGCTCTGCTGGAATTGTTCTGTGGACACTTATCCTGATGCGGTCCCTATTTCCTGGTGACCATGAAGCACCTGTAAGCAGGCTACAATATTTTCAGACATTCTTCACTTGCTCAGGCACTTTGTGGCAGGGATCTGAGCTGACACTTTTACTGGCGGGGGCACAGGAGCTGTGTTCCTGCTTGTTTTGCTCACTGCCTTCCCTGGCTTGGGCCACGCTTTTCACATCTAATCTCATTCAAGCAGGGTGGTTACACAGTCCCAGAGACAGGCTAGGGGTCTCCCTCTGGCTGTACTGGGCTAGGAGGCTGCCAGGGGAGCAGCAAGGAGTTTAAAATCCCTGATGGGGTGAGAAGGATGTCCCCTGCCCCATCACCTCATAACCCACTCTCTTGCCCCATCACCATCCCCCGCCCCATCACCAATTCCCTTCCCCCAAACCATTCCTTGCCTCATCACTTTCTTCTGCTCCATTACTAAACCACTGCCCCACCACCAATCAATCCCCTTCCCCTCATTGTCCCCCACCCATCATCATTCCCTACCCCATCACCAGTTCCTTTCCCCCCGCACCATCTCCTTCTTCTCACCATCTCCTATTCCTCATCATTCCCTATTCCTCATCATTCCCTTCCCCTTACCATGCCCTGCCCCTCACCAGTCCCCTGCTACCTTCCCCAGTTTCCTGTCCCTTCTCCATTCTCTGCCCTATCTCCACCCTTACAGTCAGAGCCTGGTTGCCAGTGCACCAAACACTCCACACAGCAAAACTAAAATAATAAATAATCCCCCCCCCCAAACAAATAAAAGGCACTAATCTCAAAGTGTCAGGGCCTGCATGAATAATTAAGAGCCCGAGATGGTGAGGAGCTCCCCAAGTGATGGCTATTGCAGGAACTGCAGTGATGCCTGCTGCTCAGAGAGCCCTGGCTCTATCCAAACTCTCTGCAGGCAAGAAACCAAAAGCCTCTATAAAATACCAGATAAATTAAATCCAAGGCAAAGTGCTCTGAGACAGTTAATTCTCACAGCTCCCTGTGGAGATCTCTCCATCCTGCACAGCTCTGCATGGTCACAGGACCTGGTCCCTCTCCAATCCAGCTTCTTCCTGCTTGATATTGTGCAGAAAGAAGGGAAACAGCACCAGGAAGCTTCCTGGACAGATTTCGCAAAGGTGCCATGAGACAATTGAGGATGTGCAGCCAGGAGAAGAACAGGCTCCAAGGAGACCTTAGAGCAGCTTTCCAGTACCTGAAGGGGGCTGTAGGAGAGCTGGAGGGGGACTTGTTACAAAGGCATGGAGTGACAGGAAAAAGGATGATGGCTTCAGGTTGGAAGGAACTGGACAGAGATGGGACATGAGAAGGAAATCCTTACCCATGAGGGTTGTGAGGCACAGGAACAGATTGTTCAGAGAAGCTGTGGAGGCTCCAAGCCTGGAAGTGTTCAAAGCCAGGTTGGATGAGGCCTTGAACAACCTGTGTTAGTGGAAGATGTCCCAACCCATGGCAGGAGATTGGGACTGGATGATGATATTTAAGATCTCTTACAACTCAACTGATTCTATGTGCCTTGCTGCCACTCAGTCTGGTCCTGGATACAGACCCAAGGGAAATTCTGGTGGAAGTTCAGGGCTGCATTTCCAGCCTGCAGCTGCCCCAGAAGCCAGTATCTGTGGGACACATGTGTCAGGGCACCCTACCCACAACCATGGCACCCTCGTCTCTGCTACAGCCGGATAGCATTTGAAAGTTTCCTCATCTCTTCAGCACCCACAGATGCCATTAAAGTTTATTAATAATAATTAATAATTAATTGACTAACAATTCTTTATGTGTAAAGGCATCTCAAGAAGAGCAACAATGGCCTGAGATGCATCTGGGAAGCTTCAAGTTTTTGGCATGACACCTCGGGCTGCATAGAGGTGTTTGGGTTTCTGTGATGCCTCTGGGTGTCCAAAGAGGTTGTGTTGTGTTGGTTTGAGGCCAATTGGAATATTTTAATGAGAAAAATTTGATCATTGGTTGTGAAAAGAAAGTAATGATGATGTCTTTATCACTGGTTTGCTGAGAGGGATGAAAAGTTATAATGTGAACAACCTTCCCTCACTTTTTCTTGGAATGTTGCCCTATTAATTTCCCCTTTGCTCTGCTCTAATCTCTCCACTAACAACTAACATGCAAGCTTTAGTGGCTGTTTTGATTTCTGGCTGGGGAGGGAGAAAGAGAGGGCATAGCTGTGAGCCCTTCTGGGCAGTTTTCTTTGTCCAGGAGGGAGTTTGGATTTTTGTGTGATTTCTAACTTGTATGTAGTTGTAAATACTTGTATATATTGTGTATATATGCCTGTACATTTTGCCATGCTGTAAATATAGCTTCATCTTACTTCCAAGCCGTTTGAGCTGGTCTGGTAAATTTCAAAGAGTGTGTGTGTGTGAGATTTCCTAATCTACCACAGGTGTGTAAAGGGGTTTGGGTATGTAAAAGTGTCTAGATCCCACTGGGAAGTTGCCTGGGAGAAAAGGACCTGAGAATGCTGGTTGACAACTGTCTGAACATGAGCCATCAGTGTGCTCAGGTGGCCAAGAAGTCCACCAGTATCCTAGCTGGGACCAAATAGGCCTCAACTGTCTCATCCCAACCTGGTCTTGAACACCTCCAGGGAGGGGTCATCCACAACCTCTCCGGGCAACCTGTTGCAGTGTCTCCCCACCCTCACTCTCAAGAACTTCCTCCTCGTCTCCAGTCTAATGTCCAGCATGGGGTGAGTGAAGCCACAGGCAGCTGAGCGATCCCCAGAACTCCTGCCTGCACCCCATGTGTTACCATATCTGGAAAAGCTTGGATGAAGGTTTACAGTGAGGGTGATGAGAGACTGGAACAGGTTGCCCAGAAAGATTGCGAATGCCCCTTGCCTGGAGTTATTCAAGACCAGGCTGGAAGGGGTCTTGAGCAACCAGGGCTAGCGCAAGGTGTCCTGCCCATGGCAGGGGCTTGGAACTGCATGATCTTCAGTGTCCCTTCCAGCCCAAAGCATTCCATGAATCCATAGATAAGCTGGAGAAGGGAGACAGCAGAGGAGCAAACCCTTGCCAGCATCTTGACCCAAGGCTGAGCTGCTGGCTGCTGCTTTCTGGATCATTTGCTTAGAGTACAAAATGCCAAGATTCTGGAACACCCCTGGATGCTTCTAGCCCACCGCACTTCCCGGTAGAGCCAAGCGCCCACCCGCAGCATCTGCAGTCCTGTGCCTGGTTGCTCCTCTGCTCCATCACCCCCGATTATCTTGCAACATGCAGCCCATGTCCCATTGGATTTGCTTCACCCATCTGGAAGACAATGCAGCCTCTGTGGTCAGAGGTTGCTGCTGCTGTTTCATGGCAAGAGAGTCCGGAGGGCTGGGAGTTTGGGAAGTAGTGCAGGTGGAGAAGGTGCCTGAAGGAGACCCACAGGGATGCCGGAGGTGAATCACTACTGAGAAAGCCTGGGTACACCCCAGCAGCTCCAAGTGCTCATGAGTTATTTAGGAGCCTGTGTGCTGTGCTAAAAAGTGATTTACATGAAGCAATTCAGTGTCTTACAGGGGTTGTAAAAATGTCCTGGCTCCACTGGGCACCACGGTCACAACTGCTGCGGCTGGATGTGCTGCTGGGAACCAGCCCCAAGCTGGGAGGATGGCAGCGTTGGGGCCAGCATCATGGAGCCATAGAAGCATTGAATCATAAACCCACAGAATCACAGAATGATAGGGCAGTCCAACCTCCCTGCCAGAGCAGGATCACCCAGGGCAAGTCACACAGGAACACATCTGGATGGGTTTTGAGTTTCTAGAGGAGGAGACTCCAGAACCTTTCTGGGTAGCCTGCTCCAGGGCTCCAGCACCCTCATACCAAAGAAGTCGCTCCTTCTGTTGTGGTAGAACTTCCTGTGCTCCAGCTTGTACCTGTTGTTCCCTGTCCTATCACTGTGTTCCACCAAAAAGAGCTTGGCATCTTCAACTTCACACCCACCCTTCAGATATTCATAGACTTCTCTTCTACAGACTAAACAGCCTCAGATCACTCAGTCTTTTCTTCATAGCTCTCTATTGAATCCCAGAATCCTAGAATTATGAAATTGTTTCTTCTGGAAGAGCCCTCCAAGACCATCAAGTCTGACCCAATACCACCATGACCACTAAACCATGTCCCCAAGTGCCATGACCACACATCTCTTGAACAACTCCAGGGGTAGTGACTCCCACACTTGCCTGGGCAGCCTGTTCCAGTCCCTGACCACTCTTGCAAGTCAAACCGAACCTCCTCTGGCAGTTTGAGGCCATTTCTTCTTCTCTCACCTGATACTAGAAAGAGGAGACCAACCCCCACCTGACGTCAATCTCCTTCCAGGGAGTTGTGGAGAGCATCTGACCCTGCCACCCACTTGTGGTCCCCAAGTTGTTTTCCCAGAGCCAGATGGGCCTATGTGATTTGTTTATGAAGAGTCTGAAGCTTCAGGAAATATCTGGGTATCCGTAATTCCCATGCCCAGGCTCTCCAGCTGTGCTGGAGATGCTTTTCACTCCAGATCTATAATTATCCACTAACACTGCACCGTGGGGGAGCTCTGCTCACTGTAGGGTTCCTGGGCTTGTGATTGCTGCAGCTCCGTGCAGGGCTGTGGGGTGCTGTGGGCTGGATGTCTGGGTGGGTGCTGGGGGGAGGTTCTGTGGAGTTGAGGTAGTGTAGGGAAACCAGCATCATGCCCTGGTTGAGTACTCTGAGACCAGCAGCCCCATCACACACCTCCCACTGAGCTCCCACAAGTGCCAGAGGACACCTCAACACCCATCAATGGGGCAGGTGTGAGCAACATGAGGTGGGGGTTGGGGCTGGGCAAGGCTTGGGTGTTCCTGGGGAGATGATCCCCAAAATGCAGCAGCTGGAGTAAGGTGGGCTGTGAGCTAGGCAGGGAGCTCAGGGGGTGCAGAGATGCTTTGGGGTTTAGTAGGGTGGAGGGGGCATAGCAGGAACTGGTGGAGTCCAGTGGGGTTCACCAGGCTTGCATGGGGTCCCATGGGAGTACAGCGAGATGCTGCTGGATCCATTATACTGCATTTCTCCACAGATGGGAGGAAGCAGGAGAGGAGTGTGGTTGGGGTTTGCTGGGACATGCTCTCTGCCTTGCCCTTCCTCTCTGCACTCCGTGTTTCCAGGGTAGAGAGGACACAGAATCCAACGGCAAATGTCAGACTCAATTCTCCCTAGTGCCAGCTCAGTCCTGGAGCCTCATGGAAATGCTCCAGAGGTCTTAAATCCTCCACAGCCGATTGTGCTCTGCTCCAGGGCTCCCAGCTCCTAGTTTAGCCTCCGCTGCCCACACCCACCCCACCGCAGCCCTGAGCCCTGCAGCAAGGTGGTGACAGGAGCTGGGGATGTGGCTCTCCCCCAGGACAAGTTTGATGGGTATGAGAAAGAAAAGCTGCAAATGCACTTTGTGCCACACCAGGCATGGCTGCTCCCATCACTGCTAGCTGCACCAACCTCCAAGAAGGGGCTTCATGAGCATCAGGCATCACCCTGAGGTGTAATGATAGGGACAGCCCCAAATTGCTATCCCGTGGGCCACACTAGAGTGTGGAGAGGAAGCTTATCCTCTGGCTTTCTCCTTTTTCCATGAGATGGTAAGAAAATGAATGGGGTTTGGAGCCTGGAGACAGGACTCCTATGCCTTCTCATCTCTGGATCCACAGGGGCTGAGCAGAGCTCCAGGGAAGGGAGAGGAAATGTATGCTGAGAGCAGGTGGGGCCACACATCCTCACAGAGAAGAGAGGGCTCCAACACCCCCAATTCATAAATAATGGAGCAGAAAGTGTGAGGCATTGATCTCTGCTGCTAAGGAGCACAGCTCTGGAATGAAGGCAACAGTGAGGGTGATTCTCCCTGCTCCACAAATGGGAACTGGGCAGCTGCTCCTCTGCCAACCCTGTGTGTTGCCCTATGGGTGTGAGGCTCTGAACACAGCTCCAGTGATGGGGACACTCACAGCCCATGATCCTGGTCCCTCAGCCTTATGTTTGCTTCTCATGGCTTGTCAGGTCATGCCGGGATTTGAGGGCTGGAGAGAGGAGGTGGCTGCACCCTGCTGTGTGTCCTCCTGGACTGCTGAGGTAGGGCAGCTCTGGTGGGTGCCAGACACCTCCATGGTGCTGGAGGGGCTGTGAAGAGCCAGGGCAGAGCTGGAATGTGCCCAGTTGCTTCCCTTGGGTCTTCTCAGAGGGTTCAATCCCCTGTTTGGAAGGCATCCAAGCCCAGTGAGCTCTACTCCTGGAGCATCCCTGCATCCTGGGGAGCACCCACCCCTGCAGTGCTACAGCCAGGGTGAATGGAGGTGGAAGTGGCTGGATAATGCCATGACACCCCCTGATGTGACCTGGTGGTGATATAACATGGAAGAGGAGGTAAGAAAAGCCCTGATATTCCCAGTATGGGATTCCCCACAGCACTACCTGCTGGGGCATCCTATCCTAGCTGCTGGGTGATGCTGGTGGGGAAAGAAGAAACTCAGCCTGCAGGGCCCCTGGGATGCTCCTGGGTGGGGGCACATGGACAGCATTTCTAGAACTCAGGGAGGGAGTCTCAGCATTGTTGCTTCCCCCTAGGTAATGCTCTTCCGCCAGCCCGTAGTGCAACAGGGGACATGGGCAGGAGGCATCTCCTTGTCACTTGGCATATTTTGATTATGGCAACCCTCATCTGCATTCGCTGCGGCTCCCTCCAAGCCCTCGCTTCTGCCGGGGACAGATAACGGTGACGGCCGCGGTGCTGGCAGCAGTGCCATGGCTCTCCCCTGCGCTGGCTGGCATCAGCATGCAGCCAGCATCGCCCTCAAGGCCACTCAGCCTCAGTGCTCCTCACCAGCACCCCCAGCTCTCCCTGTCAGCACCCCCAGTTCACCTCATCAGCACCCCCAGCAGCCATGGTTTGAGGGCACAGCGAAGCAGCAGGAATGAGCCCATCAAACAAATCCCTCTCAAAGCTTCCTGGCACTCTAGGACCCCCACACAAGGACAGGACAAAGGTTCCCCACACAGATCAGTGGTACAGGGCAACTCCTGGCACCCCACATGTGGGCAACACCATCCCCAGACCTATCAGGGCAAGGCTGCCGGGTGAATCCACAGAGCAAAAGAAATATAGCACAGACACAGCTTCTCACAATCAAATCCATCAAATCATCCTAACCTGTTTGCAAGGAAGAATTCAGGCAAGAATAACAACCCAGCTGTGGGTCTATCTTGCTTTTGGTGGTTGGAGGAGAGACATAAAGCAGCGTATGTGGCCCCTGGCTATGAAGGGAGGGTGTGGGATGAAGATCCCTGAGGATGCAAAGCACAGACACCATGACCATGCTCCAGGAAGAGCCCGGTGTCCAAAGCAGCTGGTGGCCACAGACAGGCTGAGACCCTGCTCAGTAGCCCTGTTGGACAGGATCCAGCCAGCTTCAGGCTGCATCTTGCCCCCATTTAACAAATAAACCTCTTGGTGGTTGACACCAGGAAACTGTTCTGTGCAAGCAGCCCAGCAAGGAAATTTAAAGCAGATGAGTAAAATCACCCAAGTTGTGCTGGCATCTGGACAGCCACTCCAACGGTGCCCAGCTGGTGCCTCAATGGCTTCACCCTCATCGGTGTGAGACACGAGTGGGATATGCCTAAGCTGGGCATGAGGACAGGGACACTGAAGAGCACAGAGCCACATGCTCCATGATGGAGCCAGCTCGGAAACAGCCTCCCTGGCTGCCGAATTTCTTAGGAAGCCCCCAAGTAGCCATCTCTGTTTAATTCCCAGCTGGATGGGGAGAGACAGCCTGCAGGATAAAGGCTTCATTGTGTGCTGGATCCATGTCACAGCACGAGATGCTGCCACCATGGTGGAGCACAACACTGCACCGTGCCACCAGGATCTGCCTTTCCCAAGGACTGAGGACTTTCCTCAGGTCCCCACAATCTGTCATTGTGGCTCTCCCTGCTTTCCCACTGGTGCCCCCTCACTCTGCAGCACTTTCTGGCTCAAGGTTTCCAACCCAACATGCACAACCCTGAGAAGTGCTCCCAGGGAGCTTTGCCCAAGCAGGAGCACCCTGTGAAGCTTCACTGAGCAGCACACACCCCTGGGAAGCACCGAAAACCAGTGGCATCTCCTGGTATCCCCTTAGAGGAGATGCTGTTGGTCCTTTCCAAATTCAAACACCTTCCTTGCATGGGGGAACCATGCCATGGGGGCACTCACCACTTTGAAGTCTTCTGGGGTGCATTGCTCTCCACGGAAGAAGCAGGACAGCAGCATCTCCCTGATGTCATGGCCAGCACGGTCATAAAACTCCAGCATGTTGAAAGGTTTGGGTTTGAAGTTTCTGAAGTTTGCTTTGTCTTGCAGGATCTCCAGCTGCTTCTCGTCAGCGGTTTGGGTGTCTGGGATCTCATATCTGTGTGGGGAGGAGCAGGCAGAGGATCAGGCCTGATGGTCGTGGCTCCTGTCACTCTTTTGGACTTCACATGAGCTACTTCTGCTCCAGTGTGGGCTCAGCAAAGTCCCAGGTGGCATTTTCAGAGCATTCAACAGCACAAAGTGGCCCAGAGACATGTGAGAGGTGGCAGGAGGATAGATAAGGAGGAGAAGAAGCCCAGTGGTAGTACCAAACCTATCCCACTTGCCCCAGAACTGGCCCTGCGGCACCGGCCCTGGTTGAAGCCAGCTCATTTGCCTGCCTGGTGCCTTTGGTGGCATCATGGCTGCAGATAGAGGTTTTGCTAGGATGTGGTCTGAATATGCTGACTCTTAGCCCCAGCTCTGATAGCTGTGAGTACCTCCTGGGACCATGAGTGATGGCAGTGGTGAAGCCCCTTGGCAAATGGTCAGGGACTGCACCTTGCTGCCAGCACCAGGCTCATGGCGGTGGCTTGGCAGCACCACAGAGCTGCTTCAGCCATGGGCATGGACAGGGGAGGGTGGACAAGGGGCTTCCCCAGGAACTCTGCCACTGCAGAGACCCATGACCCAAGGGGTGGTACTGACCTCAGGTCCTGGTGTGCAGGTGATGTTCAGTGGCTTCACCTGCTGGCATCCCTCACCTCACTGCATGTGCTAGGCACACAGGACATGGTCCTGGAGCAGTGTGCTGGATCCACCTCACAGCCATCCCAGAGTGGCTCTGGACTTGCTGGATTGTGTCATACACGGGAGTGGGAATCACTGGGGATGGATCCATCCAGAGCAGCCCAGAGTGGGAGCCACATACCTATGAGTAGCACCATGACCTGATGGCTCTTTGTGTTGCCACAGAGTGACCACATCCAGATATGGAGTCAAACTAACTTGGGATCTGCTTCCTCACAGAGACTAAGGAGGTGCTGCTTGTGACAGTCATGGAGTGCAGCTCTCAGGCACCTGTTGCTCTACATGCTGTGGTGCCTGGGGCCACGTGGCAACCTACCCTGGCAGATGGAGACATTACCTGGGGCTACCTGAAAGCATTGGCACTCACCTGTTATTGAGCAGGGCGAGGAGCTCGCCAGCGTGGTACAGGTCGTTCTTGGTCACCCGGCTGAAACGGAACTCATTGAGGTTGCAGAAAGTGACAGCAGGGAAGGTGAGTCTGGTGGCTGCCACCTCATCCAGCTTGGTGACATGGGGGTACAGGAAGTAGTACTGGATGCGGTTGGTGCAGACAAGGGCCAGCAGCGCCAGTGAGCCCAGGAAGCAGAGTGCCCAGACCACGCGCTTCAGTGACAGCCGCTCGTAGGAGAAGATGTGAGAGATCCCGTGGAGAGTGGAGCTGCTGGCAAAGGCCTGGATGCTGACTGGCTGCCCACTGTCCACCTCCTCCTCATCCACCTTCAGGTCCATCATGGTCTGTGCCAGCACCCTGGGGTGGCCACTCTGCCAAGAAAGGAGGGAAAGCCTGTGAGTGCTGGGTGCTGTAGAGGTCTCATGGGTGCCACTGCTGCCTGCAGGTGTTACAGTGCCCATCCCATGATATCATCGTGTGGGGAGGATGGGATGCACCCAGTAGGCCTGGCATGGGACAGATGCTTTGCTGTGCCCTGCTCTTCCTCCCAGGCCTGAACATCCAGATGTACATAGACACACACAGAGACATGGAGTCACCATCCCTGGAGGTCAAGAAATGTGCACCCATGGCACCTGGGGACACAGTTCAGTGGCCATGGTGGTGTTGGGTTGATGGTTGGACTCAATGATCTTGGAGGTCTCTTCCAACCAAACCAGTTCTGATACCTACTCATTTAGGTGCAACCTCTTGCATCTCCTCCCCTCCCACCTCCTCTCTGCCCTCCCCATCCCACGGTAGAACTGGGGGTTCTGTGCTTCCCCAGCAACCCGCTATATTTACCCCTCCCACTCATCTACCCCCTCTCTTACTCCCCGCAAACGGTACCTACCAGCGCATCCACGAGCAGAGGAAGGAATCAAGGATGCAAACCTGGAATCAGGGCCGGCAGCCGGGCTCGTTCTGCTCGGCGACGGCGATTGCGACGTGGGGAACAGGGCTGGGACGAACCTTCCTCCACCTCTTGCTGCTGCGTTGGGAAAACGGGAGTGGGAGATGCAGAAGACACAGGGAGGGTGCGAGAGGCACCGAGCCCGGCAGCAGCGGGCGAACCGGAAAAGGAGAGAGGGGAATAAAAATAGCCCCGGCGGCACCTTGGTGCAAGCGTGGGAGCCGAGATGCGCTGGGGCCTCGCTCAGCGCTGTGCTGGGGGACCGGAGGCGACCATCGCCGGAGAGAACGCAGCTGCCGGGTGCCAGGAGAAAAAAGGGGGAGAACGATGGCTAGCAGGAGGCTGCTTCCCTGCCAAACACATGGAGACCTCCCCCGATGGCTAGCTGGGAGCTGGTGATTTCTTCAAATGCATAATCCGCATGAAGTCATTGTCTGTGCGCTGGTGAGGCTGGAGGCCGCTCAGGGGTGCCGCAGGCCGGTGGGCAGTGAGGAGGAGGAGGAGGAGAAGAAGAAGGAGGAGAAGGAGGAGGAGGGAGAGGCGGAGGAGCGGGACGCTCCAGCGATTGCAGGCTGCTGGCAGGGGCTGTTGGTGCTGCTGGCGTGTGCATGTGGGTAACGTGTGTGCGTGTGCGTGCCTGTGCCGCTCCCATCCCCCAGCCCTTCCAGGGATGCTCCGGCTTCTCGCCTCACCAGAGCTCCCCTTGTTCTCTCAGTACAGCCTTCACTTGCCTCTTCCCTGCCACAGCCTTCACCACCTTCCCAGGCTTCACCCGTGGGTGAACCCGTCACTGCGGTAGGTACTTGGACATGCTTGGGTTGGCCCTTTTTGGGGGTACTGAAGGTTCATAAATTTATAGAATGATTAGGGCTGGAAGTGACCTTAAAGATCATTCAATTCCAACCTCCCTGTCGTGGGCAGGGACACCCTTCACTAGATCAAGTTGTTCATAGCAATGGGGGAAATAGGGAGAGCTCAGGGTGGTGGTGGGACACTGCAGTGCCTTGAGCCCCTGTCCCGGTTCACTGGGTGTTGCCCTGCTCCTTGTTGCCTGCAAGAATGGTCCCAGCATGATGCTTACCATGATGGGGACAAGACACTGCCAGAGGTGCTAGACTCAGAAAGTGCTGCCACTCTCCCAGTTATTCCCCTTCTGCCATTTACAGAGTCACCAGGAAGGTGCCATTGTCTCCCGGGTGCCCCCCATGGCAGGAGGCTCTGAGTGGTGGGTGCTCTTCTCCTCCCCAGGTTGAGCAAGAGGGTTGCACCCTCCCTAGCACCACTGCATCTCCAACCCTGCTTCCTCTTCCATCTGCTCATCATTGCTGCCCCAAAGGGCATCCCCATCCTCAAGCCAAGCTGGGGACATGCACCCTGATGCAAACCTTTGCCCAGCAGCAATGCAGGGAATGGTGGCTGCAGCAGCCACCTGCCCATTGCTCCCAGTAAGGTGACTGCAGTCAAATGGAAAGGTGCCTTTCAATGTCCTTGACAAGGGTGATGTTGGAGAGGGACAGACAGACCCTGGGGTCACCCCAATGAGTCATGCCCTTGTGCAAGGTGTTTTCCCACCATGACGTCCTTTCCTGAAATGTGTTTGATGGGAACATGGGCATTTGTGGGTACAGCAGGGCCAGGCATGGGTACTCTGTCCCCAAATCTCATGTCTTGGAAACACTTGGTTTGGTCCTTTTCTGAAACATCCTCTTCCAAACTGGGTCCTTGACTGAGCAGGAAATGGGATTTTGTAGTGGGACCTGCTCAGGGATAGAGTTGGGGCACAGGGACACCTTCATCAACCACTGTCCCCACTTTTGCTCATCACTGGGCACATGGACAACCTTACCAGTGCTTGGAAATGTGGCTTCAAGGCTGGGAGAGCAGCGTTGCCCTACCCAATTGGCACCAACTCTGCTTTTGCCATCCCCATTCTGTTCTGCAGTGCAGCAGCTTCACTCCTTGCCTGGACCACAACTGCCTGCTGACAGCCAGCTCCCTGATAGGGCTCCTGAGAGGGACATTGGGAAAGATGTGCTGCTTGGAGAAGGGAAAAGAACATTCCAAAAAGGGTTATCTCTGTTCCCCATATTTTTTTCTTCCTTCCAGATGAGAAATCCTTCTCTTCTCTTCAGTGGTTTTAAGACAGTTAATCCACCAGCAGGGCTCAGTGTGGGAAGGGATGGGGCTGAAGCAGATATGCGAGTGGACATGATGTGAACCCTCACTTCCCATCAGAGCCCTCAATCCCAAGTACACCGGAAACTCCAGGAAATCACACAGACTCACACAATATTTTTGTCTGGAAAAGCCCTCTAAGAACATTGAGTCCAACCATCGACCCAACACCACCATGGCCACTAAACCATGTCCCTAAGTGCAATGTCCAGAGATTTCTTGAACACCTTCAGGGATGGGGACTCCACCACCACACTGGGCAGCCTGCGCTAGTGCCTGATCACTCTTCCAGTAAAGAAATTGTTCCTCATGTCCAACCTAAACCTCCCCTTGCACAATTTCAGACTATTTCCTTGCCTTCTATCACCTGATAGTAAGGAAAAGATTCTGACCTCCACCTCACTTCAACCTCCTTTCAGGGAGCTGTAGAGAGCAATAATATTTCCCCTCAAACTCCCTTTCTCCAGGCTGGACAACCCCCAGGTCCCTCAGCTGCTCCTCACCAGTCTTGTTCTCCAAACCCTTCCCCAGCTTCGTTGTCCTTCTCTGGAAATGCTCTGGTGAGACACTGGCACAGGGTGCCCAGGGAGGTTGTGTCTGCTCCCTCCCTGGAGGTGTTCAAGGCAAGGCTGGATGAGGCCTTGAGCAACCTGGGATAGTGGTAGGTGTCCTTGCCCATGGCAGGGGGGTTGGAGCTAGGTAATCTATAAGGTCCCTTCCAACACCAACCATTCTATGAATCTTTGATTCTGTCTGTGAAACTCCTTCCCTGAGGGTCTTGGGGGGGCTGTTGGTGCCTGCAAACACCCCACAGCCCCAGGGAAAAGACCCCACAGCTGCAGGAAGGAGGCAAGCAGTTGAAGGAAAGTTCCCTGGTGCTGGCTTCTAGCCAGGAAGGCTGCAGCTGCGTCCTTGGAGTTGAGCAGAGCGTGGGGAGTGTGAGCATTTCCGTGTGATTTTTTGGGGGAGCCACGTGAGGGTTGTGTTAATTCCTGCTGGGAGAAGCAGCAGGACCAGCTGAGGGCTGTGGGATGGCTGAGGAAGTAACAATTAACCCCAAGTGGTAACCGATAACAAGAAGACACCAGGCACAAGGTTTAAAGGTAGGGTGCCAGAGTGTGAGCTGGCACCTGGGAGTGATGGGCAGTGGGGTGTGAATAAGAGGAGGAGATACTGTAGCTTGTATCCTTCCTGTGCCAAATGGGTACTCAGCACTGGATCAGATCCAGTAGCCAGGGCTCCCCTCAAGCTGCCTATGGATCTAATTAGCATTAAAAAAGTAATTAAGGGAAGGTTCTGCAGTGTTGAGGCTCCCAGCACAGTCTCCAACAGACAGGCAGCAACAGGCATGTCTGGGGAACACCTCGGGAGCTTGTGTCAAGGAATAACTCAAGCCCCGACCCTATTTTCTCACCTTCTGGGCAAGGCTTGTCCCTGGTCCACCATAGGCACCTCTGGTATGGAAACTTCCATTTGGGGTGGGGCAATGGTTTAAATCTGGAGCAGGGGACATTTAAGCTGGACATCAGGAGGTAGTTCTGCACAATGAGGGTGGTGAGACATTGGAGCAGGTTGTCCAGAGAAGTGGTTGAGGTCTCATCCCTGGAGACATTCAAGGTCAGTCTTGATGGGGTTCTGAGCAAACTGATCTAGTTGGAGGTGCCCCTGCTGACTATAGGGTGATTGGAAAAGACAATCTTGGAGGTTCCCTTCCAACCCACCGCAATCTGGGAGTCTCTTGAAAGAGCATCTGCAGGGCAAAGGCACCCCCAGGGCAAGGTGGGTTTGCAAGGCTGGGAAGGAAATGCTTTTCCTGCTTTTTTTGGGTTGTGCCCCCACTATCTCTCCCTCCCTGGAGGCAGCCCTGCCTTCCAAATTGCTTCTTTATCTGCACCAACTGCTGCACAGGAGGCAGTTTAATTCATAATGGTCTATACTGAGGGTGATGGAGGTGCTGAGCACTGCTGCTTCCCGTCCTGGGGTGTCATAGCTTTGGGGGTGTCCAGCCCTGCAATCTCCAGGCTTGTGTCAGGTATTTAAGGGGAGAGGTGCAATTAAAAGGCCACCGGCCCTTGCTGTTGGAGCTGCAGAGGCAGCACTTCAGTGTTCCATTGGAAGGATGGTGACATTGTGACTCCAGCCTGCCTTTAGCCTGGAGAAAAGGAGGCTGAGGGGAGACCTCATTGCTTTCCACCGCTCCCTGAAAAGAGGTTGGAGTGAGGTGGGTGGTTGGTCTCTTCTCCCTAGTAGCATCTTATAGGAGATTAAACAATCCGAAACTGCCCCAGAGGAAGTTTAGGTTGGACATGAGGAATGCTTCTGTCCTACAAGAGTGGTCAGGCACTGGAACAGGCTGCCTGGGCAGGTGGCAAATTCACTATCCCTGAAGGAGTTCAAGAAATCTGTAGCCATGGCACCTGGGGACATGGTTTAATGGCTGAGTGGTGTTAGGTCAATGGTTAGACTCAATAATCTTAGAGGTCTTTTCCAACACAAATGATTCTGTGAGGTCGTGAATGTCCTCTCCCTGGAAGTATTCAAGGCCAGGCTGGATGAGGCCCTGAACAGCCTGGACTAGTGAGATCTAGTGATCTGGAAGGTCCCTTCCCACCCAAACCATTCCATGAATCTATGATCTGACCCAGGCCAGCATTTCTAGGATAGAGGGAGGACAATTCAAGCCCCCCTGAAACCTGGGCTGAGTGAGACTTCACAGCCCATCTCTGCTAATGGCTTGCAAATTGCTTCCATCATCTCTGGTGTTACAGATTGCTCATCTCAAATTGCTTCCAGGAGCCCATTTTGGGGCCAAATACTTCCTAGCTTGGGGAAATAACCATCAGCATCATCAGCAACAGTAAATTGCATTCAGATGAGGTGCTGTGGGGCCTCATGAGGACTCTCCTGGCCCCTAGAACTGGTCCTGTTGGGCATCCTCATTGCTCTGGGCTGCTCCTCCAGGCATGTCTTTGCTCCAGCTCTGAACCAAAAGCAGCTCTGTTGCCTTCACATAGATCCTGGTAGAAGGCCAGGGCTTCCTAATTCATGAGCACATTGTTAATTATCTGCTGGAAGCCAAAGCCTCAGCATCTTGGTGAGACTAACAAGGCTTTTAACAGAGCAGCTTCTTGCCATCACTGGTGCTGGCTGGCCCAGAGCATAGTGCTGCTCTGGAGCACCTCTCCTATGAGGAAAGGCTGAGAGTGCTGGGGCTGTTAGCTTGGAGGAGCCTGAGGAGGGATCTTCTTAATGCTTATGAATATCTATAGTGGTGGATGTCAGGAGGATGGGGGCAGACTCTTCTCAACGGTGCCCAATGACAAGACAAGAGGTAAAAGGCATAATCTTGAACATCAAAAGTTCAGTCTAAACATGAGGAGGAACTTCTTTACTTTGAGAGTGCTGGACACCTGGCGTAGGCTGCCCAGAGATGTGGTGGTGTCCAGAGGGTTGGAGCTGGATGATCTTTAAGGTCCTTTCCAACCCAAACCATTCTAGGATTCTGTGATAAAAAGGTGACCCTTTAAACCCAGCAGTTTCCCAGCTCCTGGGTGCTTACCCCTGTGCAGAGCATGGCTGGCTCTGATTTATGCCATGTTGTGCTGTGCTCTTGCTTGCACCCTCTTGGCTCTCCCAGCGCGCAGAGCAGCCAGTCCATTAAACACTGAGTCATCCTCAGAGGCATTTAATTTTGTGAGGGACAGCAGTCTGGATAATTAAAGACCTTTGTATCCAATGCCAGTGGCGGTGCAGAGCAGGCTGAGAGGGAAAGGCGAGGACATCCAGCTGCACCACAAATGGAGGTGACTCCTCTCTCCACCTTGCATTTTGGGGGAAGGTTTTTAACCTTTTCCTCCCTCAGATGAGGGCTTCCTTGGTCAGGTGAGTGCAATGATGCCCGCTGTTATTTCTGCCTGGATTAACCTTGTCCTAATGGGATCTCCCATGGCAGATACTCTCCCTGGAAGTCTCAGCTTACTAAAAGGACAAGCTGTTCGGAGAGCTGGTAACGAAGCCATGAAAGCTTTTAGGAACCAGAGCTAAAGGTACTGATATCATTGTGCTCTGCGTGGGTGAGAAATTAGACAATAGTTCTTCCATGCTGATGTTTTTTTGGGGTGTTTGGTTTGGTTTGTTGGGTTTTGTGGTTTTTTGGTTTTTTCTTTCCTCCCTCCCCACTATTCATCCTTCTCAAGAATTATCTTTTATTTTGATATCTTTCTATTTAAACCTTCAGATCTGCACTCAGGATCATAAAGAAGACTGAATGCTTAACAACCAGGCACCTTGCAGCACAGGCATGAGGGACCTGGAGCCACCAAGAGCAATGAGGGAAGGTGGATCAGGCTCTCCTGGGAGTTTGGCAGCAAGAGCCATCCCCAAGAGCCAGGAGACAAACTCCCTGAGGTCCATCTCCTGTGGGAAGGCAGATCCAGCTCTTTGGGAAGAGCTGCTTCAATGCCCCCATGTTGCACCAACAGAGTCTGAATATCTGGGATTTCTTCCTTCTGCTGATCATTGCCCTTGATCTGGGTTCCCCTTGCCTGCCTTGGAGCTGTTGCATGTTTTACAGCCCCTTCAGGGCTCTTTCTACTCTTTTGCCCTCCTGGAAATCTTGGGATCACTCAGCTGCAATTCTCCAGAGCTGTGAACAGCACTTTGCAAACTGAAGGTGGATGGAAACCCTGCAGAAAGTCACTGAGCAGGATGTGCTGCTTCATTAGCTCCAGCAATTAGCTGGAAGAATGCAACACCACTAGCTGTTCCTCAACTGCTGTCCTGAAACCCTCTCCCCATGAGCCAATTCCACCCAGGCTGGCTCCTGCAGTCCTCACGCCTTTTACCCTGTGACCACAAAAAACCTCTCCTCCTGGGGACAAAGAGAGCCCAGGTGCTGCTCCGCTGGACTGGAGACTCCAAAGAATCTTAGATTCATGGGATGGTTTGAGTTGGGAGGGACTTTAAAGATCATCCAGTCCTGCCCTCTCTGCCACAGGCAGGGACACCTCCCACTAGCCTAGGTTGCTCGAGACCTCATCCAGCCTGGCCGTGAACACCTCCAGGAAGGGGGTATCCACAACCTCCCTGGGCAACCTGTGCCTCCCCACCCTCATTCTGTCAATTGAGCAGCTGGAGAAAGAGCTGCTGAATGGGCAGAAGCTGCAGGGTCCCCAGATGTCTGCTGAACTGCATCACGTCTTTAACAGCAAGAAGATGGTGGAGAAGTGAGTGCTGGTATCTCCTGCCTGCTCCTCTGGGGTGAGGTGGGGGCTTTCCTGCTGCTACAGAAGGGGATTTCCATCAAATCACAGAATGGGTGCCATGGGCAGGGACATCTCCCACCAGGCCATTTTGCTCAAAGTCTCATCCAACCTGGCCTTGAACACTTCCAGGGAGGGGAAATATGCTCAGACTGGAAGGGACCCATATCTAAAAAGGTACAGTGGAGACCAAACAAACTAATTTCAGTGGATGCTGGTCTGTGGCTGCATGAGGCAAGGGTCTACATGGTTCACATCAGTCCTAAAGAGCTGCCCAAGGCCATCCCTCCTGGCTCCTCACCACTGACATCCATATCAGAAACCAAAGCTGGTTTGAGGAGAAATGTTCCATGCTGTGCCAGTGCTCCTGCAGGTTGCCCAGGGAGCCTGTGGATGCCCCCTCTCTCGAGGTGTTGACAGACAGATTGGATGAGGCCTTGAGCAACCTGTGCTGGTGGGAGGTGTCCTTGTCCATGGCAGTGGGATTGGAACTGAATGTTCTTCAAAGTCCCTTCTAACCTAGCCATTTTAGGAATCCATGACTCTGTGTGTCCAGTCCCAACTCCAGTACCTCGCTTGGGCACCAGCCAGCACCATGTGTGTGCACACAGGAGTGAGATGCTGGAATCCTTGGAGCAAAAGAATACTTGAGCTCTTCCTTGGGTGCAGATCCAGCCTGCCCCTATGTGCTACCTTGCTCTTCTGATGACATTTCTCTGCCCATGCTACTCTGGTTTGGCCAGCAGCTGCTTGTCCCCATGTCCCTGTGTCCTTGTCACTGCCATAGGGCCCCTTCAGCTCACATTTGCTTTTATTCCCTCTGACACCAGTTGCGGTCACAACAAAGCTCATCTCATTAAGGAAACGCTGAGGATAGCTGGAAGGGGAAATGGATCCCTCCATCTGGTAAGTGCCAGGTCGGGCCAGCCAGCAGCAAGTGCTCAGTGTGACCCCAAGTGCTTCATAGCCATGATGGAGAAGGCAGCTCCTGTGTCTTGGACCTGCAAACACTCTCCAACAGCCTGGAAACAGAGGGTTAACAAAACCATCCTTCAAACAGCACCAGGTGAACTACATTTCAGTATCTAAAAGGGACCTACTGGAACGCTGGGGAGGGGGTCTTTAGAAGGGTTTGATTGATAGGACGAAGGGCAATGGTTTGAAACTGGAGCAGGGGAGATTTAGGTTGACCATCAGGAGTTCTGCACAATGAGGGTGACAAAATAGTGGAACAGGTTGCCCAGAGAAAATAGAATCATACGATTAAAGGGACCTTAAAGATCATCCATTTCTAGCCCCATGCCATGGGCAGGGACACCTCCACCAGGCTTAAGGCCTCATCCAGCCTGGCCTTGAACACCTCCAGGGAAGGGGCATCCACAACCTCTCTGGGTAATCTGTGCTAGTGTCTCACCACCCTCACACTCAAGAATTTCTTCCTCATTTCCAGTGTCAATCTCCCCTCTCCCAGCTCAAAGCCATTATCCCTCATCCTTTGACTCCAAACCCTTGTCCAAAGTCCCTCCTTAGCTCTCCTGGAGCCCCTTCAGGTACTGGAAGGCTGCTCAAAGGTCTCTCTGGAGCCTTCTCCAGGCTGAACAGTCCAAATTCTCTCAGTCTGTCCCCATAGGAGAGGTTGTCCAGCCCTCTGATCATCTTTGTGGCTTCCTCTGGACCAGTTCCAGCAGTTGCAGGTCCTTCCTGTGCTGCTTATGTGTAATTCTTGTGATTCTTATGTGGTTAAGGCCCCATCCTTGGAGATGTTCAAGATCAGCATTGATGTGACCCTGGGCAGTCTGCTCTAGTTGGAGGTGTCCCTGCTGACAAGACGGTCTTTGAGGGTCCTATCCAACTGATGCAATCTGTGGATCTGTGAGCAGGAAGCTTCTCTGCTCTCTGAAAGCTGCCAAACAAATCCAAGTAACATTGCAGCCACTGCATTTCCCTACAGCAGGGAGGAGGAAAAGCAGCACTCACAGGCTGAGGAGACAAAGGCAGCGCAGATGGGTGCTGGGGGACCCTGCATGTGCCACATGCTCTGCGCTGCTCTGCTCCCAGCTAAACTGAGATTTGCTGCTCCAACTCCCTGAAAGTGGCTGCAATAACCTGGGGGAAGATTTCTGGCAACTACCTCAGAGCAAAAAGAGGAGAAACTGTCTGGGAAGGGCTCCAGTGTTTACTCCAGTATTGCTGCTCCTTGGTGTTTGTGTCCCATTTCTCCAGGAGGAATTGTGTTGTGCAGGGAGGGGATATGGCACTGGGTGCTCCTGGCATATAGATCAGCTCCTTTTCTTCCCAGCAGCTGCCTGACATGCAGCAGTCCAGCAGCTCCAACAATGAGGTCTCACTTGGCTTCCTGTGCTCTTATTTGCCTTGAAAAGAAATTAAACAGAGATGCAAATTCCCTAACCCAGAAAATTGTGGAACAGTTTGGGTTGGAAAGGACCTTAAATATCTAGTTCAAACTCCCCTGCCATGGACAGGGACACCTCCCACCAGACCAGGGTGCTCAAGGCCTCATCTAGCCTGGCCTTGAACACCTCCAGGGAGGGGGCATCTGTGACCTCTCTGGGCAATCTGTTCCAGTGACTCCCTAATCTTGCTCTAAAGAATTTCTTTCTCACCTCTAGTATAAATCTCCCCTCCTCAGTCTACAGTAGCTAATGAGTCTGGTGAAGCTAGGTCCAGGACTGGCGGGTGCTGGGGAGAGGAGTCTGGTTGCTGAGTTTGATGTGTGATGAAAGGGCTGGACCTGCAGCCATTGTTGGAGGGGTACTGCTGATCCCTGGCATGGTCTTAATGTCATTCCTCTTTTCCAGAAACGCCACAGTTCTCACATTAGAAACAAGAGAAGGGGGTTGCTACCCTCCCCCAGCAGCCAAACCCATTCATAGAGCAGATGGAGCCCATCTTGAACGTGCAATCTCAGCAAAAGCAAAGCCAATCAGTGAGTTAATTACCAGCACGTTATGAGTGAGCCAGGGATTCCCATGGGATGGGGGAGCTGAAGCAGCGCTTGGCTCCCTACCCACAGCTGCAGGAGGCACACATGCCAGTGGGGCTGGAGGGATCAGGCTGGAGCTGAACTGTTCTCCCTGGGGACAGTTTGGCTGTGAAAGTCCTCGGTGGAGTGATGCGGAGCTCTGTAGGTGTCACCCAAGCCATCTCCATGCCTTCCCTGAGGTTTTCCTGGCTGTGTCTTGCGGGGTGGATTCATTGCACAGCATTGAAGGGCTGAGCAGTGTCTGCTCTCCTGAGGAGAGCTGTGGGTCTGTAAGACCAGAAACACAGCCAGGGGCAGAGCATCGGCTCCCTCATGAACACACACAGGGGCAGAGCAATACACCCAAGGGCATGGAAGCACTGAATCTGGTCCAGACAAGGCTACAAAGATGATCAGAGGGCTGGGGAACCTCCCCCATAAGGACAGCCTGGGAGAGTTGGGGCTGTTCAGCCTGGAGAAGAGAAGGCCCCAGGGAGACTTTTGAGCAGCCTTCCAGTACCTGAAGGGGCTCCAGGAGAGCTGGGGAGGGACTTTTGACAAAGTATTGGAGTGCCAAGATAAGAGTGGGAAGGCACAGGTAGCCCAGGGAGGCTGTGATGTCCCTTCCCTGGAGGTGTTCAAGGTCAGGCTGGAAGAAGCCTTGAGCAACCTGGGCTAGTGGGAGGGGTTCCTGTCCATGGCAGGGGTTTGGAACTAGATGATCTTTAAGGTCCCTTCAACCCAAACCATTCTATGGTCTACTGCCTTTGCTTCACTGCTGAGCAAAATCAGAAGTGCAGCAGCTTCTAAACGTAGGTTTAAAAAAGTCAATTTTAACAGGCCTTGAAAGACATCTGTGCCCTTACTTGATGCCTTCGGGGTGGCTTTGCCATATCTCCTGGCCATGCAATACCTGCCCAGCAATGCAAGAGGCTCTGCAGCCAAAACTCCTGTCTGAGGGCAGTGTGCTCCACCCTGGTAGCCTGAGGAGCTGGATCTGCTGCTTTGCCTGTCTTGGTGCTTCTGTTCTGCTCTCCACCAGCTGAGCTAATAAAGTCTGGACTTGTTAAATCCACAAATGACTTCAAACTCGATTGCCCTGGGCTGGCTCACAGCTTCCATTTACCCCTCCCCTGGTCATATCTGCCTGGGAGATAAGGATGGCAATGATTTGAATTTCTCCCTTCTACATCAGCTGCCAACTCTGCTGCCCGCTCACCCTTGATAAATATTGCACAAAGATTTGACTGCCAGCATGATGGAGATAAAGGTCCAGTCCCGCCAGATCTTCCTCTGTGCCTTTTGCCTGCTTCTGTGTTCAATTTGCTTAACAACCTACCTGCTGCAAGACAGGCTCTGCCCAGCCCTGCTCCTGCTTCCCATTAATGCTAAACCTCAGAGCCAGATCCCTCCTCTCTGTGCCCAGCCTGGGGTGGGAGCTGAGTGCTTAAGAAAGAAGCTGTCATTTCCAGGCCTTGAATTGGCATTGATCTAAGGATCGATAGCAGAGCCTGCCTTGGCTCAGCTCTCTCCTGGGGTGGGTAGGATCATCTTTGCTGGCATAGTGTGGGTGCTGAGTTTCTGCCCTGCCATCCACCAGCCCATCCTCAGCAGTAGAGCCCAAAACAGGTATTCAGGCACCAACATACATGAGAAAGAGTACCAGAGGTTCTGGCTGGTCTTAACCTTGCTAGAAGTCCTCTTTCTAGGAGCAGAGCCCAAACCAGGGTTTGGAGATGCTGTCATGCACCAGAGGCTCTGGATGGCCTTAGCCTTGTTAAAAATTCTCTTTCCTTCTCTGCAGCGAGGTTGGATGAGCACAGTCTGGGGTGCCAAGAGAAGGACTAGACTCTGGGAGAGGCAGCACACTGCTCTGAGAGGGAGGTTGGACTCAATGATCTTTTGAGGTCACTTCCAACCCCTGATATTCTGGGACTCCGTTACCGTCAGGAGCTTGTGCTGCCTCTTGCCCACCAACCAAATCTTGGTTTGCTGGACTTGACTCCTCCAACTCAGAAACCCTCCAGGAGCTGAAGGCCACTAGGTGATGGTGTACAAACGTGTCACTGAGAGTCAAGTCAGTAGGAGCTGTCAGCTGAGTAATGGGGAGTGATTGTGGATGCCAGCAAGGGTGCTCAGAGCTGGTGGTCTCTGTGAGACCTTGCAGACAGAAGTCTCAAAACTGCAGCTGTGCATGAGCTTTGCTGCTGAGCCAGCCTCACATCTCAGGGCTGCTGTAAGCAAGGCAACAGGCAAAAGCTATTGACCTGAGTGGCGAGGGAGAAAGAAGAGGAAAGGTCTTGAGCAACCTTATCACTGGTATAGATCTGGTTGGCAGCAGCTGGTAGAGCTGATATCCTCCCCTGCATCCTCTCTGCAGCATCCTAATTGTCATCTCTCTTCTGAGAAGATCCCATTTAAAAGACATGAGTGATGCTCAGATCTGGAAGTGCTGGAGCTCAAACAGGGCACGTTTGGCTTGCTGTTTCGTGCTGGAAGAGTAGCTGTCCCAAGCAGCTTCAGATGTTACTGAGCTTGCAGGTCTCTGGGCTTGCCCAGTTTGAGGGTGGCTCTGATGATAACATGATCTTGATCCCTGTCACTTCTAAATCCACAAGAAATGTCATCTAAAGTGCACCAAATAATATTCTGATTAACTGCTGGATCCTAATGCAACTCCCTGGAGATAATGAGCTGCAATTTTCCCCCTGGGCCATACCATGATCACTCCAATTAATCCCAAGCAGTGATTATTAAACTCATGGCACTGCTTTCATTATCAAAGCAAAAATAGTTAAGCAGATGTCTGACTTCAGTGTTTGGCTGGAGGTGACCAGGGTGATTTCATCTTTGTTCTGGGAAAGACACTCTCAGAGGCTTTTCTGCTCTGTGGCACAGTTCTGCCAAGGGTACAGAGGAGCCACCTGATAATCGACCAAATCAAATGTAGTTGATGTCTGTTAATGCTGGGGTTGGTATCCCAAAGGACATTGAGGGTCTGGAATGGGTCCACAGGAGGGTGACAAAGCTGGGGAAAGGTCTGGGGAACAAGGCTGGGGAGGAGCAGCTGAGGTAGCTGGGGGTGTTGAGATTGGAGAAAAGGAGGCTGAGGGGAGACCTCCTGGCTCTTTGCAACTGCCTGAGAGGGTGCTGGAGCCTGCTAGAGGTTGGGCTGTTCTCCCTAGTATGAGGTGATAGAATGGGAGGAAATGGCCTGAAATTGTGCCAGGGGAGGGCTAGGTTGGGCGTGAGGAACAATTTCTTTACTGAAAGAGCAGTCAGGCACTGGAACAGGCTGCCCAGCAAGGTGGCGGAGTACCCATCCCTGGAGATGTTGTGGACATCTGGGGAGATGGTTTAGTGGTCATGGTGGTGTTGGCTTGATGGTTGGACTGGATGATCTTGGAGGATTTTTCCAACTAAAGCAATTCCATGAACCTGTGAGAAAGTTTCTAGTTTATGTGAGAGAAGAGCAGTGAAGGCAGAGCAGAGGGATGACCAGGACAGAGGGAAGCAGTGCTGGTGAATTATGCATGACACAGGGAGGAGAGCCCTTATCTGCATGGACAAAGGTCTGTGCCAGGCAGCCCAGCTATCCACTTTACCTGCACCTTCCTTTTGCCTGCACTTTATCTCCACTCCCAGCTTGTAACTCAGCCCAAATATCAGAGGAAGCCAGAAGATTAATTTTCCCTGTTTGCATGGCAAAGGAGAGGGGACACGTTCTCACTCCAGACTCCCAGCTGCTTAATCCCACACCAAAGCCTGCTGAAGGAAAAGGCAAAACGTTTATCAGCCTTGCCCAAGTTGCTAGCACAGTGAGGGGTGCTCAGAGCCAGCAGCTGCCCGATGGCCTCCACAAGCAGATGGAGGCTCTGACAGCAGGACCTGGAGTGTGTGCAGTTTGGGGGAGGCAAAAAATGCCAAACCTGCCCCAGTGCAGTGAGGTGATTGTGCCACTCTCTTCTTCTGTGGTGAGACCTCAACTGCAGTACTGTGCTGAGCTATGGGACTCCCAACACGAGAGAGGCATGGACATAATGAAGCAGTCCAGAGGAGGCCATGAGGATGATCAGAGGGCTGAAGAACCTCCCCCATGGTGACAGACTGAAAGAACTGGGGATGTTCAACCTGGACAAGAGCAGCTGGGGTGTCTTAGGAAGAGTGTGTCTAGCAGATCAAGGGAGGTTGTCCTCCCCCTCTACTCTGCCATGGCGAGACCCCGTCTTGAGTACCGTGTTCAGTTTTGGGCTTCCCAGTTTAAGAGGGACAGGGATCTGTTGGAGAGAGTCCAGTGGAGGGTTATGAGGATGATGAGGGGACTGGAGCACTGCCTGATGAGGAGAGGCTGAGGGATCTGGGGCTTTTTAGTCTGGAGAGAAGACTGAGAGGGGATCTAATAAATGTTTACAAATATTTGAGGGCTGGGATCAGGAGTGGGGGGACAGGCTCTGCTCGCTTGCTGCCTGGGATAGGACAAGGAGCAATGGATGGAAACTGCAACACAGGAGGTTACACCTCAGCACAAGGGGGAACTTCTTTACTGTAAGGGTCACAGAGCACTGAAACAGGCTCCCCAGAGAGGCTGTGGAGTCTCTTTCTCTGAAGACTTTCGGGGCCTGTCTGGATGCATTACTCTGTGACCTGAGCTAGATTGTATGGTCCTGCTCTAGCAGTGGGGTTGGACTCGATGACCTCTTTGGGTCCCTTCCAACCCCTAACATCCTGTGATCCTGTGAGCTTCCAGGGAGACCTTAGAGCAGCCTTCCAGGACCTGAAGGGGGTGGAGGAGAACTGGGGAGGGGCTTTTTACAAGTGCTTGTAGTGAGATGAGAGACACTGGATTGAAGCTGGAGCAGGGAAGATTTCAGCTGGACACCAGGAGGAAATTTTGCACAACGGGAGTGGTGAAATACTGAAACAGGTTGCCCAGAGATGTGAATGAGGCCCCATCCTTGGAGACATTCAGATCAGACTTGATGTGGCCCTGGACAGCCTGCTCTAGTTGGAGGTGTCTCTGCTTACTGCAGGAGGATTGGACAAGATGATCGTTGAAGGTCCCTTCTGACCTGATGCAGTCTGAACTCTGTGAATCTGTGCTAGGGCCCAGAAGAAACTGTGGGGTTCTGAAGAGCTGGAATTTTTCCCTGCCCTGCCACCACACATGACCTGTCTGTCCTTTCAGTGTGGGAGCCCTCATCATCCAATGTTGCTCAAATATTTAAGAGATGACAACTCTATTGATACAAAAAACTAGACAAAGATCCTTTGAGTTTAAAGCAGGAAACATCAGCTCAGCTTTTATTTTCTGCTCCTCTCCCTCAGCTTACTCCCTGGCTTAAATGAAATCATAAATATCAGCCCACAAAGGTCCTTTGTCACTGCATGCAGTTCGCAGCTACAAGAGGTCATTCATTAAAAGCCAGACGAAGGCAATAGAGACTCCCATTGTTATTTAATGAGTTCAGGGTAAGGCCGGCGCCCCTCTGCTGACATTAAAGCACCATTTCTCTGTGAGAAGCAGAGATGGTGGACCTGGTGTCACTGCAGACAGGTTTGCCTGCTCCCATCCAAGTGCTCTTTGCCCTGATGCCAGTCACTGCTGGAGGAATTATCCTGAGGAGCTCACAGTTAAACCTAGCACATCCTTTGGATGGGCAGAGCAAAGGCAGCTCACAGAAAAATCAGAGAATCACAGAACTGTTTGGGTTGGAAAAGCCCTCCAAGATCATCCAGTCCAATCATCAACCCAACACCACCACACCCACCAAACCATGTCGCCAGGTGCCATGGCCACGCGTTTCTAGAACATCTCCAGGGATGGGGACTCCACCTCCCTGGGCAGCCTGTTCCACCAATCTGGAGACTGTTCCTTATGTCCAGCCTAGCCCTCCCTGGCACAATTTCAGGCATCTTCTCTCGTTCTATCACCTGATCCTAGGGAGAACAGCCCAACCGCCACCTGGCTGAAACTCCTCTTAGGCAGTTGCAGAAAGCCAGGATATATCCCCTCAACCTCCTCTTCTGGAGTCTCAACATCCCCAGCTGCCTCAGCTGCTCCTCCCCAACCTTGTTCCTCAGATCCTTTCCCAGCTTTGTTGACCTCCTGTGGACCCACTCCAGCCCCTCAATGTCCTTCTTGGAGTGTGGGTCCCAAAACTGACCACGAGATTCCAGGTGTGGCCTCAACAAAAGGGTTACAGGGCACGATCTCTTCTCTGGCCACACCATCACTGACACAGCGCCTTTGGCACCCTCCTCACCCAGTGCCCAGGCAATGTGCCCAGCACTACCTCACACAGCCTAGCGGTGGCTGAGGAGGCGCCGCAGCTCCACCCAACGGCATGAGCCTGATGCCATCTGCTGGCCCTGCAGCTCCGGCCAAGACATCAGAAATGAAGAATTCTTTCCCTACTAAATGTGCCAGCTTCCTCTGGCTGCCCTCACTGCTCAGCCTTAAGCTACTAAGCCTTTCCTGTTTGAGATAAGAGAAGATCAAGATGTTTTTTTCCCTCCACCTCCGGAGAGAGGTTGATGTTTTTCTGCTTGCTTTCCCCCTTTTTTTTTGTGTGTGTCTGAATGACTACTTCTGAAGGCCATCACGCTGTGACTGGGTTTGGATTAAAACAAACTTAATAAAGGTTCCCCCTGAGCACAAAAGCTGCACAAATGGGTTTGCAATTCCGGAGTTAATTAGACAGGAGCCTGTTTGAGAAGCTCCATCAGAGGATGAGGCTGAGAGGAGAAGGTTTATTATTGTAGGGCTGCTTGTTATCACAGCAAGACACCAGGGCAGATTTCTTTGCATTCTACCCCAAAGAAAGCCTGGGGTCAACGGTGAGCCCACTGGCATAAGCAAAGATCCCCATCACATCAAGAGGTTTGCAAGTGCTGCCCAGCAAAGGAGATTTTGTTGGCTGGAGGAGGCAAAAGGGGTTAAAGACCAAATGGAGTGAGACTGCAGGAGGAAATGGAGGAGAATTTCTGCCTGCAAATGTGAAGTGCTTCCGCCAGTAATTGCCAGAATCATTAAATTAGCATAAATTCTATTAACAGTTTTCCAGATGAGACATTTCAAAGCT
The DNA here is from genome assembly GCA_013396675.1 of Eubucco bourcierii. NCBI lineage: Eukaryota > Metazoa > Chordata > Aves > Piciformes > Ramphastidae > Eubucco > Eubucco bourcierii. Next base: position 11,948 of record VWZE01001801.1, on the reverse strand, counting down.
TCTCCCTCTCTTCCCAGACAGAAACAAAAGAGAATATAATTACATCACAGTACAGCACCTCCTGAAAAGGCTTCAACCCTTTCACCTTTTCTTCTCCCTTGAAATAAAACTGTACATGAAAGGGACTTCTCATCTCTCATCATGGAATTAATCAATCAGGTAGGAGGAAAGAAAAAACTTAGCAAAGCTTTTAGGGTCTAGGGTGGGATGGAGTAAGTGGCATGTTGCCCATTTGCCACATCCACACATCAGCAGGTGAGGAGGGTTCATAGATTCGTAAATGCCCAAACTGGGTTGTTGTTTATTTGCTTTTGCTGCCAAATCTGAAGCAAAGGACAAAAAGGATCAGGCTGGGATTTGGGATGGAGAAGGTTCAACATTTAACTTCTAGAGCTTGTGCACCCATATCTCACCCACCTCACAAAGTGCTCCTCTCCCTACCAGAAGGTGCTGTTCATGAATCATTATGCAGCTGGCATCATTAACACAGCACTAATGAAGAACAGGAACTCCAGGTTGCTCCCAGAACTGGGTCCAAAATGTCTTTTTCATGGATTCACAGACTGGTTTGGGCTGGAAGGGATGCAAAGATCATCCAGTTCCATGGCAGGACACCTCCCACTAGCCCAGGTTGCTCAAGGCCTCATCCAACCTAGCCTTGAATACATCCAGGGAGGGGACAACCTCCAGGGTTCTGAGAAGTTTTTTTGGGGTACTCATACCCTGATGCCCTTGGAGCTCGCACCTATTGTGTGGGTGGGGGCTTTTGAGGAGGGACTGTTTACAATCCCTTGTAGTGATAAGATGAGGGGTAATGGATTTAAGATGGAAAAAGGAAGATTTAGACTGGAGATTAGGAAGAGACTCTTTACAGTGAGAGTGGTGAGACACTGGCACAGGTTGCTCAGGGAGGCTGTGGATGCTTCCCTTCACTGGAGGTATTCAAGGACGGGCTGGATGAGGCCTTGAGCAACCTGGGCTGGCGGGAGGTGTCCCTGCCCGTGGCAGGGGGTTGGAACTGCATGATCTTCACGATCCTTTCCAACCCAACCCATTCTAGGATTCTATGTATTAGAGGATGATTTGGAAGTAGGACATCTGACCACATATGTCTCATTTGAGTAACACCAAAACCCAACACCGAAGGCAGTAACTCAGCAGAAGCACCATGGAGGTAATCATCTAAATTAATGTGTCTTTATTGACACCAGAGTGCGGATGACAATTTAAAAGGAAAGAGAATTTGCTTATGAGCAAAAGCCTCCTTAACTCTTAAGAACAAGAATAAACAACTCAACTGCCTATAAATCTGATTTGCCAATGGAGACATCTTGGCTCTGAAGATTTAGTTGCAGGCAGGAACTGCAGGGGGCACTGGGACTGACACTGAGACAGCTGACCCTCCTCAGAAATGGGGCTCTAAGAAGTGTTGGGATGGCCTGTGCTTGTACAAGAGACTCTCAGCACAGTCATGTGCAACTTTCAACCTCCAATTTGCTTTCCAGATTGGGGCAAATTGGGCTTTTTTGATGATTTTTCCATGCCATGATGTCAAGTATCAAGGTTGGTGCCTCTCTCTTGCTTCACCACTGACTCGGATGATGAGTTGTTTCTCTTTTGGACCACAGTTTCCCTGTAAGATGTAGATAATAGTGAGTCTCCTCCTCCAGGAAGCTTCATTAATGTTTACTTTTCAGAAGACCTTGAAGCTTTTTACAAACTATTATGAATTAATCACTATTAATTAAGTTAAACCAGACTATGTAACCTAAATAAAGCAGTCCTGACAAAGCAGCTGGGTGTTAGAGCGCAATCTGCTTTACAAACTTCCTGTTCCACTTAGCAATTTCAAGCATTTAGTTTCGCTTTCTAATTGTTAATATACATTCTGCCATTACCTGCTGTTTTGCTTTGGATGTGAGAGATTAAAAAACACTGTTGGTTTATGATTATGTGATTTCACTTAATTGTTGGCTTTTGGGTTGTGTTTTATTGGTTTGCGTCTTAAGTGCTTGCAAAGACAAGAGTTGTACAAGGTTGGAAGTGGGGTTTTGCCTCTTGACACCTGGATTGATTGTTTGATCAACATTTCAAAGGCATAAATTAGTCAAAACGTCCCATTTCTCGAGGGACAGTGCTTCATAAAGGGCCTCCTGGTGAGGTTTCCACAATCTGACCAAGCTGTTTGCTGGAGCCCAGGCCCACCCCGGCCGTGTGCTAAGGGCTTTACTTAAAGTCCCAACTGAAACAATTTTTTCTCCCTGACAGGCCCCTCAGCATCAGTTGGGCCCTCTCGGAGCAGCATCTTAGGCCCTGACAGCGTGGCCGGCCTGTTCGGTTGCCAAGCAACCCGTACTTGAGGCAGATATCAGCAGTAAAGATGGCGCCTGGCTCGCGTCACCGTGCGTTGCCGCTCCCGCCTGCCGCGCAACAGAGAGTGAAGAGAGAAGCCACGCCCCCAGCCACGGTTTCAGTCAATGAAAAGCCGGGAGCGTGAGGAGTGCACTGTGATTGGCTGCCGGCAGGGATTGAAACTGTAGTGCGGGACGGTTGAGCTGGGCGGTTGGGGCGTGGGCTGGCGGCCGGGAGCGTGGAGGGTCGTGAGCGGCGGCACCGGCACCCGCACCCTCCTTTCTTTCCCCCCCCCCGATCCTGGGACTTCATATCGGCGGTGAGTGCTCTGTTCCCAAGTCGCGAAGCCCCTTCACCGGGCGCGAGGAGCCGCCTGCCTAGCGCAGCGTGGGTCGGTGCCTTGGGCGCTCTCGGTGCCTCTTTCCTCAGAAACTTTTTCTCTCTCGACTTCCCGGGCAGGGGTCATGTCTCGGAGGGCGGCTGTGGATGTTTTCTGGGCTGGGTTTGTTCCTTGAGCCGCCCCAACCCCTGCCCCGGGTGGGGCGCGGCGCTAATAGGAGTAATGTTGGTAACGAGGGTCTGAAACTGTGCCCTTAGTAGTAGAGCGCAACGGCTGTGAGAAGGAACCGGGGGAGCGGGGAGGTGTTGAGCCTGGAGGAAAGAAGGCTGAGGGAAGATCTTTGGGCTCCCTGCAACTCCCTGAAGGGAGGTTGGAGCCAGTCGGGGGTCGGCCTTGTCTCCCAGGGAGTGAGAGATAAGCCGAAATAGCGTCAGATTACCTCAGAGGAGGCTTAGGTTGGCCATAAGGAACAATTTCTTCCATTTGAAGGTTGTCAAGGCCTGTCTCAGACTGCCCAGGGCAGTTGTGGAGTCGACACCCCGGGGAGGTTTCTGAGCCCTGGAGATGTGGTGCTGAGGGCCATGGTTTGGTGGTGACCTGGCAGTGCTGGGGTAAGGGTTGGACTGGATGATCTCTAAGGGCTCATCCGACCAAACCAATTGTCTAAGTCTATGAAGCCTTTTGGCAGAGCTTCCCCAGCCACTGTAGCACACATATAAAGTCCTGCGATTTCTGTGTGTTTGTAGGTCATCTAAGTACCAACTGAGCACTTGAAAGTTTTCTACTGTGGTCTCCTAAGTCGAGCTGGTGCCATATCTCATCTGGCACCTCTCCCAACTATGTCTGCACCCACTCCTACTAATTCAATACTTTAGGCTGCCCTGTGTGGCCCTGGAAGCTCTTGCATTAGCGGGGTAATTTCTGTGCTGCTGAGCTGGAGGCTTTCCTCTTCATTGCTTCTTTTTATGCCCTTATTGCTCTGTTTGAGGAAAATGTGCTGATTCTCTGAATTTGAACTGATCTTTTCAGCAGGAGCTGGAACTTAAAATGCAGCAAAATTTAGAACTGTATTAAAATTCCCCACATGGTTGCTCCTATTTTTACTTTATGAAGCTGTGAGAACTTGTAGGTTGTTAGTGTCCTGTAGAGTACAAAATTCTTGGTTGCCAGGGCCTGAGCTCTTCAGCCTTCCTGGAGGAGACTGGGTTGGGATCCCTCATCTTGTCTTGGGTTCTGAGCCTTTGTAGCGTACTGGAAAATATTTAAAGCAGTTAAGTGGGAGCTGGGCTGCTTCTCTCTATCTGTAAACTGTGGAGGGATGAGAATCTTGATTCCTTAAAGCAAAATTTAGTTGCATTTATTTCCATAAAACATAATTCTGAATGTAACTTTCTTCATGCGGCTTCTAAAACTTCTGTTTAAATCCATAAATGGTTAATTCTGAAGCCACTTTTCTTTGAGTGACAGATTTTGTGTTTAGAGGTGGGCAGAGGGGCCTGAACTGTTTCTTTAGCTCTGGTTTCTTGGCAGGATGATGGAGACGGCGATGCTGAGCCTATGGAGTCTGTTTGACCAGCTTGTGCACCAGGCTGAAGTTCTGAGTGAAGGCAATGAGTCTCGTAAGTTCTGGCTCTCAGCGGCATTGCGCCGCCTTTGGGCGTGAACCAGCCATGTCCTGTGCTATTCCCCAGCAGTGTGGGCAGCAGGGGCAGGAAGAGGATTCTGCCGTTCTGCTGCACTCTGATGAGACCTGCCTGCATTGCTGGGACCAGCACAGCAGAGATAGGGATCAGTTGGAGCAGGGCCAGAGAAGGCCACAGCATACTGCGGGGGGGCTGGGAGCCCACTGCTGTGAGGCCAGGTTGAGGGAGTTGGGGGTGTTCAGCCTGTGGAAAAGAGGAGGGTCCAAGGAGACCTTCTGTAGGCCTTTCAGTTCTTAAAGGGGGTGATGAGAAAGCTGTGGACAGAATTTTGACTGAGATCTGTAGGACAAAAGGCAAGGGTTTTAAACTGGAAGAGGGTCGGTTTAGATGGGACCTAAAGCAGAAATATTCTGTCTTGAGGGTGGTGAGATCCTGTTCCAGGTTGCCTGCAGAGGTGGGAGATGCCCTATCCCTGGAACTGTGGCAGGTCAGGTTGTTTGGGGCTCTGAGCAACCTGCTATGGTTGCAGATGTCCCTGCTGACTACAGATGGGTTGAACTAGATGACCTTTTAAAGGTTCCTTCCAGCTTAAAGCATTCTGTGATGGGGTCTCATGTTCTTGCTCTTCTGATTAGTACTACTGTGAAGGACTTGGTCTGAAGACCTACAAGATCTCCTGAACATACCTAGAGTGTGTGTGTTTGCTGAAACATGGTTTCCCCTCTTGAGTTGGGAGCAGGTTCTAACTAAGGGCAGTGAAAGGAGGGCTGCTGCAGCTTGAGCAGCTGAAGGTGTTTTTCTCCCCAGAGTTCATTCAGCTGGCAAAGAACTTTGAAGAATATTGCCAAAAATGGCAGAAAGTGGGACATGACCTCAGCAAGTACCAAGATCTGCTCAGGAAAACAGAGGCTGAGCGCAGTGCCTTGGAAGTGAAGCTGAAACATGCCCGAAATCAGGTGGATGTGGAGATTAAACGGAGGCAGAAAGCTGAAAGGGACTGTGAGAAGCTGGTGAGTGGTTCCTTTGTCACCAGTTAGCTCTTTGGAGCATGGAGACAAAAGAGTGAAACTCGACTGAGGACTGGCACTCAGAGCTCTTTTCCCTGGGGAAGACAACACCCAATAAGAAATTGCCCCAGCTGCTGGTAGCAGCCTGTGTTGGGCTGGAAAGAGGCAACTGATCCAAGGGCTGGAGGTCCTCTGCGGTGAGGGTAGGCTGAGTGAGCTAGGGCTCTTCAGCCTAGAGAAAGGAAGACTCCAGGGGGACCTTGGAGCAGCCTTCCAATACCTGTAGGGGCTACAGGAAGGCTGCAGAGGGACTTTTCGTGAGGGTGACTGGAGGACAAGGGGAGTGGTTTGAAGTGCTACAGGCTGGGGACAGAGTGGCTGGAGAGCAGCCAAGCAGAGAAGGACCAGGGGGTACTGGTCTACAACCAACTGAATGTGAGCCTGCAGTGTGCCCAGGTGGCCAAGAAAGACAATGGCATCTTGGCCTGTATGAGGAATAGTGTGGCCAGCAAGACTAGGGAAGTCCTTCTACTCTGCACTGGTTAGGCCACACCTTGAGTACTATGTCCAGTTCTGGGCCCCTCAATTTAAAGATGTTGAGGTGCTTGAATATGTCCAGAGAAGGTCACCAAGGCTGGTGAGGGGGCTGAAGCACAGATCTGTGAGGAGAGGCTGAGGGATCTGGGGGCGTGCAGCCTAGAGAAGGAGGCAGCTCAGGGCAGACCTTATTGCTCTCTACAACTACCTGAATGGAGTTGTAACCAGGTGGGGTTAGTGTCTTCTCCCAGGCATCCAGTGACAGAACAAGAAGACAGTCTCAAACTGCATCAGGGCAGATTTAGACTGGATGTTAGGAAGAAGCTCTTCACAGAAAGAGTGATTGGCTGTTGGAACGGGCTGTCTAGGGAGGTAGTGGAATAACCATCCCCAGAGGTGTTTAAAAGGAGGCTGGATGAGGCACTTAGTGCCATGGTTCCATTAATTTAGAAGGGTTAGGTGATAGATTGGACTCAATCACAGAGAATTAACGTGGTTAATTCTGTGATTCTGGTTCTGTGAAGCTGAGGGAGAGAAGGGTTAGACTGTATCTGAGGAAGGAGTTCTTCAATATAAGGTTGGTGAGACTGGCACACCTGCCCAGGGAGGTTCTGGATGCCTGCTTCCTGGGGGTGTTCGAGGCCAGGTTGGATGAGGCTTTGAGCAGCTGAGTCTAGCTGAGAGGTTTCCCTGCCCTGGTGGGGAGGTTGAAGGAAATGAACTCTGAGATCCTTTCCAACCTAAGCCATCCTGTGATGATTCTATGACTGGCTGCTGTTTGGAGCTGAGCTGTCATTGTCTGTCAGATTAGAGGCTCTGCAGCCATCAGCAGTCTGTTCTGAGAGCCCATCTGTGGAGTTGGGACAATTGGAGATTGCTTCACACAATAACACAGTTTATCCAGCTCCTGATCTTCTCCAACCTTTCCAGGAGCGGCAAATCCAATTGATTCGGGAGCTGCTCATGTGTGATGGCTCTGGAAGCATTCAACTGAACGAAGAGCAGAAATCTGCCTTGGCCTTCCTCAACAGGCCACAGACTTCTCTTGGAGGTGCAGGCAACAGCAGGTAGGGAAAAGAGCTTTTTGGCTGAGCACCACAAGTGTCACAATCACCAAATTGTTTGGGTTGGAAAAGCCCTCCAAGATCAACCTATCAGCCTAACACTGCCATGGCTGCTAAACCATGTCTCCAGGGGCCATGGCCAGAGGTTTCCTGAACACCTCCAGGGATGAGGACTCCACCTCCCTGGGCAGCCTGTTCCAATGCCTGCTCACTCCTAATCTGGAGACTGTTCCTCATTTCCAGCCTAGCCCTCCCTGGCACAATTGCAGGCCATCTTTATTGTTCTGTCACCTGATCCTAGGGAGAACAACCCAACCACCACCTGGCTGAGCCTCCTCTTGGAGGCCTTCTCCGGACCTTCTCCAGGCCCTCAATGTGCTTTTGGGAGTGAGTGGCCCCAAAACTGTCCCCAGGGTTTGAGCTGGGGCCTCACCAGTGCTGAATACAGGGAGTCCATCAAGTTGATCCAGCCCTTTGCCTCTGTGACACCCTCCGCACCCCTGTCAGCAGTCTGTTCCTTTGGTTCCAGTTGGAAATGCAACTTCTGGGAGGCAGGCAGGTTATTCTGAACCATGACTGCCAAAGCGATCTCAGTTTCTCCATGGTTTTTGCTCTTCAGGCTCTCAACAATAGATGAATCTGGTTCCATCCTGTCAGACATCAGCTTTGACAAGACTGATGACTCGCTGGTAATGTAACTTCAAGTTCTAGAGTTTTCCTCCACTGTAAAACCTTTTGGCTGTGGGGTAGTTTCTGGAGACCCCTTGGGTTTAGCTAACTGCTGTTAAACTGGTTGAGCTGGTTTGGAGTTTGCTCAGTCAAAAGCTGAAGAAGGGCCTGGCCAGAGGCTGGTTGTGATTTACACTGAGCTGATCAGTGTTGTTTCCCCCAGGACTGGGATTCCTCCATGGTGAAAGCCGTCAGGCTGAAAAGGAGAGAGAAGCGGGTATGTTGGATCCTTTCCCTTCAAACAACTTCAGCTGACAGTGTCATCTGTCACCTCCCTGCCACTTCTAGAGGTGGCCAAGCTACTAAATGACAATCAGACTTCAGCTGGATGTGCTGCTGCTGTATCTGAGACCTGCTGTGGGGAGTGAGACAAAGTTACTCCTGGTATTGTGAGTTCAGTGGCTGTAGTGGAACTCTGGTAGGGTCTGGAGCTTGCAGGAGAGCACTTGGAGATTATCAAGAATCCTCTAGCAAGTGAGAATTTTCATGTTCTTTGAAGGAACCTGTGCTGATTCTGCTCTGTTGATGTGTGGTGGGGACAGGAGGGACAGGACAGCCTGGATCCTCCCTAGCAGAGCTGGGACGAGTGTGGGACTTGTTTAGTTGTCCTTTTGTGTGTGTGTGTTTTGGTTTGGCTTCTGTTCTTCCTCCTTTCTTTATTATCTGAATTGGATTGTAAAGCTGCTTAGGGAAACTACTTGAAAGAGGAAGACATTGAGGCCTCCTGAGATACTTCATAGTAACTTCAATGTTGCTGTGAAAAACAGATTCCCTGGAAGAACTTCATGGCCTGTGGTGTGTGCAGCCACTTGATGAGTCCTAGTTGGCCTGAGCTGGTGTGACCCCCATGGCCATGAATATGTGGTGTCTTTGCAGCGCTCCTCCAGGCAGTTTATTGAAGGTCCACCAGGCCCAGAGAAGAAAACCAGAACTGTTGTCTCCACAGCAGACCAGGTATGGTGGTTCCAGTTGGGTTTGCATGCGTTTAGGGCAGTAGGTCACATCACCTACCTCTTCCTAGGATCAACAAGCTAAAAGTCTTGTGTCCAGTGGGGACTGCTGTCACTGACCACTTTCTCCTTACAGGGGAATGAATCCATCATAGCCAAGACAACTGTCATGGTCCCCAATGATGGTGGCCCAATTGAAGCAGTTTCTACTATCCAGACCATGCCTGGTTCTCGGAGAAGCCGGAGGAAGAGCAGTAGGTGTCATGTTTCTGTTATCCTGGTTCTGAAGCAACTTCTTACCAGTTCTGAAGCTCTCCTGAAATGTTTGTTACCTCCTCCCAGGGCCTCACCACAGCATCTGGTTTGCTGCACTTGGTTTCAAAGCCAATGTTGTAGACAGTGATTCCATTCAGTCAACTCTTGTCCTCTTATGTCTTCCAGGCCCTTTCCAGCCTCTGAGCAGTGAGTTAAACATCTGCAGCCAACAGCTGGAATCCAAATCTGAGAGTGAGAGCTGTGGCACCCCTCAGCACAATGGGGGAGTGAGGCTGCATGACTTTGTGTCAAAGACGGTAGGTCCACAGGCAGGAAGAACTTGAAAGACCATCTCCTTCTATCTTGGAATGTGGTGATACCAAGCTCTTGATAAGAGGCTGCCAACCACATTGTGTCCAGTCAATATTAACTCTCCTGGTTACCTGTATGGGTCAGGGAACACCTTCTCTATCATACATCCAGTGGAAGGCATAGAATCGTGGAATGCTTTGGACTGGAGGAATTTTAAAGATCATCTAGCTTCAATGCCATTGCCATGGGCCTACTACACCAGCTTGCTCATGACCATGTCCAACCTGCCTTTGAGCACAACTGCTCTGGGAAACCTGTTGCAGCATCTCGGCACCCTCGTGGGGAAGAATTTCTTCCTAATGTCCAGTCTGAATGACTTCTCTCAGTTTGAAGCCATCATCCCTCATCTTGTCACTCCATGTCTTTGTAACAAATCCCTCTCCAAGAACCCCTTTCAAAGTTGGTCCCAGCACTGCAAAGGGGACCAACTTTCTGCCCCTCAGCAGAGGGGCAGAATCCACTCCTGTCCCTGCTTCCCACCTGCTGGGGATCAGCCCAGGGCATGGCCGGCGACTGGGCTGGCAGTGCTTGGTGCTAGCTCATCTCCAGTTTTGCACCCTCAAGTCCTCCACAGGGCTGCTCTCCACTCCATCCCCCTAGCCTGCATTCATACTTGGCATTTCCTGGACTAAGGTGTGGGACCTTGCATTTGACTTGTTGAACTTGATGAGGTTGGCATTGTCCCATCTGTCTGGGTCCCTTTTGGATTGAATCTCCTTCCTCCAGTGTGTCAATCACAGTGAGCCAATGTGCAAGTCCTGCCCTAACCTCCACTGTGTTCTTCTTTCAACTCCACTATTACCTAGAGAGGTTGGACCAGATGATCCTTGGGGTCCCTTCCAACCTGGCATTCTGGGATTCTGTGATAGGTTATCAAGCCAGAGTCCTGTGTTCCATGTGGGAAGAGGGTGAAGTTTGGGAAGATCTCTCTCAAGTGCCGAGACTGCCGTGTGGTGGCTCACCCTGAGTGCCGGGACCGCTGTCCCCTCCCCTGCATTCCCACGTTGGCAGGCACCCCTGTGCGTGTGGGAGAGGTGAGTCTGGAGAGCCTGGGGCAGGACAGCTCCAGCACAGATGGGTGAGGGGTCAAAAGGTGCCCGTTTGGTTTTTCAAGGTTCATCTTCTGAACCCCCGAGAGGACATTTTCCATGTCTTGAAGACTTAGTATCTTTGGGTTTTATTTTCCCTTCTGCCTCTTAGGGGACCCTGATGGACTTTGTCCCTTCTACTTCTCCAATGATCCCTTCCATCCTAGTGCACTGCATTAATGAGATTGAGCAGCGAGGGCTGCATGAGGTAAGTGCAGAATGAGTGGGAAACCTGCTGATGGACCAGGCTGTGGTGCTGGGGACGTGTTGATAATCCAGCTACCCCCGACTATGATTTGTGGCACTTCTGAGTGAGGCAGGGTCAGGACTGGGTCTAGTCTTGTTTGATATCTTCTGCAACCTGGATGAGGAGGACCCTCAGTCAGGCTTGCTGCCAGTCAGTGAGACTTGGACAAAGATGGACAGCTGTCAGGGGATGGAGAAGGGTCCTACCCCTGGGGGATGAAGAACCCTCTACATCAGTACAGGGAGGGGTCACCTGTTGGGAAGCAGCTCCACAGAGAAGGCCTTGGCAGTGCTGGAGGTTAACAGGTTGTCCATGAACAAGCAACTTGCCCTAGTGGCCAAGAAGTCCAATAGCGTCCTGGAAGACGCATTCAGAAGAGTGTGGCCATCAGGGCAGGGGGAGGTTCCCTTGCTCCTGTACTCTGCCCTGGTGAGGCCACAGCTGGAGGACTGGGTCCAGATCTGAGATCCCCAGTTCAAAAGAGCCAGGGGACTGCTGGAGAGAGTCCAGTGGAGGCTGCAAAGCTGCTGAGGGGCCTGAAGCAGCTCTGAGGAGCAAAGGCTGAGAACCCTGGGGCTGAGAGACTGGAGAAGAGCAGCCCCAGAGGGGATCTCAGCAAGAGCTAACTAAGGGGTCTGTGACAAGCAAGAGGCTGGAGCCAGACTCTGCTCAGTGGTGCCCAGTGACAGGACAAGGCGCAATGGGCACAAACTGGAGCCTGGGAGGGTCCAGATGAGCAGGAGGAGAAACTTCTTTTAGTATGAGGTTTCAAAGCCCTGGAGCCAGCTGCCCAGAGAGGTTGTGGAGTCTCTTCTGCAGAGCTTCTGGCCATCGTGACCCTGGGCAATCTGGTGGGTGCTCCGCTGGAGCTGGGTAGTTGGACTGGGTGAGCTCCAGAGGTCTGTTCCAGCCCCACCGTGCTGGGATTTGGTTAGTGCTCAGGTGTGGATTGAGGGTGGGAGCAGCAGAAGACAGCTTTACCCTGGCAGCTGCTCTCCTGCCTCTGAGCATTGCTCTCTTCCCAGACTGGCCTTTACCGTGTGTCTGGCTGTGACAAGACAGTGAGAGAGCTCAAGGAGAAGTTCCTTAGGACAAAGAGTGTTCCTCTGCTCAGCAAGGTGGATGACATCCATGCCATCTGTGGCCTTCTCAAGGACTTCCTACGCAGCCTGAAAGAACCTCTCCTGACCTACCGCTTAAACAAGACTTTCATGGAAGCTGCAGGTGAGGAGCTGCTAAATGCCTAGAGGAAGGGTCAGAGATGTCTTGATGGGGACAGGTTTAGGTGTCCCACAAGCTGGTAGGTCTCAGTGCTCTGTGGAGCCCTCATGCAAGAAGAAGGCTTATAGAGAATGGAAGCGAGG
>VWZE01001799.1:305520-395284 GCA_013396675.1 Eubucco bourcierii | reverse complement strand
TGAAATAAGCCGCTGCAGACGTGTACAATAGTTCACACCTTCGGTAGGAATGCAGATGTAACCCATGACACTTTAATGGCTCCACACTAATGATACTGCAGGCACTGTGTATTGTGTGGGATGGTCCTGCTAATATCTCTGTTGTAAATCAGCAGGATGTGCTCTAATGGCTGTGAAGAGGACAATGAGACTGAGACAGTGATCAGCATGTGACCTTTGCTTTCCAGGCACCTCAATCTTTTTTACATTCAAGAACTAAAATTAATTTGTGTGTCTAAAACAAACTGTAATTAAACTTGGAGATCTTTTCCCCTAGGATTTCTGAACTCATCTTTGAATTGAATATCTGTCTGAGTTTGTTGATTTGGTTTGTTTTTTTGGTGTGGTTTAGTGTGTTGTTTTTTTTTTTCAAATAGAGATAATAGAATTTCTCCTTTTTAACCTCTATTTTCTATTAGGTAAGATCTCCTTTAGTTACCTTTAGAGTGGAATTTTTTTCAGTGAAATATATTTGCCCAAAAGTGAGACTCCTTAGTACTTTTTTAATAAAAATCCTAGAGTATTGTGTAAGGATGGAAGAAATGAATTCATTATTGTGCTGCGGCAGCAGAAACATTAAAGCTTCTGTGAATTATTTTCACTTAAGATACTATATGAAAAATCATTGCTTCCTTCTAAGAGAGTTTTGTATTTTAAAGGTCCACTTCCAGTCTAGAAGTCTTTAGTAGCTTTATTCAGCCCCTGTGGTGTATTTCAGATTTATTGCAAAGCTCTAAAGAAAGCCCAACTTTCCTGGGGTTTGTTCCAGCTCAAGTCACACCAGGGTTTAACAATGCTGTGTATCCTCAGTTGAAGCAAGAACCGACTGTAGTTTGTGGTTCCACATCTTGTGGGTTCTGAGAACGTTCTATCTCTTAAATTTTTGGAGAGCATAGAGAATGCAGGCATCAGGAAAACACCAGGACTTAGGCACAGACAAAGCAGGGAAGAGAAGGAAAGGGTAAGTTGCGTTGTGCGGAATGGGAATTTTGTATTGATGTGTCTGGTGCTTTCAGTTCGGTTTATAGTTTAAAATTTTTAAAGTGAAATGGAAATTCCTGGCACAGTGCAGAGGAAGAGGTTTGTGATGGCCTGGCAAGTCCAGTGGAAATTATTTGGACAGGGAAGTGTGATCTGGGAAGGTGCCATCTGCTAAATAAGATGTAGAACAGATCACTTAGTATGATGCTCACTCTGAAGGGAAAATAGGATTGTGGAACTGAACTGAAGTGTGTGAGATGACTTTTTGAGTTTAGTTCATATTACACAGGCACTTGCAGCAGAGAGCTATTACAGGGCATCATTGGGATTCATCCTTGCTTTGCTCTGAGGGTAAAGACTTCCTGCCACTCTTGAAGTCTGGGGGTGGGGTGGTGGAATTTGTTGTTTGTGTGCTAGCAACCCCTAATATTGAGAAAATTGCCTCTAAGTCCTTTTAATTTTCATCTTATTGCAGTGCTAATGGTCCGTGGTGAAAACCTTTTACTTGCAAAAGTGGTTTTGAATGTACACAGAAGTGTCCCACAGGTCTGCCTCCTTTTGGGGCTTTTTCAGGTGCCCCTGATGCTAGAAGGTCTTGCTTTCTCTGAAGACAGTAGTAGCCTGGAATTTAGTGTACTTACTTCTGTAGCAGTAAAAGCCTGAAAGAAAACCTTTTGCAAGAACAATCAGCCTCGTGTTGTGGATCCCATTTACCAGCATTGGTTTTGATGTTATTCCTGTCATGTTTTCTTTTTTGTTCTTAGATATGTTTGAGAATCTGCTTGATATTTCTTCATTTTAAATTAACAAAGCATCTATGAAAAAGATGTCTCTCTCTTTATGCTTTATTTCCCTGGTAGCTGTCTCAAATGACCCTGTAAATCTGTCATCTTGGGCTCTCTTACATGTTATGAACTTGGGCAAGGGTAAGAAGATAATTACATACAGACAACAGAGAATATTGCTTTATATTGCCATGGTGAAGGAGCTGTTGGTGAAAAGAAAGCAAATTCAACTGAGATCCTTTTCTTGGAAATTGTTTTGGTGATGGTCTCTTTACCAGCACTAGCAGTTGTAGTGGTAACAGTGTAATCAAATGTGTTGATTAATGCTCTAGCTAGCTTCTAAATCTCTAAGCAGCATTACAACTGTAAGGCTGAGCTACAGGAATGCTTCATCATGCTGAAATGGAGTGTGCTAGTAACAGAGACAAGACAGATCTTTTGGGTTTTATCCATTAGTTTACCTGTAGAATTATTTTCTACTTTGAAAACATCAGAAAGAGGAAAAATGTAGCAATGGGTTTCTGTATTTTTCTTGCTGTTTTTCTTGAGTGCTTTCCCTACAGTTGCTTCCCCCTCATCTTTATACTGGTTTTGTGTAAGGTGGGACAGGGAAATGCTGAAAGGGACTTGTGGGAGTACAGTCGCTGCTTGGCTTTGACATCAGTGTAACTGACTTGTGCGATACCTGCACCTAAACACTTGGTTCTTATCTTTTAATATGATAATCTGTTCCTGGTTTGGATTTCAAGGTAACTGTACCCTTGAGATACAGACACACGTGATTATTTGTGTAAAGAGATGCAGATTGAAAGATTTCAGCTGTTAACCTTGGAATTAACAGTACACTCTGACATCGGTGCCTCAATTGTTTTGCTGAGATTAAACATTTATCTCATATTCCAAGCAATATTATCTCTGTTAGTACATTTGTGATACTGTTCATGTTAGCTGATCCCAAGTGGCCAGGAAAAAGAGCTTTTTGGTGTTCAGGTTGTTCCTGATGCAGATGGATATTCAGCCCCTCTTGAACGTGAAACTTAGTATAGTTTTATTTCCCAAACTGCCACACTTTTAAGAATAAGGAGCAATTTATACTTGGGTCAACTCACTGTGCTTTAAGGTAGTAACTGTAAGAAGAAAAGCAGTAATCCCAGGCTGGAAGCATCCATGACTTGAAGGGGCTATAGCTGATTGTTGATAGAAGTAGTGAAACTGCTTTTGTCTCAGTGGAATTACTTTTTTTTTTTTTTTTTTTTTTTTTTAAATTTAACTGAGGGAGTGAAAAACCTGTAGCCAAGCTCTCAATGAAACTACCATGAGCTGCATAAGTGAGCTAAGTAACCTGGATATATTTGAATATTTGCTGAACTAAGACAGTAGGACAAAGGAAAATCTGTTACTTTAATAAGCCAGGCATGCCGTGGGTGTAGGATATCCGTTGTGCTCTTGGAGAAGCTGAGTGCTACCAGAAGCATGAAGACTGGTCTGTACCTTGTGTCCAGTTTTGGAAGAACATGTGGTGAGAAGAGAAATCTGGCACGTCGTCTGCTTTATGGTTAAAAACAAGCACTGTCAGTTCTCAGTGGGTTTATGTCTATCTTCATGACTGTTACTGCAGTATTTAAAGCTGGTTAATTTGAGATATTTCAGAGGGACTTCAGAATTAATCTGTTTTGATAGCTGCTTTCAAAGTTGTTCAGGAAAAATAATCTTTTATGAAAGCAGATCAAATACAGCAAAAGGCTACTGTGTCTGCAACTTTGTGATTTTTGGTTGGTGGTGTGTTGTAACAGATGGGTGGAGAGTGTTTATGCAGCAAGAGATTTTGTGCCTTAGCCTTACTGTAAAAATGAGGCTGAACAATCTAGGCAAAGACTGAAAAAGAGGGCCACTGCTAGGAAGTTACCAATGAACCTTTTTTATCTACTAAAAATTCTGATTTAACTAAGTCCATTTCTTAATATGGTGATAATACTACACTGCATGATGTACCTCCTGAGGACAGGAAACAATACCTACCAGCACAACCACAAGAGGAGTTGGAATATGTGGTTGGGGTATATGAAGTTAGCACATCGTCTGTCCTTCTGTTTACTGTAATTAATTGACCATTTTTCATAATCAAACTTTCTCTTTTTGTAGGAATTTGTTTACCAGAAAGCAAAGTGCAAGATTTGAAAAACAAAATGATGTGGGATGGAAGTTGTTTGGAAAAGTACCTCTCAGAGAAAACTCACAGAAAGATCCAAAGAAAATACAAAAGGTATTTGCTGAATTCTGTGTTGGGATTAGTGGTTAATACAGAAGCCACTTAGGTTTATGAACCCTCTGAGGATTCGAGTAAGTTAATTGCTGGGGAGTTGGAGTCCTGCTATGAATCCAGCAGCAGTGAGAACAGTTTGCCCACCTCAGATGCAACGGAAAGCTATAGGGGTTTATGTGCAGCTGTGCTTAGCAAGTGTGATGCAAGGCCTCGGGAGCATATTGCAGGTGTGCGGTAGGTGGAGTGGCAGCCTAAGAGCTTTTCAGTGCACCTTGTTTGTTCTGCTCTTACTGCTCCATCGGTCCTTGTTCAGCCTTGATGGTCACGTTAATACAGTATAGCTACCAGCAGCACGTTCCTACCCCCTCCCACCAAACTGCTTTGATCTGGTTTTCTTTCAATGATTCCTTTATCAGAGAGTTTTGAAGAGAGGGGAGATGGAAAAGTCTTGTTCATTTTTGGCATCACTGACAAAAGTTTGCAACTGAGCTGCGTTCGGCTCGAGAAACAACAGGCTTGCTTTTAGGAGTAATACTCTAACAGGAAATAAATCAAGATTTATCAGCTATGTTTTTCTGTGGTAATTGAATCATGACTGTGGAATCAACTCTAACACTATAAAGTGAAAATGAGCTCTTTAAACAGCTAAATACATTGCTTGGTTCATAGGTGATGCTTTTTTATGGGATGGAATGTTAACAGCACTCTGGGAAGAACATTTCTAAATTGGTTTGGGCCAGTTATCATTCAAGTGGATATTCACATAGTGGTTTTTTATTTTTCTCTCTAATCCTAGTTGATTAGTAAAATCACTACTCAAGATCTGTCTTTTGGTTTAAGTGTTGTAGGTGGAAAAGGTTGTTGCAGAGCACCAGCACCAGCAGGAAACACTGAAAGAAATAGCTACAACCCATGCTTTAGGCAGACAGTGATGAGAGCTTCTGTTGACTGGTGTGTTTTATCCAGGAATAAAACTGCCTAAAACCACAGAGCAAAGTATTACGATGTGTGGAGGTTCTTGTGCAGATCCATGTGCAGAGCACTCCAGATGCAAGCTGTGTAGCATGGCCAGCTGCTGCTGTGGGTTCTACTTCTGCATCTGCAGCCTCTGCTGATGGATAGCAGTTGTCTAAAAATACCAGTTTTTCTAAGTGTTTGCTTAACTATGCTGTGTGCTGTGTTCAGATGGTCCATTCAGGGCCTTTGGTAGAGGAAGTGGTTGCCTCAAGCTGGCAACTGGTTCTGGCGGGAGATAGATCTACAGTTTTGGATAAAGCGTTGTCTTCTGTTCAATTGAGTTTGGATAGATCACTAGAGGAATCGTTGTGACTTACAGCTGTAGTCGTTAATAGTGATAGGGTGATTGAATGAACTCTACCTGCAAACAGAGTTTGAAGCATTCCAGGCTCTCAGATGTCTAATGCAGCTTTTTAATGTTCTGCAGTGGAAGTCTGAAGGTATAAATCACAGTATTACAGTATCGCAAGGGTTGGAAGAGACCTCAGAGATCATCAAGTCCAACCCATCACCACAGCCCTCAAGACTAGACCATGGCACTAAGTGCCATGTCCAAACGTGCCTTGAACGCCTCCAGGGACGGTGACTCCACCACCTCCCTGGGCAGCCCATTCCAGTGACAAATCACTCTCTCAGTAAAGAACTTCCTCCTCACCTCCAGCCTAAACTTGCCTTGGCGCAGCCTGAGACTGTGTCCTCTAGTTCTGTCACTGGTTGCCTGAGAGAAGAAGGTAACCTCCTCCTGGCCACAACCACCCTTCAGGTAGTTGTAGACAGCAATAAGGTCCCCCCTGAGCCTCCTCTTCTCCAGGCTAAATGAGCCATTTCCTGTGTTCTCCTTCTTTAGGTTTACCTCCAGTTGCCAGCCTTCAGAAAGGCAGGATTTAGCTCAGTCATAGTGTGCTTGAGTGCCATTTTTTTTAAGACCAAAGAAACCTAAGTGCAGTTGCAGTGGATGAAGGCTTAGTTACTGTGGTTAGTCTAAAGCTAACCTACAGTTGTTCTTGTTGCAGTCTCTAGACATAAATGTAACTCTGGTTTTCACACTTAAGCATTATAACCTCAGCCTTGCAAGCTGCCTTAGTGCACTGCTGTTTCATGTGTTTCCTTCTTATCTGGTAAAAATAAATTTATATTTTAATCATATGTAAAGGGCATCTATTTTTTTGGAAGTAAATAAAAATAAGTAAAGGAAGAGAAAGAGAAAACTGTTTTGTAACGCTGAAGTCCTACAATTATTTTTCTTTCCAATAAGAACTGTACTAAATAGATTATTCAGCAATTCTAACAGGCTGTATTACTCTACAAAGAGTGTGCTGCCCTTGTCCTGACTTGAAAATTACCTGTCTCAAACAAACTTGCTATCATTTAAACAGGTAAAACAACAATAATAGCTTTTATCCACAGTAAAGGGTAACTGAATACTATAGCAGAAGGATTGCTCCCAAGTTTTTTAATAATAGAAGAGTGTAATATGACTCTCCTAGGTATTATCATCTAGCAGAGTAAGCAGCCAAACAGCTGCTGCTGATGCTATTGGAACTTCTTCACTTGTGTTATGAACATGTGGGAGCACAGAATGTTATGAACATCTAGAAAATAATAAGCTTTGAGTGTAATTTTTAACAGTTATGAGAAGCTACAAAGTACTTTTTGGAAGGAAATGAGAGATTGTTTTTACCTCCTACTGCAGTTTTAAAACGTTTATTTGAGTTTTGTCACTCTCTGAAACTCCTCATAAATAGTCTGGGTCAAAAGCCCTGGAAGCTAGAGGGATCCTAAACAGGTGTAGCAGGTGATGTGTAAGGATAGATATCTCCTTTCTGGAATACAGTTATATATTTGTTAGTTGTTACTGCAGTTAAAAATGCACTGGCTGTTCTCTGCTGAAGGGGCTGTTTAAATGCCTGTGATAAGGTCCAGGGGAAATGTTGAAGGTTTAGACTTATCCAGCGTGACCATGAAGTTTGTCATAATGGAAGCAGTTACTTTGTAGCCCAAGCTGATACTTAGTGTGAGATGGAATATAAATAAGCATGGCACAAGATTACTTTTAAATGCAAGGAGCTGGACTTTTGAGGAAAAAGTAGGTGGTTCTTCCTAGCCTCCAACATTTCAAGGCCAAGTATTAGGTCTTCTGAAAACTTATCCATCCATGGGTGGAGTTTTGTTCTCATTTGTTGTTAAAGGAGAATCCAACATGCAGCTGGCATTTGTTTGTAGGTTAGTGCACGTAAACATCTCCACCTTCGGTAGCCAGTGAATTGTTTGGTATTTTTATTGTGATAACCTTTTACTGTGCATGTTGATAAGAAACACACAAGAGACTTTCAGATTTCCCTCTTCTGTGGGTTTTCAAATTAAAATAGAAGTTTGTAGAGACCAAGCTTGAAGATACCAGCACATACTATGACATGTTGCATTGCAGAAACACTTGGCAAAACATCACTGTGCAGCAAAGCTGGAGATAGATCCTTAAAGGCAAGTGTTTAGCCTCTCAACACTGTGGTGGAACTGCCAGTCCTAATAGGAGACCAGTACTTGCATTGCTAAAATGTAAAATTGAGAAAGCTGCCAGACTTCAACGTGTTATTTTTGTGGTAAACAGAAGCAAAGTCCCAAGAAACCCGACCTAATGGTTTTCTTTGTCTCCCTTTCAGTTTGTACATCTCAAGCTTCATGTAAAATTTAAGAATTGGGGGAGGTGAAGGTTTTGAAAGGCTGACTCTTACCATGCTCACTAGGAACAACCAGCAAAGGTTATGGTCTGCAAAATGAATGGTGTTAGGTCATATGTGTTACTGAAAACCCAGAGGATCCCAATGCATGGTATTTAAAATCCTAGACTGCTACTTTTTCCTTAAATGTCTTCCTGAAGAGAGGCTGGAGAAATATCTTCTCATTTTATGCTCTCATTCTCCCTCCCTCTGAGGACACTTGACCTAATTTTTCACCAGGACTTTATTATGCTATTTTTGTGCNAAAGCTCTGTTGAGAAGTTGTCTCTTTAGCATGACAAAGTTCAGTGGCAAGAGTTCCATGAGTATTAAAGCCTGGAAACAGTAATTGGTTGAAGCTTGATGTTGAAGGTATGTTACCTCCCTTCATGTGTTTTATTTATATTTGTGTGTAGCATTAAAAAACTACAGTCTGTTCTGCTCAAAACTTAACCTTAAGTTGTAAAGATTATATTCAGGAAAACTTGGATGTTGATGCAGGTTTTTTATAAAATTAGGGAATGCACAGAAGTCCACCCATCCAAGTGGGTGGTGAGAGGTAATGTGAAGCACAACATCCATTTGAGTACAAAAAAACCCTTTTATTAGACATGTAAGAAACTGGCACTGGTAACTGCTTCAAGGGTAATGTCAGAGAAGCAAACATGGACATAGAAAACCACTCAAAGAGGCTTCAGTGCAATAGACTTAACACCTTTTCAATCATTTCTAAGGGCAGACAAGTATCAAACTTGAAGTCAGAGATTCTTAGAGATCTACACATCTTGATCAGGAAGAGAAATAGCAGAGGGATTTGAAAAGGGGAGGGGAAGTGGAACATGGTTGAAGTGAAGTACCTTTTCTCAGCACTAGCTTGGTGTACGTGCTTAAGTCATGTAGCTGAGTACAAACCTGCACATACTTACCTACAGAGACAGCTGTTTGCAAACAAAAATAGTAACTGTGCTGTGGTGGGTGTCTGAGCAGCACTGTGTTACCAGTTGTGCATGCATTGCTGAGTAACTTCTGTGCTGTCATGAAGATTGCAAGTACTTGAGGTCATATTTGCAACTGATTTGAGGACCTGCAAGACAAAGTGCCATATTCCTGTGACTATATCTCAGAATTAACCAGGTACACTGCTTGTTTCAGAGTGGCATTGGCATGAAGCTGACATGGCATGGAGAGTCTTTTTATTTCTGTTTCTGACTCAGAATGAGGGGAGCAGTTCTGACATCTTCAAGCAGACAGAAGAGTGTAATATTTGAGGCTAGACAGGAAAGATAAGCCTTCTCCTGAAACATCAGCACTAACACAAAACATCAGAGTAGTAGTTGCTGAGAGATTATTTGGAAGGATATGATGCTGAGGCTACACAGAAAATTGAGGTGAAGAGATCAGTGAATGGACATAGATCTTTATGGAAAATGATAGGCATATCCACTGTAATCCCAGCCCTTGGAATTGACATTTAAGGAAAGCACTGAACACAGATGTTGGTAGTATTTTGTTCTCAGAGATGTTCATTAAAAAGGCAAACAATGTAGCTGTCTCTTGCTCAAACGTTTACCAGATGCTTGCTCTACTGGAAGCCTTTCTTGTAGATGTTTCCACTTGTTTGATACTGCAGCATATCAGATAGTGGCAGTACATAGGGAAGCTCTGCACATGTCTGTATATGCAGATTAAATTATTTTTGGTGTTCTAAGTAGTAGAGTTGGTTTGGGTTTTTTTTTGTTGCTATGACTCATTTGAGTTGCTTCCAACATCACACTGTACCATCTGATGAAATAAACGCAATACAGAGTTCATAGGTGTACTTTGTGCTTCAAATATAGGGAACCACTCTAGGTTCCTTCCTTTTTGTGAAATAAAGCATGTCACTCTATATGAACCAGAAGGCACTTAAATTATTTACTTATAGCACAAATGAAATGTGAACCCTGAGGGTGAGAACCACCTGATACAAAACACATTGCATGATTAGAGGTGACAGACTCCAAAACAGCAAACTGTTATTTTTTTCCTGGAAGAACTAATTTGGCCTTATGGAAGCTAAGGTTTAAAATGTTTCTTAATTTGATACCTCTGTTGCTGAAAAGGTGATACTATATAAATACATGTATGGAAAAGTTGTTGAAGTATTCAGTGGCTGGAGCAGAGGACTGCAAAGCAGAGTGTATGGCTTGTTCTCTCTTTGGTGTTAAACTTTTGGAAGATCTGTGCATTATTTTATTCATTTTTTTTCAGTGTGATCATGTGAGACCACAGTTACAAGCTCAAGTTTTGTATCCCCTGTGTTCAGAAGAGAGAGGTAGATGCTGCTTAGGGTAAAGTGAGACATTTCAGAATGCTTGGAATGATACTTAAAAATAAGTAATAATGAGATTTTCTTCACGTGAAGTGGCCAAAATCATCTACCCTTACACTGTTTTAAGTACTCTTGATATAAATATGTAACAGGAGAATGCTGTGGCACTAAAGATGGTCAGGATGTCATGGTGGAAGATAAAACTTATAATAATAGAATGCATTGGGTTGGAAAGGACCTTTAAAGGTAATCTAGTCCACCCTCCCTGCAGTAAGAAGGGACATCTTTAACTAGATTAGGTTGCTCAGAGCCTGACCTTGAATGTCTCCAGGAATGGGGCCTCCACCACCCCCCGAGCAATCTGTTCCAGTGTTCCACCACCCTCATAGTAAAGAACTTCATATACATAATGCTATTTCAGTCCTGTTCTGTCATTATATTGCTATCTTCTGCTCTGCTGTCCATAAAAGGATTAAATTATATATATGGGTAAAACACATAGGACTGATGGCTTTTGAGGTATTAATTGTAGAACTTGCCAGAACACTTCTGCAGAGTGTGAGGGTCAAGTGTGTAGCTCTGATTTCTCAGGTCATTAGATCAGAAACTAATAAACTAGTGGCAATTCAGAATAGTTCTTTACTGCAGTTATGTAAAAAGCCCTCAGATATATATCCCTTACAGAGCTGTTTAAAGGTTTGATATCTGATCTCAGCAGTTTTTATTCTGTCTGCTAAGGGTATTCTCATAATCTGCTCTCTGCCTGAGGTGTCAGTCTCCAAAAGGTCTCTGATTACTGTATATATAAGGGCCTCCATTAAATGACTTCTTTTTTGTGGCCTGATGCCACGTGAAGAATTAGATCATAGTTTTCCAGCCCAAAGATCACAAGTTTCATTATCTGTTGGTTTCAGTTAAGCTTCTGAAAGACTGTCTGAGTGTTTACTCCTTTTCTTTCCGTTTCCTTCCACATTTATGTTGACCCACAACAGATACTACCAGGGCAACCAAACCAGTCTAACACAACTAGAAGCTTTGTTTTCAGCTGTGTTGCTTCCTCAATCTTGCATGTTGTACATACGCACAACTACTTGATGGTGACAGCAAAAAGTGACCTGAAAGGCCACAAAGACAGGGGAAGGCAGTGAAGTGTTGCATCTGCTGGGTCAGCTTAAATTTACCTGGCAAAACACTTTATAACTAAAAGGCAAGAGATTGCAAATGGATATGCAGTAGAAAGCTGTGAAGCAACAGAATGGCAGTATTGAAGCAGTGCTTAGCAGTCACACCCAAAACCCAAGGAGGAACAATTTTCTGTTTGCTTATGCAGTCGCTGTCCAGTTGCTGCCTTGTATGCTGAATCGAATGGGAATTCTAGTGGGAAAAACTACCCTGTGATGAGAGCTTGTGCACAACTTGAGTAGCCTCAGGTACTCTTACAATTGTGGCAGCCTAAAAATAGTGACTGCTACCGGCTGGTAGTGTAACGTGTGGCCACTCAGAGAGTCTCCTTAGCCTTTCGCCCACAGAAATGTCTTCATGACACCAGGGATCACACGAGGGTCAGTGTTCTGCAGAATGCAGAGGTGATGGAGTGACAGATGGCTGTTTCCTCTGTCCAGAGGAGCTACAATTGTTCTGTTTTCAGCCTGAGAAGCTTCAGTGACTTACCACAGGAATGCTGTTGTCCACTGAGGGCTGCTCTTCCTCAGGGTCCAAAGTTTTTCTGTGTTAATAGCTGTGATTTTACATAAATGCTTTGTGCTCTGTGGTAACTTGCAGTTTGAGATCACTTATGAGAAGAGGCTTTCACACCGGGGGCTGTAGCACTTTTCATGAGCTATGTTAACTTGCCGTTGTGGTAAATAGGTCTCTGGCACTACATACCAGAGTGGCAGAGATTTGTAATTAATTGGTGATGGTGAAGGAAACTGAGCCACACAGTGAGCTGTTCCTCATCTGCTATATTTCTACATCCATAAGTTGGATGGGCATTCACAGCTTGAGAACAATAGCTGATGGAACAGCTAGCAATTTTGAGAAGTTATCTTGGCTTTTGCACAGCCACCTCTTGAAAGCAGAATACTGAAATGCTGCTCTTTTCATGCTGGTCCTTGCTGCTCATATTGTGATTTAGGACCAGGCTTTGATAAAGGCTGTGAGCAGTGCAGCTAGGGAGCTGCAAACTGTGGCCAGTGAGCTTAAAGAATATGAAATCCCCAGTGCTGTGCTGGGACAAGGACAACTTCTGGTTGCAGATGAATAGAATAAAATGTGCATCGATTTAAGATGTTGCCACGAAAACGTAGGTATTTCCTGAGTTAGATATCGGAGCTTTTGCACATGGGAAAATGGGAAGCTTAATTAATCTTCATTGAGGCAAAATATTTAACAAGATGTGATATGGAAGTTGTCTGGACTGTGTAAGAGATTTTACATAAATGTGTAACATTTAGAGCTGTCTGAAGAGGACAAAGCATGAGCTGTACTGAAAAGGTGCTTGTGCTGCGGGAAGTGTTTCAGCACGACTCGGTCGCGGTTTCTTCGGATTTTAGGGCTGAGGAGGGGTTAATTGCTCTTGCCCTAAGGACTGTCACAGGGGCTGGCTCGGCGAGGGACGGCACCGCCACCCACAAATGCCCGGCTTGGAGCCAGGGACGAAGGGGGATGGGAAGCGTGTTATGGAAGACCACCAAGGGGAGAGATGCCGATGTGTCAGGAACGCAGCAGCTTTCGCTTAGGCTGCTTCAGGGTGATTGTCGCTGAAGCGCACGAGCTTATGCTACCTTGTTCCGGTGGCACAAGAGGTGGGAAGCTTGCGCCAGGCGGAGGATAGCGACTGGCTGGGCAAGCGCTTGGCTCCTCGGGGTGCCGAGCCAGGGCCGGCGGAGAGGCGAAGCACGTCTCCCGCCAGCCGGGGCCGCTTCCGCAGCACAGCGCGGGCTGGGGCCGCCTCTCCCTCGGGGCTAGCCGCGCCGTGCGTGCTCAGACAGTGCTGGGCGAGACGGAGAGAACCGATCGTGTGCGTTGACTCCGCGGGTGATTAGTGGGGCTGGTGGGGCGGGGCGGGCGGAGGTGCTGCGCCCGCGGAGGGCGGCCCGGGCAGGGCTGGGGCAGGGTCGGGGCGGGCGGCCCGGGAGGCCGTACGGGCCCGCTCGGCGGGGGAGCCAGGCCATGGGGCTTCGGGGCCGCTGCCCGTGACGGACCGCAGCGTTCATGGTGAGCGGGGCCGTGCCGGGCAGCTGGCTGCGGGCAGCTGTGCTGCTGCTGGCGGGCAGGGCGGGGAGGGTGTTTGCTGGGCGTTTGGGTCGGGAGAGGTGGGATGCTTGGGTTTAAGGGTGCATCGGTGAACCCTGCTTTGTCCGCTTTTGAATCGGCTTTCAAGGTCCGGTGAAGAACCAACTTCCCGGGAAGGGGAGCTCTTTTGTGTGAGGCGAGGCGGGGCGGATAGACCCCGCCGGGGGTGCAGGGCGGTGGCATGGGCCCGCGGCTCGGTCTGTTCTGGCGTGGAGGCTGCTACCGGGTAACCGACGGGTCTGCTTGCGGCCAGCCGTCTCCCATCCCGTGCTGAGTTTCTAGCCGTGGGGCCGGAGTCCAGCAGGCTGGCGTCTGCCGTTGGCACCTAGCATGAATATTTCATGTTCGGCTTCCTGGGAGAGTGGTTACTTTTAAACAAACAGAGCCAAAACAAGATGACCTTGATAGAGGAGTTTGTGTTATTGTGGGTTCTGCGATGCCGCGCTGCTGGTCCCCGGGGAGGCTCTGTGAGTATGCGAAGCCACACAGCCCTCTCCCGGTTTAGTGCAGTTCATCCTCTAGCTCTTGCCCTGCGCTCCGGTGGGTTATTTCTGTTCCTCTGGAGAGATGGTTCGGGATCGTTTTCCAGGTCAGCTTCTCTTTCTTGTAAAGAGTTGCAGAGGATCGCTACAATTTCAGCTTCTTGCATGTCGACTGCAAAGCTGCCAGGTTCCAGACAGAATTAAACTTGGTTTCTGTGGGTTTGTTGTTTGGGATTTTTAAAAGCAGTGCTTTAATCTACAACATGCTCTTAGAACATCTTCAAACCCTGGTTCAGCAACTGTGGCTGAATGGTGAGTAGGTTAAGACAAAACCTGGAAGAAAGCCTAAATAGTCTCAGCGATAAGGAAGTATTCTAAATCCTAAATGATCAGCTCATCTTGAATCCTAAAATTAACTTGCAACCCTATCAGGTTAGTAACCCTTAGTTACACTGTAGGATCTAAAGAGCTGCTGAATTATGTGTACTTCTTTGAGATTTGAGTTTCCTCTTAAAAACCCAAAAAGCTTAAAATGAGCTATTGAGTGCTTCAGCCTCTTGCAGTATGCCTTCCTGTATGTGCAAATACTTCTACTTGCTCAGTCAGCAGATACTCTTTATGTGAGTTTATGGAGGCTTCAATTTGCTTCATTGCTGTATCATACATTGCACTCTGTTTAAGATTGCATTCTCTTCTTAGTGGAATAAAAGATAATTTTCATGAGCTTTTGTCCTCTGTGAATTTTGCCATTTCATTCTTTGTTTTGTTGGGGTTTTGGAGTGTGTAAGGATTTGTGGTTTTTCACTTTTCCCAAATTAAAAAAGCAGTTTTGTAAATAGTGAGTGTCACCAGCAGACATCTTTATTCTCTGTGACTACCACATGGAAAGGATGCCATTACTACAAAGGACTGGTAATCTGATAAAATGTGCCACTCCCATTTCTGTGCTGCTCTGGCTTTACTGTAGGGTAGTGCTGAGTAGAACACAGCAGTGAATACTTGCTGAAATGCTGGGGTGACTTGCTTTTTAATAGGTTTGAATAACTATACTAATATGTCAGTACTATAACTAGCCACTCCTATTCCAAAATAAAGCATTCCTTAACCAAGAAACTTTCGGAAGAAATCTGTAATGCTGGTCTGGAAAACTTTGTGCTTAAGGGAATAAGATGGCTGAATTTATTCCACTGTATCAAATAAAATCCCCATTACAACCCAGTGCGTGGAGTTTCTCTCACTTTCCAAAAGCGGTTTTGTTCTTCAGTAGAAGAGGACCCTGAAAATAATGTTCAGAAACCAAAATCAAGCAGCCTTTCTAACACTTCTGCTGTAATAAGCATTGGAAATGTGTTGTAGTGCCATATGCTGTAATTCTTTAGGGACATCGATGTATGGTGGTTTCTGCATGGTAGCAGTTTTGTGTGGATGCTGGTGGTTTGTCTTCCACTAGTAGTGTTTCAGAGGAGTGAACGTTAGATTTAGGCACAAGATTCATCCTGTCTGTGGAAGCAGTAATACTTGATTGTGTTAATTTCTGAGAAAGATCTAGTTTAAAAAAAACAAACAAAAACCAGTCTCCTAACTGGAAGAAGGAACAACCATTTGCTTTGTTTCTCTCAGCACAGTGGATATACTTTGCAGCTGATGGTGCGGCTGAAGCATAGCACGATGGTGCACTCATACACTGGTCACTATCAGCTGCTTCCAAGGACTTACTAGTGCAAGAATAATGTGTTGTCTTCTGAATATGCTGTCCATCACAACAGCTGTTTTTATTTTATTTCATTGTTTATTTTCTTGTTTAAGGTTTTTCTTTTTTTTCTGAACAGCTTTGTTAGCATGAGCACGACCCCTTTATTAAACAAAGCTAAACCCTATTTAGTAGTTGAAATACGTTTTTCTTGGTTCTTTTCCTTGTTTTCAAGCTGATGTCATACATAGCAGTATTAACTGGTATTAACGAGCCACATTCCAAATTCATGACAGTGTTTCCCGTCACAGCAATGCAGGCATCATAGGATTGATTGTTGAGATGGTGCCCAGATAACAAATGAGGAAAACTTTTTTTTTTCCTTTGTCCCATGAACTTCACATCCTGCACCCATGAGTCCTGCAGGACTAGCTTGAATTGGAATTGAGCTGTACAACATAGAGCAGAAGACTGTGTTGCTCTGTGTTGTACACCAGCAGCTGTGTTGCTCTGCATTCATGTATGGTTTTCTTTTTTTTTAAGGGTAGGGTTGGAGAAGGCCTTTCTGGAAGTAGTAGGTATCCTCTTTTAGTTTGAATGATCCAAGGAAGTTTGAACGTAATTGACAGCTTAGATTGGGAGACAGAAATCAGGAGCTGCTTGTGCTAATGGAAAGAAAACCCACATCTGGAGTAGTGTTCATAATGGTCAGTTTTTCACAGTATAGTTTATTTTAATAGAAATGTGATAAGCTACACATGAAATAAGATGTTTTTACAAGAGGCAAAATTCATTGTAAGGCTGAATGTAAAAGTATCAATAATACAGATTTGGGTTTTGCAGAGGTCTATATGACCGTGTTTGTTGTTTTGTGTATCACTCATAGTTTGAACACTTAATGCTTGCTATACCTCTTCAAGCTTTGAAGTAGATGGGGGTTGTATAAAGGTTAATTTATCACATTAGGTCATGGCTTTGATACATTCTCTTTCAAAAGAGTGTTTGTTGGAAAAATAAACAATAGTATGGTAGATGTAAGGCCAAGTCCTCTGTTGTAGGTCATCGAGATACAATAATTAAGGCTGGAAAGGCCTCTTAGGGGTTAGCTCCCCTCTTAGGGCAGAGTCTGCTTAGAGCAGGTTCCCAGGGCTCATCTACCCAAGTTTTGAATGCCTTCAGGAGTGGAGGTTCTATCACATCTCAGGAAGCTTTACTGTGTTTGATTCCACCCTTCTAGTGATACTTTTTTCCTCCCTTACAACTAGAATTCCCTTTGTAGCAGCTTGTGCCTGTTGTCTTCATGTTCTTTATTCAAGTGCCTCAGAGACTTCTACTCAGCCTTCACTGTGCTGTTACTGCTCTCTGCAGCTGCAGAAGATCCCTACAAACCCAGCTTTGAAGGCTGAATGTGCCCAGTTCTCTCAGCCCCTCTTCATGTGTCACTTGCTCCAGACTCAGGTCATCTTGGTGCCTCTTTGCTAGTCTTACTCTTGTGTATTAGTGTCTGTATCACAAACACAGGTGAATATGTTGTGTTCTGGCAAGATTTAGGATTGTTGTACTTCAGGGCAGCGTAACAAATGTGTGGTTTCTGTCTGACCATGACTTTAACCTTTTGGGTTTTTTTCTTTCCATCATTGAACTATTGCATATGAAAATAGCTTGGGTAGGAGAAATCTTACAATGAGATTTTATGACACGGAGCTTCAACTGCAAAACTATTTACATAAAATATTATAAATAGATCTTGCTTTATACCTCAGATAGTATCTGCTACTTGTAAGCTCATTCTTAGCAGTCCTTTATAAAAGCAGGCAATTAGAGGAACTTAAGGTATTTCTGCAAGTAGAAGGAATGAAAAAAAAAGAAATCCATCAAAACTCACTCCTAAATGTAGCTTTTAACTCAGTCTGTGAGGTTCCTCCAATTGTAAAGCTTTAAAGTGACTGTCGTAGTTGAGAGATATGAAAGCATTATCTTCAAAGACTTTTGTCTACCATATTTTTAAACTCATGTGAATCATCTTGATGTTCTCCACCCTTGTCATCTGCTCTGTTTTTTCTCTAGGAATATGAAGAAAAAACTGGACGAGGCCACAGACCACTCTCTCCTAAACAGAATGTGAGGAAGAATCTTGATTTTGAACCACTCTCCACTACAGCACTTATTTTAGAGGACAGACCAGCGTAAGTTTGGGGTCTCTTTAAAGTCAGATTAGCAAAGCTTTCCTTACTGTATGTATTTTATGAAAGTGGGATGATATGAGAAAAAAATGTTCAAACAATAGTAACTTTATTTTTACAATAAAAGCAATAGTCGTTAGTAGAGCAGAGCTCTAGTCCAGACTAATTCTGCCTTCTAAACATGAATGAGGCATTTTCATTTTTCCCTGAGAGAACTTAAGCGTAAAAATGAAGCTAGTATATGCTGAAGAAATGGAGAGGCAAGGATACGGTGTCCTGTTTACACAGAGAAAGACCACACCTCCATAAATAATGAAACAAAATAATGATCGTTCTGCAGTGGGTTCAGCATTGCATCTTAAAGTTTGTCAAGTATTTGATATGTTGTTTCATGCTTCTGTTACTGCAGGGAGTTTCTTGCCTGTGCAGATTAACTCCATGAGGATTTACCAGCAGCTGCTTTACCATGGCTTACTCCTGAATTAAACTAAATTCAGTCATGTTTAGTCAGTATATGAACGGTACCCATCCTTACAGGCATGGCACCTGCCTTTTTAGTACAGCTCTACATTGGCATAGAGAATGGGCGTAGCATGGGTCTGTGCTTTCATCAACACAAGAGTGCTCATATCAAAGTACGCCAGTTGTAGGCTTATTTGAGACACTTTTTGGCTTGACTGGTAGACGTGTGACAAGAATTCTTGAGATGTCTAGAACGATGCAAAATTGATGATTTGTCATAGCTGGTTTCATTCTGTACAGCTGGAAACAGCATGTACTAGCTTACTAGTTACATTAAAACCCGTCTGTTACAAGTCATTCTTCTTGTGAGATACTCTGGGAAGTAATGTTCAGACAGACTGAACTGGTGACACATTGCAGGATAACGTTCAGATTTTTCTTTCCTACTGTTGATAGGTTTGAGGAATTGATAGCAGGAAAGATATTTTTAAGACTAGAAAATTGAATCATCATTTCTTTAGAAGGGAAAACTGTGCTGGGCTTCAATGCTGTCCTCTGATAATTCTTCCTAAGGAATCTTCTTTGTTTACTTGCAGCTCGTATACTGTGGATTTTTTTACGTATGAGGTTTTAAGTAATTTGTTTTTGTTTTCCTGTGATGAAAGGATTTAAGACTTCTGGAAGAAAAACACAGTGAGATATTTCTTTCCAAATTGGTTGCTCTTGATTTTGCGCTCACTTGTAAGGTTTGGGTAAAAACTTTCTCATGAAAATCAATAAAGCTAGAGGGATTACAGAATATTCAACTGGAAAACGTTTGAGTTGACTCTTAAATACTAAATATCTCCTCACATGTATGGTGATGTCGTTAAGAGACGGGATAAATGAAGTGGTGCAGTTTAAGTTAGTAGAATTTGTGTTATTTCATCTGGTTTTCCTTTCCAAACTTTGCCAGCTTAGACTGTTGCTGAACACTTGGGTTTGAAAAAGATGCTGCTCAGTTTACATAAATGAAACTGGAAAAAGAGCAGATTGTTCTCTGTGATTAAACAAAGGCACCAACGTGAAAATCCTGTTTCCTTGTTCTTGTTACAATCCTGATTGAAAAAGAATATTCATAGGCATGTATCACATGGCTGTGCATGCTTTAGGTAATGTGATTGTGGAAGTTTACTATTAATGGTGCCCGTGGTGATGAGTAGCAACTGCCTTATGTGTGACACCTTGCAGGAATGTGAAAGTGTATTTTTGCATATCTTTTTTATTAAACAGAGATATAAATTGTGCCCTAGGAACACAGAGCAATGTTCTGCAACAGAGAAGAACCAAATAACTTGGTCATTTCCTGCTCTGATGTTTTGTTGATCCCTTAGTTGTATGAGATGCATCCTGGTTATGTTAATTACAAGTGTGATTAACTTAATGCGATCTGACATAAAGGGTATATCTATCTTATGGCAGGGATGTTACCAGTCCAGGCTTTAATCACAAATAGTTAAGTGCTGAAATTACCAACATAAGGAAATTACTCAGCATCTTTTGTGTATAAAAGTAGTTGTAACTGGTCAGTGTTCTTCCCTTCTCCTCTGCTGACATTGGCAAAAAATATTCTTTCCAGGGATTTGTTGTTCTGTTCTTTGATCAAATATTTTGACAGGAAGCACGATATGCTGCTCTTATAAAAACTTCTAGAATCTTCTTTAGACAGAATTGCCAACTTTCCTGATTTTAGCATTTATTTTTAATTTAAGGAACCTCCCTGCAAAACCAGCAGAAGAAGCTCAGAAACACAGACAGCAGTACGAAGAAATGGTGGTTCAAGCAAAAAAAAGAGGTGATGAAATTTCTTGTCTCCAGGAGAGAAGTAAAATTGAGGGGTATTTCTAAACCTGAAATGATTCTGTGTCAGTCTGTTGCTCAGTAACAGGAGGGATTTGTACCTCCCATCAAAGAAGAATCAATTCACAAAAGAGAGAGGAATGTAGCTTAATGAAAAAGCCCCACTGCAAGCTGAAAAAGACACCACTCCTAGAATCTATCAGGAAAGAATGTTTTAATTTGTCACTTTTAAATAATTGAGTGGCATCTGCTTGTGGGACTAGACTTACATAAAGGATGTTTCTCAGTTTCACTTTTGGAACAGCCTATTGAAGCTGGAGTACATAAATACATCATTTTCCACATAGAAAAATGTAGGTAGTTAATGTTCATTTGATAATCTCTCTCCCACTTAAAATTTACAGCTTTCCCAATGTTTTGCTCATAATTTCTTGTCTGGCATTGTTCTCAGAAGCATCACAGTTGCACTGTACCATGCACATCAGGTAGAACTGACAGCAGTGGCTTCCCTTCTGCTGGTATTTTGACCATCTGGGTTTTCTAATTAAAAACCAGCATTACAATAATAGGAAATTTGGACCCTGGAGTTTTGTGTCCAGTGAGATCTACTGGAAATACTTTTTTTTTCCCTTCAGTCATCCAGACCCCTGAGTCTTATAAAGCAGTGCAAAGGTGATGTGCATATAGGACTTGATAGCTTTCTGCAGGTGGTGTATAAATAAAAGTATTGGGAAAAATGAAATCATGCTCAGGTTAGGCATTGGGCCAGGTCCTTGTGCTGTCTTCACTGGACTGAATTATGGAATTCTATACAGATAAATATCCTGACAAACCCATTTTTCCTAAAGCTACTCCAGATAAGAAGCTTGGTGGAGTGATCTATTGTGTAGAGGTCAGGAAATCAAAGAGAGTGAACACCCTCTTTTTGTTCAGAGGAAAATTCAAAGCCTGCATTTAAGCAGGCTGACAAAGAGCTCCTATCAAAACTGAAAACATTGAGGCAGTTACTATGGTTCTGCTCAGGCACAACCTCTGTTGGACTTTAAAGTGGACCCATCAGGTTGTGTGTGTTCATTGCAAAGACCTTATTCATGGTACTTCTGTTCTTCAGTGAATTTTCTGTGCCAGGTCAGTACCTTCCATATTGTCTGTGTGTTTGTGCATGCACATCCTGTATTTCCACAGTGCTCCTTCAAAGAGTGGTTACCTGCATTTCTGTGTGTAACAAATTAATTGGTAGAAAAAATGGTAGCTGTTGATTCAAAAAGAAAAACTGAGTGATAATGCAAAAATGTAAACTAAGTTT
Source organism: Eubucco bourcierii (assembly GCA_013396675.1). Lineage (NCBI taxonomy): Eukaryota > Metazoa > Chordata > Aves > Piciformes > Ramphastidae > Eubucco > Eubucco bourcierii. The sequence continues at coordinate 373,912 of VWZE01001799.1, read as the reverse complement.
AAGCTAGGCATGACAAATATTTTCTTTTTAGGGAGCTGAATGTTTCCTGTGTTTGTGTTTGTGATGTATAACGTTTAGATTAACCATATGCTAAGTAGCATTAAAAATGTGGCTGTTGTGATTTCCTGACAGTGTATTTAAGTCCTAATCTACAAAGAAAACATGAGTGAAGACAATACAAAATTCGTATTATTTGAGCTTGTACTTTTGAGTCTACTATAAAGAAATAGGTGGGGGTTTATTAGGAAATACTCTGATCTGGCTTACTAGATGGGGCTGCAGAGATGCTAATTCCAGGTTACCAATGTGATTTCCTTTTGAAGGATCAAAGAATCCATGTATTACTCAACTCCCTTTGTCTCATCCATCCAAAATGAGCCCTATACAGAGCTTACTTTGTTCTTCACTCGCATTTGGCATCACTGCTTCTCTTGCTGCAAGTCTGGGGAATTTTTAGAATTTAAATAATCCACTCCACATTTAGGTGAATCTAATGTGTTTTTCCATGGCTGTATAGCCATGACTAGCTGGCTGGATACTTGGCTTCTGATTTTACTAACTTATAAAGGAAATTTGTTTTTTGCAGAGCTTAAAGAAGCCCAGAAGAGAAGGAAACAACTGGAAGAACGCTGTAAACTGGAAGATAGCATCGGCAATGCTGTTTTAACTTGGAACAATGAAATCTTGCCCAACTGGGAAACTATGTAAGACAGTATGTTATACTGAGTTTTAATTTAAAATTGTCGAGTCTGTGTCCTGAGGAGAAGGTATAAAGTTAGCAAGTATAATTTTAAGTAGTCTTTGAAGCTTTTGTTAGCAATTTGCTTTTGGACAACTGCAAAGCAAGTGAGCGACGTAAGTTCCAAGGTGGCTGGCAGTACCTGAAGGGTACCTACAAGAAGGCTGGAGAGGGACTGTCTCCAAAGACCTGTGATGATGGGCTGAGTGGTAATGGTTTGGAGTTGGAGGAGATTTAGATTGGCTACTGGGAACAAGTTCTTCACCATGAGGGTGGTGAAACACTGGAACTGGTAGCCTAGGGAGGCAGTTGAGGCCCCATCTCTGGAGATATTCAAGGTCAGGCTTGACAGGGCTCTGAGCAACCTGATTTAATGGATCAGGGATTTAATGTCAGCAGGGAGTTAGACTAGATGACCCCTGGAGGTCCCTTCCAACCCAAAGCATTCTGTGGTTTTATGATTCTGTAAGTGGTGCAGTTACAGTTCTTATTATTTGTCTTCAATGGAAGTTTGGAGTATTCTCAAACAGTGAAACTGAGCAGTGATCTGTGGTATAGAATGTAAAAGCAGAAAACATAATGCTTGAACACCATGCACTTACCAGAAATGAGCTTTCCTTGACTGCTGGAGCTGCTGATAGTTTTGTGGCAGATGTAGACTGAAGTATGTGTATGGTATTTGGGAGCCCTTTTGATTACAGAGTGGTATACCTGCTGGGATAATCAAGTGATGGAAAAGTGAAGTAGGGAAAAGTTATTTAAAAAAAAAAAAAAAGCTCATTGCTGACAGAGTTCCTGCACAGGCTGTTGGTAAGTTACCTTCACTATCTAGTGTTTCATGGACTTTGCTAGTCATCTTAAAGAAAAGAAAGCTCCCTGCAGCATACCCACCACTACAATAGCATAAACCAACTTCCACAGCACTCACAATTTGCTTAATCATGAAATTCAGTTCCCCTGAGAATAGATGCTAAAAATATGGGCAGAATTTGTTGGAAAATGCACCTCTGGAGAACAGAAATAATGAAGTATAAGCAAGTTGTAGATTTGTGTAGATGCATAGATGTCTGTCTTCACTATTTGCAGGTGCATCTGTCATAGCTGCTGTATAAATAAGGACACCTTTTCCTGTATTGGTTTATAAACTCAGACATTCCCCAGTGTTTTACTGTTTTGCTTTTTAGTTCAGTTTAGTTGGTTTGGGTTTTCTGACTACTACAAACTTTCCCCAGTGCTGTTTTGTTGTTCTTCTGGGCTCTCAGAATGATGAATCTCCTGCAACCATTTCAAAGCCTGGCTTCTATTAAAATGTCTTCTGTGCTTCCATCTAAAAGTTACTACTTGTTACACCTTTATGCATTTTTCCTAGGGGAGTTAGAGCTGCAGAACGGGAATTTGCATGTCTCTTTGGCACAGCAGGGTGATGATGGAGGGGAGAGGGTAGATTTCCATAACTTGTTTCTATATTTAATCTTACGTGGAGATGTCCAGCCTTTAGCATAGGCAGTAGCACAGATGTGGATTTCCTTTTTGCTTGTTTATTTCTGTCCCCTTTAATTCTTGCTGGCCAAGTGTGGTTGCAGGTTATGGATATTGTGATTGCACTGCTTCTGTCAAAACAAGCCCTTGACTTGGAAGGAAGTCAGCTTTTCTTTATGGTTCAAACAAAGCAAGGTAGAATTTGGGTATGTGCAAATTGTGGGCAACTTTTTGGCCCGTTGATAGCCAAAGCTTGGATCCCTTCAGCACTCGTAGTGGGACACATTTGCAATTTGCTTGACAGTGAAAAAGATCTTAGCATAATCTGTTTTACCTTTAACAGGTGTTGTTCCCGGAAAGTCCGAGAGCTTTGGTGGCAGGGCATTCCACCCAGTGTGAGAGGCAAAGTCTGGAGCTTGGCCATCGGCAACGAGCTAAACATCACCCATGGTGAGACTGCTTTGTTCTCTACATTGTCTTGCAAGGAGAGTAGTAAGGGGACAGTCCTGTATTTATTATGTCCTGTCAGAACTTGAGGCGTGGGTGTGAGCAGATGTTATCTAGTTAGGCTTTTCTGATGATGCTTTGATGTGCATTGTTCAGAAATACAATGGTTTTTAATCACAACTGCTCTAGGACTGCTGCTGTGAATTGTTTCTGATTGTTGCTGTCCCCCTATCTTGCTTTGATGGTAGTGGTAAGGGACAGAAGGGTCAGAATTACTGACCTGGGCTTTTTTTTCTTTAATCTTATTTTTAAACTTAAGAGTTGTTGATTCTGTAATGCCTGTGGGTATGCACATAGTGTGCTTCCTTTCATTTAGAGCAAGATGTTAGGTTTGTGAGAAATTAAAAGACCCCTGAAAAAGCTTATACTGTGGTTTGTGTGTGAAAATAGAAATAGTGGGCAGCTGGAGAGTACAGAAAAACAAAGTTCTGAATGACTAACATATGTCATTAATTCCAGCATGGAAATGTGGTGGATTGCTTGTACTCCTGCTATACTGTGCTGCTTTTCTGTGCTTGACTTAGTGTAGTTCTTGCATGGAATTTTCTAGACTTACAGCCTGTCTGCATAATTGAGATAATTTTGAACATCAGAGCTCTGTAAGAAAAGTAAATGTTTGAGCAGAAAATGAGATTTATGCCTAGATTGCTTTTACTTTTCACTTGGTCTTAAATTATAGGTCAGTGGAGCAGTCTTTCAGAATCATAACCTACTCAGAAGTTCAACTGCTTTGTCAGAGATACTCTTCCTTGTAATGAGTGGGGCAGCACTGCCCCTATGGTAGGTAGTAGCTGACAGTGCACATGCAAATAGTGGACTTGCTTTTCTGCTTTCTCTTTTCAGAACTGTTTGATATTTGCTTGGCTCGTGCCAAAGAGAAGTGGCGATCGCTTAGCACAGGAGGGGCTGAAGTTGAATGTGAAGGTATGCTGTGCCTGAGGGAGATGTGCTGTGCTACAGAAAAAGATATGCTACAATGAAATCACAGATTTTAAACAAACAGACAACAATCAGCTATAAAGATGAGTCTGGTGAAGGAACTTCCTTCCATGGAAGCAGGAAATAACTACGTTCCTCCTTCTCAATGAAACGGTGGTCTCCCACAAAAGACACTTGTTCCTTCTTTATAAACTCTCCCTAGGTGCAGTTTTTGTTTGATGCTGATTTGTAGGAAAGCAAGGAAAGTTTGAGGTTTTGAATTGCAATACTGAAATACTTTGCAGCATCTGTAGTTCTGGAATTGAATCTCAAATTATAGAAATAAGTCACGTTTCATTCCCTTACTGCAGCTTTGAGCCCATCTCCTGGGTGTGTTTTAGAGAGCAGCAATTTATTTTTGCAGACTAAGTGGTTTGAGGTTTGCTAATTGACTGGAAGAGTTGTTGTGTTTTTGAGAGTATAAAACTACATACAGATGCTTGAAATTGCCTTCAGTAAGTAGTTGTGCTGAGGAGAACATACTGGCATTTATCAGCATAAAAATGTTTTTGATTAGAAATCACCTACTTTGTTCTCTTAAGATGCCTGCGTCTTAAATAAGATTACAGTCACTACATTTCCAGCTTCCTCTTGCACTTGATTTTCCAGAGGCATAGATGCTCATGTGATTATTATAAGCATTGGCCAACAACAGCTGTTGGTTTTTTGTTTTGTTTTGTTTTTTTTTGATTGCTCAGTAAGTAGCAGTAGGTAATTCCCAACTGCACCTACCAGAACAGATAAAATAAAAAGAAACCTTTTGATATCAGAAAGAAAAGTAATGCTACAGAAAGCTAGTTCCTATGAAATCCTTTTCAGTTCTGGAGTGTGCATTGCAGTGTCCAGGATCTTTAACAACACATAAAAAGAGTAAATAAGCTTTGTTTTGGCAGGAGAGCTGACTATCCTAGAGATAGGTGACATCCATCAAAAGGTGCTGCTTTAGGAGAGCAGACAGTTCTAGAGATAGGTGGCATCCATCAAATGCTACTGCTTTAGACCTTCCCTCTCTCATCAGAACCTTTCCACAGAGGCAGCTGCTTCAAGAGATATTTGGAAGCCTTGTTGAGGGCAAGGGGTCACAGGTCACATCTGTCTAACAGTTTGTCAGCAGTTAGCAGTGAAGTGCCTTGCCTGCCTTGTTCTGTGTCTTACTCCCCATTGCTTCAAAGTGTACTGTGGGTCAGTGTGTGCTGTAGGGTTGCTTTGAGTTGGGGCAGGCTGCAGGGCATTGCCTTGTCTCCACCTTCATTCCTTAGAGTTTGCATCCAAGTAAATGAGCTATGCAAAAGCTAACCCTTAGTGGAAAAAAACCCAACAAAACAAAAAGAGCAAACACTGATCCTTGTAACAAATGCAGCAACTTTGGCTGTTGTAGATGCTGGATTTTCTGCAGCTGACAGAGAAGCAAGCTTGGAGTTAATAAAACTGGATATTTCAAGAACGTTTCCTAATCTCTGTATATTCCAGCAGGTAAGCAATGTTCACTTTTGTCTTGATTTCTCAAATTAAATGTACATAAACTTGCCCAATGTTTCCTTTTGTCTTGATTTCTCAAATTAAATGTACATAAACTTGCCCATCCTTTGGTTGAAACAGTCCATTAACTTCAAATCTGAAGGAGTGGACATCTTGAGAAGGAAAATTTCCTGAAGGTTTTGGAAAACTTTAAATGATCCACAAAAGAGTAATCTCAAGGTAAAACACATTTGGAAGAGGGGAAAAAAAGCCCCAATCTGTTGGCTAATAATCATGATTCATCTAGCCTAGTTTATGCTGATTTCTGTTTAAAGTGAAGCAGGTGTTTCCAAGTCAGTGACTCAGTGCTGCAGGGTTTCAAAACCATGGTGAGGGACAAGCAAGATTTGGTGTCCCTTTTTCAGTTCCATGCAAGACTAATTTAACAACTTCTTTGTTGTGTGGTAATGACTCACTGTAACCAGGTATTTTGTCCTATGCACAAACTGCAACAGCCCTATAAAAAAAGTTTAGATTGTGATGAATCACAATTAATTTGGGGTGAAAAACTTTTCTCTTTGGGAATTCTCAGGCTGTTACAGTACTTAGGTGTTTATAGCTAACAATGTCATATGCTTTTTAGCTAGAGATGTCACTCTTCATGTGTTCTCTCTGTGTTATGGCATATTGCTGTTGGTTTAACTATTTTTTTTCTTTCTTGGCACTTCTGTCAGAGTGCTACTAAGTTATAAGGAATCTCTTAGGCTTGTATTTCAATTGTATAAGGATTTAATTGACACATTGGCAAATTGTATGCATTTGTAATAAATATTATATGGTGGACTGTGTCATGCTTCTAAAGCCAGAATTGCTTGGGAGGGCTGTCCAGAACTGCATAGGGAAATTATGTGCCCTGCTTGTAGCGCTGGAGGGTTTTTAACATGTTTGTTATGTACTCAGATGTATTGTCTTGTTTAATTACAGGGTGGTCCTTACCATGACACATTGCACAGTATTTTGGGAGCCTATACTTGTTACAGACCTGATGTAGGCTATGTAAGTGAAGAACTGATTTATTTGGGGTGTGGGGAGGGAGATGCTGCATCTAGTTCTGGTGTCCCCATCATAAGAAGGACACAGAACTGTTGGAGTGAGTCCACAGAAGGGCCACAAAGATGATCCAAGGGCTTAAACACCCTTGCTGTGAGGATAGGCTGAGGTAGCTGGGGTTGTTCACCCTAGAAAAGAGGAGACCTTCCTGAAGGGTTTCTACAGGAAGGCTGCAGAGGATCTTTTATCATAAGAATGTCTAGCGATAGGACAAGAGGGAATGGTTTTAAGCTGAGAGGGAGTAGGTTTAGACTGATTTTAGGAAGAAGTTCTTCAGTACAAGGGTGGTAAGACTCTGGAATAGGTTGTCCAGGGAGGTTGTGGATGCTTCCTCCCTGGGGATGTTCAAGGCCAGGTTGGATGAGGCCTTGTGCAACCAAGTCTGGTTGAGAGGAGTCTCTGCCGATGGCAGGGGAGGTTGGAGTAGATGATGAGTAAGGTCTCTTCCAACGTAAGCCATTCTAGGATTCTGTGAACTGGGGAGGGGAAGATTGTGTTAACTGGTTCTTTGTTGACTAGTGTTAAATGATGTCGTGATGTTTCTCTGTGGTTCCTTCTATTCCACTACAACCTTGAGAAGTGTATCTCAAGGTTCTGTTGCTAGATACAAACAGGTTAAGTAATGGGGAAAACTCAGAAGCAGTCATTTGTAGTGCTTGAAAATCTGAGTCAAAAGAGAAGATGTAGTTAAATTTATCCTTTGAATATGTTCTGTCCTTAATGGCAATCTTGCTGAAACTCTTCTGTTGAGTATTTTACCTCTCTTGATAAGCATTTGTGTGCCTTAGCACTGAGAGCTTCTGGAATAGTCTTTAAAGCATTGCTCATCAAGGCCATGTGAGCTCCTTTATAGTATCTGAAGTAGTGACTATGAGAGGACTAAGTGGATTTCAGATCCTTGATTTATTCCTCCTTTTCCCAGAGCAGGGATATATATATAGGAGCTTTTTCTTTATTTGGGAGCAGCTGTTTTAGAAAAGGCAAATACAGAAGGAGGCTGTTCCTGTGCTGGAGTGGCGCAGGGTGCTTGGCAGAAACCGCTGAGCGTGACTGCTGGGAAACCAGAAACAGAGCAGATCAGGCGCTGTGCTTCGCTTGGCATGGAACCTGTTGCTTTCTTGGGAAGGAGCTTGTTCCTCAGGTTTGCAGGAGGGACTGTCACACCTCAGTCCATGTGATTGCAGTGGTAGTGCTACACCCTCTGAGCAAGCTTTGACTGGCCTCAGCCTTGAGTCCGTAGCACCCTTTGTAAAGAGACAAAGCAGCATCATGAGCTTGTGGTAACTGAAGCAGGAGCTGCTGCTTATCACGAGTCTCTGCAGCTCACAGTTACCTGCAGTTATCTGCTAATTGATTGAAGAAGAAAAGAACAGACGTTGCTTTCTAGTGTCCTAATCCAGCTTGCTACAGGTAGAGGTGTCTATGACCCTTCCCAAGGAGAAGAGGAGTTACTTCGAAACAGCTTCAGAAAAATTAGTGTGTTTGCAAGTGCTGTCATCCCAGCCTGTCTAAAGTTTAACTGAGTCTTTGAAAGGAGAGAGCATAGAGGTCATTAACTTCTATGCTCTGAACATCCAATGGCAGAGGTTGAGGTGATTTAAAAAGCACTGCCTCTGAACAGAATTCAGCAACCCAGGGAGTGCATTAAACACTGGTGATTATGCAGCCAAAGAGGCAATATTCCTGGAAGAATATGGTTACTGATGTATAGTAACACTTCTCTTTCTTTCAGGTACAGGGCATGTCATTCATAGCAGCAGTATTGATCTTGAACTTGGATACTGCAGATGCCTTCATTGCTTTTTCAAACCTTTTAAATAAGCCCTGTCAGATGGCATTTTTCCGTGTGGACCATGGCCTTGTAAGTATGCCAGAAAACTGTAATCAACATGTTATAGGTGTTTACAGGGATTCTTTATTTATTTATTAGAGCTCAGTAACTTGGAAAATAGATCAGAATTTATTTTAAGGCAGCGTGCTTGAATAAAAAAGAAACTCTAACACACCTCCTCAGAAAAAAACCCAAATCAAACCAAAAACCACCCTGCTAACCTTTTTGTACAGGCAGGTAAATGAAATTGCTCAGCTGCTGTTTTATGATGCTGAGGGAATAGTTATGAGAATATTATTGTAGGTTATTTTCAAACTGAGCGCTGTAGTTGACAGCCGGAACCACTTTAATATTAGAAGAAATATCTTGAAGGTGCTTTTTGTCCTGAACTAATAGGTTGCTAAAAATAGATTGCTGCAGGGAGAAGCAGGTTTCCCATCTCTTATTGTAGCAGATGTGTTTGAAAAAGAGCCTGAGGGAATCAAATGAGGAGAGCTCTCCAGTTTTCAGTGGGAGCTGGTTGCCTCATTCTCTCTGAAGTCTCAAATCCCTTGTTAGTTCTTACACTGGGCTGCTTGTGTACCAGAGCAAAGTAGAAACATCGCCTCTGAAGTGTGTTATTAATTTACTTTCAGAGTGGTTGGGTTTTGGGTTGGTTTTGTTGGTTTGGCAGTGTTTTCTGTGTTTTAATACGTAGCATTCTGTATTTCTTTCTCACACTGTGAAAATCTCATGTGTTCAGATAGGAGAAATAAAGGTGTTTTGTCCCAATCTTTGACTTTCCTGCCTCTTTGCAAGAAAAGCCTATTAGCTAATTTTAAGACATGGTATAAAAGAAGCTTTGGTATTCGAATATGATTTATGACTGGGACCAACTGGACTCTTCATTTCTGCTATGGGCTGTTAAATTATTTTAGTTTCTTCGTTTTGTAATCCATTTGGCCTTGGATTTTATTCAGTATAATATTAAATTACTGCCACAAGCATAAACCACCATTCTGTCTTTATTTTGAGAAATCAGGAAATAACTTCTCTTGTGCTGGTAGTTTTCTTTCCAAAGGAAACTGGCCAAAACCCAAAACAATAATTATATTGTGTAAGAATGGTATGTAGAGTGGCTCTTAAAGTCTTTGTGCTTGCAGATGCTGTCCTTTATGTAAATATTGAACTGTTCATGCTATCACATAATGCATATGATCCTGTCTTTGAACAGCAGTAATCCAACAACAGACAATACATTTAAGTCTATTAACAATACAGCTAACTGGTTTGTTTGTGGTTTGTTTTTTTCCTCCCCATTATATTTTCCCAGATGTTGACTTACTTTGCTGCATTTGAGGTCTTCTTTGAAGAAAATCTGCCAAAGTTATTTGCCCACTTCAAAAAAAATAACTTGACTCCAGATATCTATCTCATTGATTGGTAAGACATCGAATTGTAATTGCTCTTGTGCATCGTGGTGTAGAGCTCAATGTCAGTATTGATAAGCTGGAGTGCTCTTCCCTGGTGTGTTGCTCTGTTGAGTCAAAGGCTTTATCTTTTGTTCAGCATTTGAGTTGTCAATCCAGATCATTCCTGCATGCTTCAGTGGTGTTTGTTTGCCTAACCTGTTGAGGTTGAACCTTGTTTTGAGATACAGCTGTATTGCTATTTTTATCCATATTTAATGTATGCTTGGCTTGGTCTTCTGAGAAAATCTGTAGTTTTTCTGCAGTGAGTGCAAGGTGTGTGTATCCAGAAGCGTTGCTAGTCTTGCTTTTGAAATTTATAGATGGAGAAAGACCTTGGAGTTCTGGTGGAGAGCAAGTTCTTCATGGCACAGCAATGTGCCCTTGTAACCAGGAAGGCCAACAGCATCCTGGAATGCATTAGGAAAAAAGTATGTCCAGCAGGTCTGGGGAGGTTCTCCTCACCCTCTACTCTGCTCTGGTGAGACCACACCTGCAATACTGTCTCCAGGTCTGGGCTCCTCAATTTGAGAGAGACAGGGATCTGCTGGAGAGAGTCCAATGGAGAGCCAGGAGGGTGATTGTGGGACTTGAAGATATCTCCTGTGATGAGGGACTGAGAGAACTAGAGCTGCTTAGTTTGGAGAGATGGCTGAGAGGGGATCTTACTAATGTCTCTTAAGTATCTGAGGGGTAGGTGCCAATGTGTAGGTGCCAGTCTCATTTTGGCGGTGCCCTGTGATAGGACAAGGAGCAATGGGTACAATTGAGAACACAGGAGGTTCCACCTCAACACAAGAGATACTTCTTAATGGTGAGGTTGATGGAGCACTGGAATAGGCTGCCCAGAGAGGTTGTGGAGTCTCCTTCTCTGAAGACTTTCAAAACCCACATGTATGAAGAAGGCAGTGAGTACCACAGCCTTCTGCATGTACTTTGTCACATGACAATGGGCTCTTGTTCTCCTGAGCCTTTTTTATTGCTGACTTAGGGAGAGCTGTTCTCACTGTCCTTAATTTCCATTGCTAGATTCAACTCCACATGGGCTTTGGATTTCCTAGCCCCTTCTCTGCATACTCAAACACTGTGTCTGCACTTCTCCAGGGTCATCTCTCCCTCCAGCCTCTTGTGTGGCTGCGTTTTATATTGGAGTTTTGTCAGGAGGTTCTTGTTCATCCATACAAGCCTCTCGCTGCCTTTACTTGAGTCCCTTCATCTTCATATGCCTCCTGCACAGAGGGTAGTGTCACATGGGCTTTGTTTGACTTGGCTTTTAGACTGGGATTAAATTTTAATACAGCATGAGTAGGGGAATGAGGGGGTGTGTAATGGATAGGCTCATTTCTCCTAGTATTTGATTGGAGAAATACAATCAGAAGAATTTTTATGAAGGCTGAGAATATTAAACTGAACTAGAGCTGTGCACAGAGCAGGAAGACACCAGAAAAAAATACTGGAATAGGGTAACAGGGAAGGAAGAGGGCAGAGACTGGTAAGCTTAATAAGAGGAAAGATGTCAAAATTACATTGCCTAAGACCATGTTGTGAACAGCCTGTGTGTGGAGGGAACAGTTAGATAAAAGGGATATTAGAATAGAAAGAACAGACATGCTGGACAGTAACAGGGTAAACAACATTATAATCATCAGGTTATCATGTTTTTAATGGATTACTAGTTTAATATCATGCTGCTGTAAATAAGGTGGTATTTCTTGGGGTTTTTAAATGTAGCAGAGACTAAAAATTAGTGTTTTCTTGGTGCAGGTGTGTTAAAATTGTGTTAATATTCAAGCTTTGTAAAGAAGAAATCCTGAGGGACAGCAGCAGAAATTGGAGATTTAGAAAAGGTCTGTTAGAAAGGTTGAAGGTTTCCATTCCCCTCAGCAGTATTACTTTGACAGACCAGTCTTTATTGTACCCTCTTGAGTAAACATTGATGTGATCAGTTGTTCTCTCTGAGCACATTTGTATATTAAATGAAAAAAAAAAAAAGAAAGAAAATAACTACTGACTTGTGAGCAAAGAACTGAAGTGTTGGAAGTCTGAGTGTACAAGGCACATCAGTACTCCCTTTTGTGCCTTCTGCAGCTCTTAAGAGCACTTGAAAGACATTTCTGTCAGGAGTGTTTGTGGACAATGCTGTTCAACATCTTTGTGGAATGGACTGACAACCCTTAGCATTTCTTGCTGGCTGCCTACATCCGTAGTAAAACTGTTTTATTTTAATCCCAAGGACGCTATTTGTTGTGTTCCTCCCCATTCTTGGAGAACCCCAGCGCTATGAAATCTTGCACAGGAATGTAGACTAGTTGTGGGAGTAGTTGAGGTAGCCTAGTCCTGCATTAAACCTTTTTCCACACTCATCTTGAGCTAACTAACTTGTCTTACTCTGTCTTTAATTTTATTAGACCAGCGCAGTTGGTGGTTTAGGTGTAACACATCACTGCACGTCTGAATAAGTATCTGTGTACATGTGTGTGCATATGTACAACTATTTGAAAATACTTTGATCCTGTAGGAAGCAGATTTAGATTTTTATTTAATTTTAAAACACCCATTGGAAACTTGGCAAACAGGGCTTTTTGTGCTGTCTGCATTACTTTCAATAATATAGAAAAGATGTAAGGAAAAACCAGATGGGTCTCTGTTCTCCAAGTGAGTAACCATTAAAGCTCAGGACTGTGGCAAATGTCTGTAAGGCTGCTCATGGCTGACAGGGAGTTTGCTGTAGTGCTATTACTGCTCCATTAAAACCAGAACTGCTTCCAGATAGATGAGAATATGGTTTTGCTTTGTTTAGAGCCAGGGAAGAGCATGGTCTAGAGTCATTCTGAAGAGACAGACCTTTTGGTTGTAGGTAGAAATCTCCGTGAAGTAGCCTTGTTCTAACTACATTACTTCTGTTTAAACGTGTGTTTGTTCTGAGATCCAAAGGGATACCTGCTGCTGTTCCAGAGGCTGGCATGGTTACTGTTCAGGCTTGTGTGCAGTAAATCTCAGTTGGTGTCAGCTCTGAGAGAGCTCAGTAGCCAGTGCTCCACAGTCCAGTTACTGGGAAACCCTTCTGCTCCTGCTGCAATTACAGTGGAATCAAATAGTCTCCTTTGTGCTGCTCCCTTGAGCAGTGGTACAACTGGAATGTTTAAGTCACTTTGGAAGGGCTGCATTCCAATATAAAGAGATGCTGTGCATAAAGATGGGCCCAGCTACACAGGTGATGTAGTGCTGCCTTGGGTTTCCTTGGGACCTATAAAGGCTTTAAGGAGGGGGGCCTCCCTGCTCCACTGCCTTCTGTGATGGGAGAACACCAAGGACTTAATCATGTCACTGTAGAATTTGTTACCAGTGGACACCTTCCAGAAGGCATCATTTATGAAATAAGACTCATGAGTTTCAAGCACAAACTCCAACCGATAAATGTCATGGAAATAGTTCAAAAGGTAGACATGTTTTTCCTTTTTTTCAGGAAGGTATTGGGAATACAGTATAAGAAAGCTGTAAAGAGAAATACACAGTCAGGCTCAAGTAGAGAAGAGGGGAAGTAATGTGTCTGAATAGCCCAGATTTGGCCTCTTGGCTCTGTCAGATGATGTAGCACAGGCTCTTGTGAGCAGAGCAGAGTGTGGATTTGCAAAAGACACATGCTGCCTATTTATGGCCTGCTGCTGCTCTACAAACACCTCTTTATCCTGGCTCAGAAAAATGATTTTGGCAATAATTATAGCCAAGGGCTTTGCTTGTACTGATGGATTGATCAGTGGTCCTTTAGTATTGCACTGGCTGTGATTGCACTCCATGAGCAGTAACTTTCATTTGCCTGTTATGATAACGGTCCAGGCCGCTGGACACTTGTGTGCATTTCTAGGGGGCACTTCCAATGAAGTGGTTGTAAGTTTCCCATCTGTCACAGTAAGGAAAACATACTCTGTCATGCCACTAACTCTCTACCTTCCAAAAAATTAAACTTAAGATGATACCTTAAATGCATGCTTCCTTTACAAAGAGAAAAGGAACTTTAATTCTGTCCAAAGGGTCCTGGTGGTACCCTGATTTGATTTTTTTTTTTTTTTCCAACTGAATTTGTTATTAGGCTCCAAAGGATCACAGTCTTCAGCCTTATTTACAGGGTGTTTGTCACTGCAGGTTAGGGTAGGATCAGGTGAACTGCTGCTAGGTGAGAGAGCAGGGCTTTTTGGGTGCTTCTGGCTGGTTGGAAATTGTTCACTCTCACACGCTATTTGGGTTGGATTTGCATATTTTAAAATGCAGTCAGATTTGCTGAGTGCCAGGAAGTTGCTCTGTTGCAGTCAGTAATAAATAGTACATGATGATTAAGGTCTTCTTTTCTTAATAAAGAGCTAAGTATATACTTCTACTGTTTTTTTAGCTGTAATGTTTTAAAAATTGTACTAAATAAACTGTTACCATCAAGCTCATTGCAGTAACTGTAAAGGTGCTAATGAGAACAGAGATGCCACTGTACAACAAAGGAATGAATCAACATTGGGGAGCTGCAGTCTTCGTCTCAAAGCAGATGTAATTGAAATTGATGTAGCAAGTAAAAATTAGTACCAAAATGAAGGAGGAAAGATCCAAGAATAAGCTTAAAACTGGAACTACTTCATCAGTTTCGACAAATTAACTCATAAATTGCAGAAATGCTTCAGTGCTGCTACAGAGATGGGAGAGAAACCTGTAGTGCAAAAATATCCAAGATCTGATATGGAATAGTGCTGCTATGCCTGAGTTGTTCATCCATAATCTGGCATACCTGGCTTCAGGGCTGTTGCTAACAGTATCTTACCAAACCTTTTTTAATCAAAAAGAGGGAAAGAGAGGGAAGAGGAACAAAGGAAAGAACGTGCAGAGCCTATGATTATCACAGTACCGGTGCTTTGTGGTTTCGATAATGTTATGCTTCGCTTTCACTGTGAGCAGCGAACCAACCAGGGCTTCATACACCTACCTCAGAGTACACTTTCAGGGCTGGGAGGAGTGGGAGCATCTGGCACTCAGGGGACTTTTCCCCTTTTCCAAACAGCTAACAACCAGTGTTCTGCATTTCCATTACTGTGCCACAAGACATCTCTGTGCTGAATGGCTTTGTTGTGTGCCTGGCACTTCTCATGAGTTGAGGGCTGCAGACAGAAAATTGTCCTGCAGTACAGAGCGAGCAGATCTTCTGCAAGTTGTGTGCTAGTGCTGCTGAGAGCTGCTTCTCTAGCTCTTGTAGTCTAGCAGCTGCTTTATTGCTGTAATCAATTTTAGCTGGATTTCAGACCAGTAGCTCACGTCTGAGAAAAACTCTTTCAATAGGAAATGTTTGAAGGGAGCAAATGCTGTACCTGTCCTTAGTGCGATGAACCCTATTGCTGTTACATTGCTTATTCTAGAGGGCCCAGGCTGTTCTAAGGGCATGATACATTTAATTCATGCTAATATTAATGAAAGTTAATTGCCTTGCAAATTGCACTTCCTTACAAATCATGAAGAGATCAATGTCAAACACCTTATTTGATGTGACAACTTTTTTGATGTGAGTAAATCTTTTCCTGCAGAAAGTAGTGTTCTAATAAATAGTTCTGACTATTTCTTCTGACAGTTAATTTTCTGCATAGTTGCGGATTTAATACACATGGGTTAATGAGGTTCAGTCTGAATCATGCCAATAAAAGCTCTTGTGAGTAAAAAGAGATTTTTAAAAGAGCATTGTTACTTATTTTTAACCAGTACTATTTTCTGGCTGAGCATTTGCCTGCTACTTGGTGACCAGGAAAGGACTCTGATGAATTGCTTCCTATTACAGTTTTCTTTGTCAGTGGAAAAGCTGTTGCTGTTTCCTGTGCATGTGTATATAGACAAAAAGCCTTAGTTCTACTGTGTAGGTAATCTCTGTAGCAAAACATTTTTATGTGGTGTGACTGTACAAAAGAGTTGGAAGAATTCAAACTCTGCAGCACATCATCGTCCAGTGATGCGAAGAAGGGGCTTGTGTCATGCTCTTCTTAGACATTCACGTGGGTATGTAAAGTACATACAGCAACAGAAGTGTTCTCATCCCAGGCTCTATCTCTTGCTTATTTTATGCTTCTAACTTACCTTTTTGAAGAACAGAACTTACAACATTTCCACTTTTGATAAAAACATGTCAGGGAGGTGTCTAAATAGAAAAAAAAGTAAAATCTGAAGGATCCTAAATTTGTGGTTGACCTGTCACCTGAATTTCTGGCAATGGTTGAGTTTGGTCTTGCTGCTTGCAGTAATATATTTTCCTGAAGTGTGCTGATTTACAGAGCAACTAGATGCTTGCTGGCACATCTTTCAAATAATCTTGTTTAGTAAAAAGCAGTTACTGCAGAAAACTTTGCATATTAGAATTTGCTATGGAAATTCACTCATTCTATACCTGTATATAGTGTCTGTTTCATTCTGTTTTTTAATGTAAGCTCGAATTTTCTAACAAAAAAAAAAAGTTTAGTGGACATGGTAGGAAGAGTCTTGAACATGAGAACTACTACTTTTGGGTTCAGCACACTTGAAAATTGGTTAGAAGCAGTAGAAAGGTTTTAATTCAGTTTGAGGCTTTGCTGACCTCTGCCGGAGGAAGAATTATTTGCAGTTTGACAGAGTTCTTGGGTGGAGAAGTGTTCTGTCTAAACGGAAGGGAAATGCTGTAACTCTTTTCCCTTGTATCCTATAACCTGATTCCAGTAAACTGCGTTCACTTGCTCTCTGTGGCAATGAAACTGCTCTACCTTGTAACAGGGTGTTGGAGAGAGTGACTGTCAGTGTTTTGATGAAGGAAAAAATGTGCTTTTGTCAGTTAATGAACGTACAGTTTTAGCAGCTGGGAGGAGGTTGTTGCTCCTACCTTCACTCTATTCAAGTATGCTGATCCAACTGTCTTTGTGTTCTCTTTGGACACGTCACAGAACTGCAGAATTACCCAGGTTGGAAAAGACCTCTAAGATCATCGAGTCCAACCTATCAGCTAACCCTTCTAATTAACTAAACCATGGCACTAAGTGCCTCACCCAGCCTCCTCTTAAACACCTCCAGGGATGTGGACTCCCTGGGTAACCTGTTCCAATGGGCAGTCACTCTTTCTGTGTAGAACTTCTTCCTAACATCCAGGCTAAATGCATGGGTTTCTCTCAGCTTACTAGAGTTTAAACTGGTCTTTTCTCTAAAACTCATGCTATTATTACTTTACCAGTCAGGCCTGGAACTCAGAGTTAATTTTGCACATCTCCTTCCACAAAAGTTCATTTACAGTATGTCTTAACATTCAGCTTTTCATGTTCTGGTAGATAAAACTACTCAAGTCCTGAGCTCAGAAACGATGATTAAATATACCTTTGGTTATACCTATGACCAATGCACATCCATCATAAGACCCACATAGATTGTTTCTTCTGGTGTGACCCAGATTCATAGCAAGATGCCTTAGTGTTTGAGCAGTTTTATGTTGCTGCATGTGTTGATATGCTGCAACAAACAGAGGTACTTTTGAAATAAAACAAGTAATACTCAGTTATAAATATTTGAGAAGTCTCAAGCTTATGGGTGACCACTCTGTACTTCTGTGAGCATCCAAGGCATTTTTCTTGTCCAGTGACTCTGAAATTTCTATTCTGTTTTTCAGGATATTCACCCTCTACAGCAAATCTTTGCCATTAGACTTGGCGTGTCGTGTCTGGGATGTGTTCTGCCGCGATGGAGAAGAGTTCTTGTTCCGTACAGCCCTGGGAATATTAAAACTTTTTGAAGATATTTTGACCAAAATGGACTTCATTCATATAGCCCAGTTTTTAACAAAGCTACCAGAGGACTTGCCTTCAGAAGAATTCTTCGCATCTATTGCTGCCATTCAGATGCAAAGTAGAAACAAAAAGTGGGCTCAGGTAAAGATGATGTTAATCCGTGAGCAGTAGTCTGCAGAGAAGGAGAGAAAGGGTCTTGTTCTGCCAAGTATCCCAAGTAGCAGGCATTCTTAGCTAGTGGTTTGCAGTCTGTGACATGTAAAGGTTTAGTGGTGAGTATTACAATAGGAGGAGGAGCAGCTCAGGTAACCTAAGCTTAGCAATCTTCCTCAGTCTCCTCCTTCATTCTGACTGCACTAGAATTTGCCAGTTTCTGAATGTTTCTGAACCATGGTACAAACAGATCTCAGACAGGGTTCTAGCTGTTGGTGTTGGCTGACTTCATACCTATCTTGACTTATGCACTAACTGGGTTTAATCAACAGCTAACTCCATCACTGAATAAGTTCTTGTGTGGAAAACCTGTTCACTCTCTGGGCTGCCATCCTTTTCCAACCCAGAAATGAGCTGGGGCACTGAGTTTACTCATGTCATGCACTTACCGACGCTGCTTAGTTGCTGAAGTAGTGCTGCTGGAACTGGTGTAGAAACATTAGCAAGACAAAGAGGGTATGGTATTGCATTTTCAGTACTAAGATGCTGCCTGTGATGGTTTCTTACTTCATTGGTCTTTAAACTTCACCAGAAATGAGTTTGGACTTGGAAACCTGAACTTTGCTTTGCTGGGACAAATAGGTTTTTGGCAGTGACTTGGTTGCACAGGTGGACTCCTAATAGTACTGGGTACGAGTCCCACACTGTGCTTGAGAGGTCTGTCTGCAGTTAGGGTGTTTCCTAGCTAAGAAATTTCTGCTGAGAAATAGCTTTTCAGACTAGCAAAATAAACATGAAGAGTAATAGCTGCACTGCTTTAAAGATCAGCTCTGGAGTGAGCTAACTGACCGAGTGTGCTGATTCCCAAAGGATGCAGAGTGCTCTCAACCTTAGAAAAGTGGACTTTGTGTTCTCATCTCTAGCATCATCTCATTTGGTTACAGGAGCTGTGCTGCATAAGCAAGCAGCAGAGCTTGAGGTGCTACTGCTTTGTAGGTCTGTATTTGTAGAACTCGGAAGGCAAATTGAGCTGCACATCTCAGCAGTAGGTGTAGTTGACACTCAGAAAAACACCCACTGAGTGAACTTTTCACCTTGCTGTGCCATGGTAATTACAATCCTGTTAGCTTGTGCATCACTTTCTGTCTTGCTGCTGTCTAAAGACAATGTGTTACAGGCTGCTTATGAAGCTTAGAGAACTCCAGAGCCTTCTGCTAACACAACTGTAGCCTGATATTGGAGTGGATGTTGTTACCCCTACAACTTTAGCAGCAGAAGAATAGAAGTGGACTGTTTGCTTAGCATCTCTGTGATCTGCATGCTTCAGATTTTGGCTCCATAAAGTTTTCCAGACAACTAAAGAATCTGAACTGTGTTGGTTCTCATAGGGCAGAGGTTTGTTTGAAGTCAGTCAGAGGGAGGAAAGAAGGTTTCTTACTCATAACTGCAGTTACCTGAGATGAAAGGTTGTCCCTCAGTACTGTCAGGTCTAAAGGTGGTTCTTGAAGATACTACTAAACTTCTTCAGCAGAGACTTACTATAGGGTAGAGAGTGCATTAAGCAGCCCAAGAAACTGGATGTGATTGTACCCTCTGTACAGGGATTAGCAAAACAAAGTTGTGCATTGGATCTTAGGAAATAGAAATTTTCAGAGTGGATGCAAATGTGGACTTTTTGCTTCAGAAAAAGATGTGAGCAGATCTGGAGACAGTCTTGTGATCCAGACAAGCACCCATCAGTGCTCAGGTGATTCTGTCACGAGCTCTTACATGATGTCCACTGCTCAGGCTGCTCACTTGCTGTGCTTTCAGACACTCCATTTATCCTGAGAATTACAACTTCTCCTTTCACAGTGCTAAACTTGTGTAATCTAAGTAAGAATTTCCTCTCCAGGCTTCAGAGAGAGTGCTGGGTTGGGGTGGGTATTGAGTTTAAAACTTTAAATCCATTGTATCTACCATGCCACAAGGACTTATGAGAGAGGTCTCCATCAGTGGAGAGTTTCTCTAAATTTGATTACATTTAATAGTTGAAATAATACTGCTCAGAGAGAATTAAATTGAAAACCCTGCAGACTTTATTAATCAAGTCACTTTTCAAAGCTAATACTTCTTTTTCTCTCTCATTCCTTGAAATGTTTAGATACTGGCAGCTCTGCAGAAAGATAACCGGGAAATGGAAAAAGGAAGCCCTTCACTCAAACGTTAACCTTCCGGTGGCCTCCAGGGACCCACGGGAAAAGAGTTAAAGTGGCAGAAGTACTGAGGACTTTGACACGTGTGAGCCTGCAAATCAAAGTGTTATTTCAGAGTTCCGTTTAGTAGTAGGATAACCTTGCAGGGGAAAGGGGAAAAAAGAGGAGGGGAGGGGAAAAGGAGAGAAACTGGGGGAGAAACCCCTTAAAAATGAAATCTAGGCTTAGCCTTAAACTTCTAGTGGAGTGAACATTTGCTGTGGACAAGGTTACACATTCTCTGCTTCTGACGAGGGCAAGTGAGCTAAATAACATGAAGGGTGGTTTCTTAAGTTTTGGGGTTGGGGTTTTTTCCTTCTTTATTTTGAAAGACTGGGCATTCAGCAATGTTGACTGCTTTGAGAGCTATTTCCCAGTTTCACTCTTAGGCAGGTTATATTTCCCTTATGTATCATGGTAGCTGGATTTGGATTTTAAATAACTGGTGCTGGAATTTGTACTTAAATTTTGTGAGGACCATTTCTTTATAAATGCTTCTTGGTTTGTAGGCTCTGGGTCCCATTTACCAAAGAAATCACTTAGACATAGAGCCACATTCCATTCTTCAATGAGGAAAAAATAAGTAGAAAGTAAACTTGGAAGAGATGTCACACTAGCAGTGCAAAACCAATTGTTCTTCAGGATGCCTTGGAAATCTGTGTTTCCCATCTGGATGCCAAAGGGAGAAGTTCCTTTAGTCAGACCTGATTCCAAGCTCACTGAGGGGTTTCTACTGCTAAACTGGTGTAATTTACCAGTTGTACTCTTTCCTCTGTTTAAAGCCAGGGTCACATACTACTTTAATGTATGTTCCCACGTCTCCCTTTTCTGGGGCAGTGCTGTTTTGGAGCATTCTTGCCTACCAATTACTTAGTCCTGTGCCATTTCCAGTTATGCTGGTAAAACTGTTGGCTGAGCAGATAACTGAGAAATGGTTCAGAGCAATTTTTCTAGTTATTTTAATCCTAGCTCTGCTCACTGGCAAAACTGAGGAGGAAGAGTGCAGAGGAGAAGTTACATAAGCCAGCGTTGCTGCTGAAAAGATTCTGTGGGATGTCCTGAAGCTGCTGCTGCCACAGTGAGAAAGCATTATGTGGAACTTTATGTAGTGACAAGTGAAAGAAGTTTCATGGGGAATGTGCCAGACAAGCACCATTAGGATGAGCAGAAGCAGTAATTTCCTGGTGTTTTATCCAGCCTCTGATACATGGGAGCGAGTTACAGAGGCAGCAGACTGTGATCACACAGTTCTGTTGTACAGCTTAGATCTCCCCTGCATTCAGATGAATGTTCAGCTGTAAATCATGAGTGCCTCTGATTTGCAAGAATGTTTTGTTTCTAGTGTGAAATCTCGTTTATAAATAATGATGTTCTTTGAAAAGGGAAACTCAGATGAAGCAATATTTATGTTAACTGTAAACAGGCCTTGCAACATCCTCTACTTGTATGGGCAGTAGTTTCCCAATGCTCTTCGGTCTGGTTGATGCTGATTATTTGTTGTCTGAATCTTGAAAAAAAAAAAAAAAGAGAATAATAGTTGCAGACTGCTCACCTCTACATAAACTGTAAAGGACTGTGGGACATAATCAAAATGCTGTCCTTTAGTACAAGCATAGTTTCTGCGAGAGATAGCTTGGTTTTAATATCCAAAAGAGTGAGAGCAAGATTCCCTGGTAAGTGAGGACTCAAAATCACTTTGTGTAATGGAAATGCAGCTTGCAAGTCTGATACCTCACTGACCTCTTTTCCACGTTCCATACCTGGCATAATGGATGTGGCTTTTTGTTGGCCATCTTAATTCCTCCGTAAGACTTCTTCTGGTCACTGCTTACTGAAAACAGATGTGAAGATGTTGATATGAAACAGGTGTTAATTCTCCCAGTATGTGTCCAGCTTGGGTTTTTAATGGCTGGTACTAGAATGCTACCCTACTTTGGAGTGCAATAGAGAGCTCAAAGGTCAGTAAGTGTTTTTTATCTTACTTTTTCTATTCCAACAACAAATATGCCTTTCCATGAAGGATACGAGAGGCCTACCATCCAAAGCGTTTGCACTATGCTTTTACACGGTTTCTTAAACACAGACAAACTGTTTTTCCTCAGCATACATTTTTAGGTGGTACTGTAACTGGTTTTGTGATTTAAGTCTTCATTGCAACTACATTTGTATTTCCTTTTCAAACAAGTCTACAAGCATGGCTCATTTGTCTGGTTTAGATGCATTCTTTTAGCCACTAGGTATCCTTGCAGCCATCAGCAGCCTCTTCTCCTTGAACTCTTCTCAGTAAGATGTTGAATGTAACTGTGGAAGTGGGCATAGTTGTGGGGGAAAAGGCCTGCTGCAACACTCGTGCACTGTTTGTTACCTGCAAATGTTGTTGTTTTGTGATTTTTTTTCCCCTTCTGTTGTTCTAAGATGTATATATTTTCTAAATGATTTCTTTGTGTATATAGGGTATGTTCTTCAATGAAGAAAAGCAATGCAATAAAAGAGCTTTGCACAGGTCATTTTCAAACAAAAGACATTTGAAAAACAAACACAAACAAAAATCTCCTGCCTAAAGATGCAGTTGTTTCAACTTCTCAGTAACTTGATTCAAAGGTAACGCTTGAATTTTGATAAAAACAGAGATTATTAAGGACATAGAATTACTTGCCACTGAGCTTTTGAAGTTTCTTGCAGCATACCAAATCTCTTAATTAGCTGTTAAGGAAGATTTCTATAATAAATTCAGGGATTGCATTAAAAAAATTGACAATTTTATTGTTCAGGTACTTGAGAGTATCTGTAACAAGACACATGAGATTTTCTTTCATTGGGCAAGTGTCCCCATCAAGCAAACTTTCTTTTCTTCAGGGGTGTAAGGACAAATAAAGATGCCTGCATCTGCCACTGTATGTGCAGCGGATTAGAGAGACCAGAAAACTTCAACCAGATTTGGAATTCTGTACAACCTGCACTTTATTATAAAGTCATTTTTGCAACTTCAAACAGCAATCGGTCATTAACATCATTTCATTTAGTAAAGAATTCCATTTGGAAGAAAAAGGTACCTTGGAACAACTTCTTTTTGAATGTTCTAAAAACCAGAGTGACACAGAGAAGTGTTGATGCATCCTGTGTACATCATGTTTAAATTGGTTTTATGTAGTTGTCACCTTTGTTTTGTTCAGATGTGTATCGAACTGGAACTTTTTTCAACTGTAAATATATGGTTTTGTTAAATAAAGTCCTGTAAAGTTACCTTAATCACCTACTGTCAGTGTAATTCAGGAAATTAAAAATTCAAGTACCTGTCTGTTTCTTCACAGACTTCTTTAAGAGTTTTTATCTGTCCAAAGTCAGGATTTGGGCACATGTAAATATCGCAGGTGGAGGTTTTTTTAGCGATGCTTTCCAGGATGATGGTGTCATGTATTACAGAAACATCCAGGTTGGAAGAGGTCCTCGGGATCACCATGTGCAACCAATAGCCCTGCTCTACAAGGTTCACCTCTAAACCATATACCCAAGCACCACGTGCAAATGACCTTTAAACACATCCAGGGTTGATGACTCAACCCATTCCAATATTTGATATATATTGGGTTGGAAGGGACCCTCAAAGGTCATCTTGTCCGACACCCCTGCAGTCAGCAGAGACATCTCTGACTAGATCAGGTTACCCATGGCCATATCAAGGCTGATTTTGAATGTTTTCAGGAATGGGGCCTCAACCACATCCCCAGACAACCTGTTTCGGTATTTTACCTCTCTCGTTGTAAAGAACTTCTTCCTTAGGTCCAACCTGAATCTCATCTGCTCCAATTTCAAACCGTTGCCCCTCATTCTATTGCTACAAGCTCTTCTAAGCAGTCCTTCCTCAGCTACTTCTCTAAGTCCCAACCAGATATTGGAATGTAGTTAAAAGGTCTCCCTGGAGACCACACTTATGCTGCAGTTTCACATTGTTTCTGCAGTTTGTCTATGGCCTGTTTTGTTCCAATGAGAGTGTCTCTTCTGTAACAAGAGTCTCTCAATGTCCATCAGCTCTGGCTTTCTGCTCTGATTTTCAGATTTCACAAACTTTGTTTTTTCTCTGAGCTGGCTAACAATATGCATGGTGCTCGATAACTTCTTTTTTTGAGCTGCAGCATGTCTTCATCACTGAACTTGCTACTGCTTTTGCTGCATTTCAGAGTCTTCATCTTCTCAGAGGCTATGACAGCTTCACCCTTTCCCCATTATCCTTGAGCTTTTGAGATGGTTTTAAGGTTTTGGATTTCTAGAGCACTAGAAATAAAAGAGTAATTTGTCAAGTCCTTAGATTCTCGTCCTGCCCTGGAAGAAGTGCTTCAGTTTAAAATAAGTAATGGCAATAAAGCTTCAAAGGGAGAAAAACATCATACGTCTGCTGTTTGCGATACTGAGTGGTAGACGTTAGGTGAAGAAGTCTATGTCCCTTTTAGTAACCTTTTCCCCAGGAGGAGGAGATTACGATGGGACAGACCGGGCTGCAGTCGCGGCATGGAGAGGGGCTCTTTATTTCGTTTTTCGGCCTTCATGCGATCCGCAGCCTCGCTTCGGCGGCTCTTCGGGCCCCAGCGACTCTTCTGGGGCGACAGGGCCTAGCTCCCCGGGCCTTGCAGCTGCCTCCGAGTCGGGAAGGCTCCCCGCTTCCCCGGTTGCCCAGGCAACGAGGGTCGGCTCCGCCCCTTTCGGCGTGACGCAGTCTCGGCCGCGCCCCTTGGCCTCCGACTACCACTCAGCGGCGAGGTTGCTCGGAGCCGCCTTTCCCATTGGTCTCTGGAAAGGAAGACGGATCCCACTCGGCCAATCCTGGCCGCTCACCCGCTTTAATAACCCCCGCGCCCAGGTGCGTTGGCCTCATTGGCCGGGGATGCGGGAGGTAGGCCAAGCCCTTAGTGCCCATTGGCCGTCCGCCGCGTGGCTCCGCCCGTCGGGCGCTCTGCCATTGGCGCTGCAGGCACAGGGGCGTGCCGGCGCGTGCGCGTGGGCTGCGGGCGGGCGGGGTAAGATGGCGGAACTGGGGAAGAAGTACTGCGTGTACTGCCTGGCCGAGGTGAGCTCTTTGCGCTTCCGCTGCACCGAGTGCGCCGACATCGAGCTCTGCCCCGACTGCTTCTCGGCGGGTGCCGAGATCGGCCCGCACCGCCGATGGCACGGCTACCAGCTCGTCGACGGCGGCCGCTTCACCCTCTGGGGCGCCGAGGCCGAGGGCGGCTGGAGCAGCCGGGAGGAGCAGCTGCTGCTGGATGCCATCGAGCAATTCGGCTTCGGCAATTGGGTAAGGGCGGCGGGCGCGGGGCCGCCTGCTGGTGGCGGGGGGTCCGAGTTCCACCTGACAGCGAGGGAGCAGCGCCCAGCAGGGGAGTGCTGGCCCTCAGGCCGCGGGCGGGCTGCCCTCCTGCGGTGGACGCTCCCCTTTGCCGAGGGAGGGTGTAACGACACTACCCGGAGTGGTGGCCTCGGGGTGCCTGGCGCTGTGGGGAAGCCACGGGCCTGGGCTGCGGGGAGTCCGCAGGGATGTGCGCGCTGCTGACGGGAGGCCCCGGTGTCACGGCCTGCTCTGCAGAGCTCTGGCCCCGGGGCCACCGCATCCTCCAGGCTGGCGGGTGCAAGCGCCGTCCGTGCCCGGTGGTAACCTCAGGGCCGTGCGTGTCCTGCATGCAGGACAACTGCTGAGTAAGGAGCGCTTCGGGCTCTCGGACCTGAACCTGTCACTGTCGGAAGTTAATTTATAGCCTTTCCCTTAGCCTGTTTCTTCCAGATCTTGTACACTTGTCATCTTCCTAATGTCCAGGCTCTTGCTTCAGTGTATTTCAGCTGTAAATGTGCTGCTTGTTCTCTGTGCCAGTGTGCAACTGGCAGAGAAAACAATCATCATTTGGTTCATTAATGGTTTGCTTCATTGAATCTAAAGACTTTATGATTGTCATAGTTTGTGTTAGCTCTTAAATATGAAGAAAACAGCAAACACCACCTGTCTTACTCTAAATACTGTCCTTATTTGCTCTAAATGTTGCTCTAAATGTACTTCGTGCATGAGTAGAATCTAAACAACATAGCAGTGTTACTTTGTCTCTCTCCTGACGAGATGGCTTCCTGGGAGAGCCATGGATGCCCGCTAACCACCATGTGGATACAGTGTATCAGTGGTGCTTTGATGCCCTTTGCCTTTATGATATTTCTGGTGGTGTTTTCATGGCTGATGTGCCCCTGTGCACTTTTGAATATCTGTTTGGACCTAAAAATGCAGTTCCGATGGAGACATGGCTAATTTCAGTGTTGCTAGAGAAGTTCAAGGGTTACAAGTTGGCTTTTGAGGAGCAGTGAAGAAGTCATCATGTTCTTCCCCGAGTGCGTGGTCTGCTGGGGACGTAATGGGACTCATTTTCTCATACCTCCATGTTTTCCATGTAGGAGGACATGGCTGCCCACGTCGGAGCATCCCGAACGCCCCAGGAGGTGATGGAACACTATGTGAGCATGTACATCCATGGCAACCTGGGAAAAGCCTGCATCCCGGACACTATTCCCAACAGAGTAACGGATCACACCTGCCCCAGCGGCGGCCCACTCTCCCCTAGCTTGACCACGCCACTACCGCCGCTGGACATATCGGTGGCTGAGCAGCAGCAGCTGGGGTACATGCCGCTGCGGGATGACTATGAGATCGAGTATGATCAGGATGCGGAGACGCTGATCAGCGGCCTCTCGGTGAACTATGATGATGATGATGTGGAAATAGAGCTGAAGAGAGCTCATGTTGACATGTATGTAAGGAAACTCAAGGAGAGGCAGCGGAGGAAGAACATTGCGCGAGACTACAACTTGGTACCGGCCTTTCTGGGCAAGGACAAAAAGGACAAGGAGAAAGCTCCCAAGCGAAAGATCACAAAAGAAGAGAAGGAGCTGAGGCTGAAATTGAGGCCTCTGTACCAGTTTATGTCTTGTAAGGAGTTTGAAGACTTCTTTGAGAATATGCACAAGGAGAGGGTGCTTCGAGCAAAGATTAGGGAGCTGCAGCGGTACCGTCGAAATGGAATCACCAAAATGGAAGAGTCAGCAGAGTATGAGGCAGCCAGGCACAAACGGGAGAAGAGGAAGGAGAACAAAAACATAGCCAGCTCCAAGAGAGGGAAGGAAGACGGTAAAGAAGGTGAGTTTGCTGCCATTGAAAACCTGCCTGGCTTTGAACTCTTATCAGACAGGGAAAAGGTGCTGTGCAGCTCTCTAAATTTGAGTCCTGCACGTTATGTGACTGTAAAAACCATCATCATTAAAGACCATCTCCAAAAAAGACAAGGAATTCCTTCCAAGAGTCGCCTTCCCAGTTACTTGGATAAGGTACTGAAGAAAAGGATTTTAAACTTTCTAACAGAAAGTGGTTGGATATCCAGGGATGCTTCCTGAGACTCGGCTGATCTGAAAGAACACAGCAGAGGCCCAGTACAGCCTCTAGGACTCCCTTAAGATTTTCTTTTCCTTCCCTCCCCAAAGATACAGAAATTTTGTCACTTAACAAAGGAAAACGTAAGCACATAAAGCCCTGCAGCATTCATGATCCATGGTTCAGATAGACTTTTGCTTTGGATCATGGAAAATACTTAATTGTGAAACTTCTGCATTGGATTCGCTGCTTTTGGTACATCATAAGAACATATTTCTTTCAAGTGAACTTGAGTCCAGTAGTCTTCAAGGAGTTACTTTACTCCCTACGGCTGGACGCATGAGTATCGGTGTAATCCTTGCTTTTCTCTGCAGGTGGGAGAGAGTTTCATTTGCTGGTAACCTTCTTCTCCCATTGTTTTGTTATTTTGGTGTCATACTGGCAGCAAAGTGAAGCTTTTAAAAGTCCTGAGCTCAGGAGCATGGTGAGCCGGGATTATCATGACCATTGTTGAGCTTTCAGATCCTTCTCCTTGGTAACTAACTACAGCCAAGGGTGAGAGCTTCTATCAGGAATACAGCAGGGATGAGCCATGGCAGGGAGGGGAAGGAGAGAAATGCAGGTAGGTGAGATGCCTTCAGGTACTTGTACTGTGGACAGGGTTCTTCAAGAGCTGCCTCCATGCCCTCTGAAGCTGCAGAGTTCACTAATGAGTAGCAGAGTTGCAGTAGTATGGAGGAGCTGTGGTGGTATGTTCCAGAGAAGGGGTCAGCACTACTGAGAAGTAGCTGATGTGGGTGGGAAAACAGGCAGTGAGTTGTCTTGCAGTGGTTGGGATCCTCAGGCAGCAAAATCACCCTTTTGTCTTGTTGGGTGAACCTCTTTCTCTTTGGTATCTGTAACTTCTGAGCTTGTATGGGCTGAGGCATATAGCTGCCTCTTCTGATTTGATTGGGAGGGACAGGGAGTGAGACTCCCACATGGAAGGTGATCACTGAGTGGTTTTTATAAGTAAAACTGAGAAGTGATGCAGATCAGGTCAAAGTGCGCAGCTGGTGTGCTGTTGTCACAGGGTTCTAGTTGCACAGACCTTGAAATGTACCAGAATGAATGAACCTGCTGAAATTACTGACGAGGTAGGAGAAGTGGGATGCAGCCCACCACAAAGAGAACTGTGCACTGGGAGAGGGGACTGAGCACAATTTATAGGGGCTGCAGTCTAGACTAGGTGCTTGCCATGGGCACCAGGTTGTGATGGAACACAGCGTATGACAGGCATGCCATATGCACAGCGCTCTTGTAGCATGATCTACCAATTAAGGGAAAAATGTTGAAGGAGGACTAGAAAAGGATTTTCATGCTTGCTTTGTCCTTAAATTCCCATACTGGGAATGAACAAGAAGTTGCCAGGTAAAACTGCACAGTGCTGCTTGTGCCTGCAACTGGAGGTCGGTTGGGCAGGTCTTCTGGAGTGCAGATGTGCCAAAATATGAACCTTGACTGGCCTCAGAGCAAGTGCAAGCACTGGAAATGTCATCTTGGTTTACTGCTTTGGGCTGTAGTCTGTGAGGATACCACAAAATCTTAACCAGGTGTTAATTCTGCAGCTTGCCAGAGTACACTAATCAGGACTGGGTTTCCATTACTACATTCAGCATTACCAAAAGAGTGTTACCATTGAGATTAGAATGAAAAGGTGAAATTACAAAGCCAGCATTTCTAAGCAAGAAAAAACAAAACTCTAGTGCCTTTTTGTTTTGAGCTTGTAATGTTGTGTCCCTTCAAAAGAGGTAAGGGCTATGTCCTTTGGGATGTGCTACTTCGGCTTACCTGCGAGTGGCTTGTTGTGGAACACCAGGGACAAAACTGCCTCTCCTTGGCAGCGGTGGAGCTAACCGCAGTGTGCTGAGTAGCTTTAAGAACTACTTCCACCCTAGGTGCATGCACAAGCAGCACACAGGTTCCTGAGGTGTAAACTCTCAGTTATTTTCTGTCCTGCTCCTCTGGGAAGGAGGCTCAGCCTCCTTTCTGTGTCCTTGTTACGCAGTTTCGGTTCTTCATTAACCTGTTACCTAACTGCCATAGCACACACCATTACTGACAGTGTTCTGGAGTCTCTCAACTCTGTGTGGAGCTGAGATGTTAAAAGATTCGTGGGGGGGTGGTTTATGAATTTTTCTTTTTTCCTCAAATCTGTGATTTTTATATTTCTACGGTGTTTTCGCACATATGAGTCTAACTGAAGCAATAGCCTAAAGCCCAGCTGAACAGTAACTTTTAAAAATCTAGGCACCAATAAGTCACTTAAATGTTGAAATGAACTCTACACTTTGTAGTTTCTCAATTCCTCAGCCCCTATAAAAAGTGGTGGGTGGTTTTTGGTTGTTGTTTTGTTTTTGTTTTTTTGTTTTTTTTTTGGTGCTAGAAGTAACTTATTGAACATCAAAATGAATGTAAAATAAAAGTATTTTTAATGTATGAAATATGGATATCAATATTTATTTTATACTTGCAAGCAAATTCAAGGTGTTAACTGTTTGCTTTAGCAAATACTAGTCCCTTGGAAAGGGCTTCCCTAGAAGCAGTGTCTCATTGTCAGCTACGCTTTTAATTTTAAAGGTGACTTGCACTAGAGGATGCTGCTGTTCCCTATCTTCATATGGAACCGATTTAGTCTCAGCATTCCTTTGTAATGAGCTGCTGATTTTTGTTTGTCTGTTTTTAAGTTGAGATGCAGTTATGTTAATCCAGCGACTTACTAGAGCTATGCTGCTTCTCTTCTGTGGTGAAGGGGCTGAGAAAAAAACATGGCAAAGAGCTCTTCAACTTTTATCTTGTGTGCATCCGGAAGTGCTTCCTGTACTGTACAAATAACCTAGCCTTCATGTTGCTAATGAAAATGTGTTTTATATGCTTAATGTTCCTGACTTTTCTAATTAAAGATATTACTAATGATAGTGTCTGTCCTAGCAGCATTGATGTAAGCGTATGAGAAAATGACACTCCAGAAGCTGTTCCAAATACGGATCTGCTACTGACAGAGGCAGCAATAAGTCTGTTTTAATGCTCTATGTTTACTTCAAACAGTCCAGTCTCAATGATGTTTTACAGTAATATTTGCTCAATGAGTAACAAAGGAGAATCATCTCCCCTCTTTGTGTGCTACCCAGTGCAGGAGGGTTTGTTAAAGAGCATTTTGGATACAGACCCTCCTGTCCTGGCCTGTTGCAGTCCTAGCAAGCACTAAGAACAGCATGAGTAGGCTTGCAGGAGTCTTGGACCATAAACTGCCTTGTGAATCACACAAACTGAGTAGTCTGCCATTACTCTCTTGTGCTGCAGCTGCATCTGGTACCTTTGCGACTGTAACGGACTCCACCAGCTTCTGGGTTTGCTGTCTGTGCTTGCAAAACGTTCTCGCATGTGCCCCAGCTGCTCTTCAGTGCTGATGCATTAAGTACTGTGAAGGAAGGTGCCTGGTGAGCACACTCAGCTCCTCAGTTTCTTCCTTAAAGGGAATGTTGCACTCATTTGAGTGGTGTGCTGGTGGAGCTGTGCCAGACACACAAATGCCTGTGCTGAAATCATGTGAAACCTAACTGATGTTGTGCACACTCAGCATTTTACTAGGGTTTTGCATTGTATATTGGTAAATAAAATTGCATTAAAGTTTGTTTCTATTATTGATTTAATGGTAACCTAGCTTGTATCATGAGGGAAAGAGCTTCAGTCTTTGCAGTGACAAATGGAGATGCATTTCAACTGAATGATGATGGGTGACCTTTTGTGAAACAGCTAAAGCAGAGGTACTGGTGCTGGCTTTGTTGGCTGCTCTTAAAACTTCAGAAACAGGTCACTTGTGTTCTTTGATTTCTTCAGTGCTTTTTACTGTTGTAGGGCAGTGTATGGTGGTATTAGCTCTCAGTAAAGACTGAAGCTTTCCATGCTGGAAGGGCAGGCCAAGGAAGAGTTGCTTAGTTACTGGCGTGAAAGATACTAGTTTGAGTCTTGTGCTGAATATTTAACAGTAACTTGTGTTTAAGGACACCCTGAATTTGAGTGAGGTGCTAGGAAGCTCATTAACAATCAAACCTGCTAGCTGTGCTTTTGTTTTAATTGCCCTGATGGAAAAATTTTGATACTGATCAAGTTACTGTTAGATTTAGTTCAGATCCAGAGAGGCTGGGAGTGGGCTAACAATGCATGATAGTTCTTAAGGTACAGAAACAGACCTTGGTCACTCTAAGGCCTGGCAGTGGAGTATGGGTTCAAATCGGCATGTAGTAGAACTGTTTCCTCAATCCCACTTCACACAGCTATTCTAGAAGCTATCCTAGATGGAAGGAAGTTACTCCCAAATTCAACTTAAGTATATGGAATCTTCCATTTTTTGTCCTGTAGTTTTACATTGAGTCTTTGCACTTTGATCCCTGAACCTGATTAGTTTGAAAAAATTAACACTGTAGTTGTCTTCTCACACACCAAAAATTATTGTACCTCCCCAGTCCTGCCCCCTCTCCCACCAACCTTTGCATTCCACAAACAGCAGCATGCACTTTGGTTCATCCTAGTCAACTTCCTAAATGCTTTGCCAGTTGTGCAATTGCCAAATTCCATCCATTCCTGTCCACGTGGTCAGACAGATGCAGGACAAAGCTTTTGGTTATTATCTGGTGTATTTCAGCCTGCTTGTGCAGGGCTGGGAGCAGCAGGTGGAGTTAGACACAGCAAGAGCTGCCTATTGGAAAATTCCCTTGCAGCTCAAGATCAAAGCTGAATAAATGCATGAGATGAAGATGAAGCTCAGTTCACATTTTTGTTTGAGCCACTTACATGCAGTTACTTATGCAATTCTAAAAGACAGTATGTACCAAACTCTCAGCTATTTGTTTCTTTGGGTATTCCTGGCTTTCATCAGGGCTGTAACTAGTTTGCACAACAAACTGATTGTAAAGCTTGGAAGACAAGACTATCAAATTTTTTAAACCAATTTATACAATATTAAATTAAAAATCCAGAGATAGGATAAAATGTATTGGTTCTTCAATGCCATACAAGTATTAGATGGTTTTCTCAAGTCAACATTAGTACAGAACAAAAAGGGTTAAGTAATTACAAATGCTGTCTACTCTCCATTGTCTTTTATTTACATTGTCTTTTTATTCACAAAGAGACCAATTTCAGTTTTTGAGATTATTTCCGAGTAGACAAAAAAAAAAAAGGACATTTTTCACATCAATGTGTAAAAGTTGGTAGACACTTGCAGAAAATGGGTTGTGTACCGTTTCACCTACTTCTGCAGTGTTAGCTTCTACAAAACAAAAGGAATATTTTGAAGCACTATTTGGATTTCCAATCTACACTTAATGATAAATGTGAGATTGCATAATGTGTTCAATTTAATGCACCTTCAGAAGCCGTAATTGTAAAAAAATATCTAAAGTATGAGGGGACTCAATGTCTCTTGTATTTCACCTTCAGAAGAAAGCTTATGAAACAGTCATGTTGAAGGCCACTAAGCACATGAGAATTTCATCAGTTCATTTTCCCAGGGAGACCTCAACCAATTCATTTAAACCTCTCAGGGGTGGGGAAGGAGGGCAGAGGAAAGCATGGTGTAAAAGAAAAACCACCCAGCCGTTTAATAGTTGTATGGCATTTTCACTTCTCAGCCCAAGCAGCTACGCGTCTTTGACAACACCCACCAAGGCAGGCCGCAGCGTACGGCCGTGCAGCTTATAGCCAATCTTGGACACCAGCGCAATAGTGCCAGGCTCCTTCCCTTCCATGGGAGTATGGAACAATGCCTCGTGTTCATAGGGATCGAACTTGGCTCCCAAAGGATCCAGTCTGAGCAGGCCATGTTTTTTAAACACTTTCTGAATTTGTACTTCTGTCATAACAAGCCCTTCATATAAACTCTTCAAGTGAGGATTTTCATCCTTGATTTCTTCTTTTGGAACACTTTCTGTTGCTTTCTCCAAAATGTCTGCAACTTCTACTAAGTCCTTACAGAAGCTCTGAATCCCTAAAAAGAAACAGAAGCAAATGGAATCAATCCACTGAGGAAAACTAATGATAAAAAAAAAAAATCCCAAACTGCACGAAGCATGGAAACAGTATCAAAAACTATGTAATGGAGGAATACTTTTCCCTACAGTACATAATCACTGAAGGCCCTGAAATTAAAACTGTTTTCAAAATTAAGCTGTACAGATGTGTATAGTGCATGGCAAAAAAGGCCTACTCATTTTTCAAGCCAAAGTGGCAGTCAAACACTGACACAACTCTCTTCTGCAGTATTTTAATACAATTTCTGGTTTACTGTCAAAAAGTTGTATTGGATGTCAGTAGCCTGGCTCTTGAAGAAAGATGAGTTTCTAGCACACCTTGTAGCCAGTGACTGTACTTTCCTACCACTGGAGAGAATCCTGAACACCACCTAAATGTAGTCTGTTTGGAACATATGGCCTTTGACAGCGCAGTTACTCAAAATCAAAGAGAAACTAAGTCCAAAACAAGCACCAAGAACATTTGTCTGGCAAAATGCTAACAGTTGTGATGCAAAGCAAGGAACTGTTCAAACCTCTCTGGCTCGGATACACTTCTCAATCCAGCAGTCAGGATCAGGACTGTCCAATCTGCAGGTCAGTCTGCTCAGTTTTCCAGGTTCTGCATTTCCTGGGTTTTGTGAGTACACCTGAAAGAAGCCTCCACTCACCATATAACTTTGCCTCTTCTACCAGCTTCTGGCTTCTTTGTCTCACATTTTCTGCATCTGCCAAGGCTCTCTTGTACTTGTCCTGAAAATAGAATAGTAACAGTAATAGAAGAGACTTTTATGCCTGGTGGTTGGATAGTTGACAAGAATTCAAACCAGCATACTCAGTATAAACCAGCATTTACACCAAACAGTTACACATCCTAGACCCACCAGCTAAAGAGTAGTATGAAGATGACAAGCCATTTATCACAGCAACCTTCAAAACAAGGCAGATATTTGCTTCACTTTAGTGAGGGAAATGAGATGGGCTTCCAGACTCAGGATTTGTCCATGGATTAGCCAGAGAATATTGTACAGGTTGATCAAGTTTCATGACTCAGAGATTTCTCCTTTTTTTGATGAGTGTTCACAGAAAGACTTCAGCACTCACAATATTTTGATACTACAGCAAATGAGATTCAACCCAGCCATGACCTTCATAGAATCACCAAACTGTTTTGTTCGGAAGAGACACTTAAGATCATTTGAGTCTGACCAGTAAACCTCTAAAAGATGGTTTCAAACCATCTCTTTCCCCTCCATACATACCACTGATTGTCCTCCAGATTTTTCAAAGCTTAACTCCTCTGTTGTTTGGTTTTGGTCCCTTCCTAGCAACATGGTCATCCAGCAGCAGATACACTAAGAATGAAATTCAACTAACTGAAGCACTTTGGGTTAAGTGCTTCAGCACCTAACTCAGAACTCCGTGGCGGGCTTCCACTTCACATGCTAGTGAAGACTCTCAGAATCAGTCAATGAGTGGAGTGAAAAGCCACATTAGGTACCCAACAGCAAATGCTGTCAACAGAGATACCAAATGACACCTCAGCTTTGTCCTTCAGTGTTCTGGCAAGGGCAACCGAAAAGAAACTCTATCCATTTATGATCCATAGGTGCTGCTTCTATAGAAGGTTCTGGGTTACCTCTCAACATCTCAAACACTCTAGGATGACATTTCATAGAAAGCTCCAATCCATAAAAACAGCATCTTTGTTTAATCCACATCTCCCTCTTCTCACGGCATCTCTCGCCCTCAGCTAACTCAGACGTGGGAGAGAATGCAAGACATTATCAGGCCAGATGGAGGGAAGGTGTTGCATCAGCCTTGGCTCTCCAATAGTGATTTGAAGCCTCCACTGCCTAAGTATTTATATAAAAGCTAAGCATCATTAACCCTGACCTTTGAAAAGTCAACAGCTGTTTTCAAAAAGCCTGCTCTTAGCACACACAAATACATAGAGCAGAGGCACTTTCAGACCCTTCCATGCACTTCAAGAAATTAGTTCTCCACTGAGCAAAACCTAAGTGAACTGAAGACAGCAACACGTGCACTGGAGAAGGTCCCATTCTATTCACAAATTGGAACACAACTCCGCAAAATCTTACTTCTGGGCCAGGTGTTGGGGTACATCTGCTCTTAAGTTTAAAGAAACTATTAAACTGTAGGGTTTTATTCAGCAACTGTATTCAAATTGTGCACCAAGAATACATAATGAGCACTCTTAGGCACACTGCGAGGCATGCAATCTGATGACTAAATCACACTTACAGTAACTTCTTTTAGTTGTTCTTCCAGTTTGACCTTCTCTTCAGTTAATGTTTTTTCAGCAGAGCTGGATTCAACCTTCTGCTCATTTTGGCTCTGACTCTGGTCCTCTTCTAAGTTCTGGCCACTATTTTTCTGTTGTGTTGCTACACAAAGAAGTCGTGGAGAAGTCCTAAGTCAAAGAAAACATGGACAATATTAATCAGTTGCTTACTTTTGGGATTAGCATTTCTAGACATACTGGAAATTCTCACAGTAAAGCACAAACACAACAATCCTAGTCTCTGAAAACTAAAGAAACTTTAATCAGAAGTAACTGAACTTAGTCCATATAAACTGTTACAAAAAAATAACTTTGCTGCAAGGTAACCACTTCTATATTCTACTCCAGTTTAATCTGTTTATGAAGTAGTTGCACGAATTTTAAGAGGAATGTGAGGTGCTACTCTATGAGGATGAAATTCCAGTTTATGTGATGCAATCATCTTCAACGGTCTCCCAGAAAACACATTAACGAGAACAGCGGTTTGCCAATGAGCAACTGCCGTTAGACAGCAACTGAAAAACCTTCAGTGTCACTACTTTGTCACTGTTATATCACAAGTATCGCATCGAGAACAAGCCAGTCTCCTCCACGATAGTAATTTATCCCTTCCAAACGTTTTTCAGGCTGAACTAGTTGAACAGCCCGAGCAAGCCAACTGATGAACGAGGCTGGTGGATCAGTGCTGAAATGACAAAAGGCTTCAGATCTCTGCACACCACACCAAGGGCTCAGGCGTGGAGGCCTCCAAACTCCAGACCAGGCCAGGAGGCTCCTCCAACATCTATCCGGGAAACCGTACGGGAAACCAGCAAAGTGCGGCTGGGAATAGGGGCCCAGGACCAATCGGTCCCGGCTGTAGGAAGGCGCACAGAACCAGAGGGCCGGGGCTCAGAGGGTGAAGCACCCTGCACGGCAGGTTTGGGGCTTGCTCTCCGCCTGGCCTAGCCCGGGCAGACGCTGAGGAGGCGGTGAGTGCGGACACGGATGCGAACCCGTCTCGACGTGCCCGATCCAGGCCAGGCGACGCGGCGCGGCACGACTCTTACCTCAAGGAGAAGCTGAGCAGCGGGTACCGCGGGCGCAACACGGCCCGCACGCACTGAGCCACCGCCGCCATTGCTCCTTCCTTCCTTCCCACCGACCGCCTCAGCCCACCCCTCGGGACCTCCGCGAGACGGCCGCCAATCAGCGAGAGGGCGGACTAAGAGTGGCATAGCCAAAAACCAATCTGAAGGGCGGATGTATGTCTCAGGGCAAATAAGCGAGGCGGGGGGCGGTGCCCCGCGGCTGTTCCGGACGCTGCGGGAGCTCACGTGAGGTGCGCTGTCCTCTCCCCCTCCTATGGCGGAAAGCGACGTGACTGGGCGTGGTCGAGGGCGTGTTGAGGCGGGGCTCGCGGCGGGGCCCATTTTGCCCTGTGAGGGAGGCGAAGCTGGTAGCGTGAGCTAGTTCTGACAGGGCTGTGCTGCCGCTCTGAGAAGAGGGCCCCGGTCGAAGGTCAGGCGTACATGTTTGCCTCTCAAAACTGGTCAGCGCACGCTGGAGGTGATTTGGTGGCTGCAGATGGTCCAGTCTGGGATCATCGGGGTCATCGAATGGCCTGGGTTGAAGGGGACCTCCAAAGCTTACCTAGTCCAGTGCCCCTGCAATGAGCAGGGCCATCCTCCACTAGATCAGATTGTTCAGAGCCTTATTGAGCCTGGCCTTGAGTATTTACGGGAATGGGGCCTCAACCTCCTCTCTGGGCAACTAATTCCAGTTCTCCCCTTCCTCCTGACATCCATCCAGTCTAAATTTCTGATTTCAAGCTATTGCTCGTTGTCCTATCGCTACAGGCCTTTGTAAACAGTCCCTCTCTGTCCCTCTTGTATGCTCCCTCCAGGTACCAGAATACCACTGTTAGGTCTCCCCAGAGCTTTGTCTTCTTCAGGCTGAACAACCCCAGCCCCCTCAACCTGTTCTCAGTGGATGTGCTGCAGCTCTCTGACCATCTTCATGGTTCTTCTGTGGACCCACTCCGTCAGGTCCCTGTCTTTCCTGTGTTGAGGGCTCAGCAGAGGTCTTAAAGTGACAGAATCCCCTCTCCCTGTCTGCTGGCCACACTTCTTTTGATGCAGCCGAGGATGTCGTTGGCCTAGGCTGCAAGTGCTTGTTAGTTCATAGCCAGCTTATCCACCAGAACTCACAAGTTCTTTTCTGCAGGACTGCTTTCTAGCTTTCTATCACTTGCGTTGATGAAGATTGTTCTGGCCCAGCTGCAGGACCCTGCACCTGGTGTTGTTGAACCTCATGAGGCTCACCTGAGCCCCACTCTCCAGCTTGTCTAGGTCTCTCTGGATGACATCTTGTCCCTGTAGCACATAAGCATCACCACTCAGCTTGGTGTTATCTGCAGACCTGCTGATGTTTCAATCAGCTTGCTTGTCATCTGTTTGCTGATGTTTCACTTGATTCCACTGTCTGTATCACTGATAAAAATACCAAACAGTACTGGTCCCAGTAGAGTCTATTTCAGTCTTCACACTAAACATATAGATGTAAATATTATTTAACACCACCACCATCCCCAAAGAATTTTTCCGGCATTTGAAGCATTCGGGGCGTTTAGAGACCAGGCAGCAACACTGAGAACTGACGGGGCGGCACGCCGCTGCAGAACTGCAGTGCCGATGATTAAACACCGGGCGGCAGCACTGAGCACGGACGGGCATCTCCTGCCTCTGAGTGGGGTGCGCAGCTCAGTTCCTTTGGCTGCCTCGTTCGCCTCTTTCAGACTACAACTGCACCGCTCACCTGCAACCCATTTCCTGCAACACGACCGAAATGCAGTGCTGCCAGAAATCGAGCTGTTGTCTGGTTCTGATCTCCAAAGGCTTTATTGAGTCAGAGGCTTGGAGCATTTCTGTGCCATGGTGGTGTCTCCACTAGGCCTGTGGTAAGTTCTGATTTGGGGCAATCAGTCCCAAATTAGGATGAGAAAAGGGGAAAGTGAGAAGTTTGGGGTTTTGAAAGGGATTTTATATCTTGAGCAGGGATTTAGCTAGAGGAGGGGGTTGAAATTTTAAATCTTTTCTATTAATAGCATTTATAGGCATTTTAGAAACCTATAAAGTTCTATGCTGCTGTCTTTATTTATACATATAAGTATTTAGGAAATGTATCTATAAATATTGCAGTTTGTGCTATAGATAATATAATGGGGACAATCCCCATTATCAATCCAGTCTGTGGGATGATAAGATCAAGACCAGCCCTGTGGAAGAGGACTTGGGGTTGCTGGTGGATGAAAAGCTAGACATGAACCAACAACATGCACTTGCAACCCAGAAGGCCACTGGCATCCTGAGCCGCATCAAAAGCATGGCCAGTGGACTGAGGGGTGATTCTCCCCACTCTTTTGGGCATCTGAGGCCTGTATCTTGTGAAGTGTTGAAGATACAATTTCTCTGCTGTGGAGGGTGTTAGAAGAGTTTATTGTTAATGGGTTCTGTGCTAAAGGGGCATGCAGCAGCACCCAGGACAGCAAGAACACTCCCTTAGTGTTGCAAACCCTTGGCTCAGTTCTTTGGTTTTTGAGAAATGGTTCAGAGTTTGCAGAGTGTTTCCTGGAAAATTATTTAGATCAGTTTTGCAGTTCTGAAAACTAAATGAGGTTTTCCATGCCTCATTTTGGGGATTGATTTCTAAGGAAAACTAAGGAAAAACTTATCTTCAGTCCAGATCAAACCAAAATGTTTTGGGCTTGATGGCCACACTGTCAGATTAATTATTCTCAGTCCCACTTGTGCACTGAAAAGAGATTTATTTTCTTCCCTGTAAGATGAACCATGTAACTGAGAGATGTGTGTGTTTTCCCAGAGACAGTCAGACTGATCACACATATTTGGTGTGCAAACTGTGGTCAGTTGGCTGAGACCCATGCTTTTGCTCATGGTCACAGCTGGCGTTCTTGCATGTAGCAATTTCAAAATTTGGATCCTACAGAAGCTTGTGCAATGCACTGTTCTCAGTGTAAGACACAGAACTAATTTGCAATAAAAATTGGGGGAAAAAAAAAGTTATCCAGGACTTAAGCAGTATATGCAGATTTCTTATTGGTGGTGGCTAACTGGCCTGATGATTCCTTTCCTTTGGACCAGATCCTTGAATCAAATCATTGCAGAATATTACTATATTGTGAGCAGTAACTGAGGATGAGAAGGGTACTGGTTTGGAATGGAATTCAAGTTTCCAAAAGCTTCATGGTAATGGATAAGCTGAATGTGATCCTGTTTTTCACCAAATGTAATATGAAAACTAGAGGGCAAAACTAGTAGAAGACCAATTTAAAGTAAGGGTTAGAAAGAGCTGCTTTGGGCAGAGATGGCAAGTAGTGAGACTATGCTGGCACAGGAGTTTGTGGAGACAGCATCAGAAGGTTCAAGGAGGAGCTTGACAAATTCAGTCACAGTATCATAGAGTCACAGAATGGTTCTGTGTCCAATTCTCATGTCCCCAGCGTAAGAAGGACACAGAGCTGTTGGAGTGAGTCCAGGGGAGGGCCGCAAAGATTATCCAAGGGCTGGGAAACCTCTGCTGTGAGTGTAGACTGAGGAAGCTGGGGTTGTTCAGCCTAGAGAAGGGGAGAGTCCAGGGGAACTTTATAGCTGCCTTCCAATATCTGAAGGGATCCTACAGGAAGGCTGGAGGACTTTTCATAAAGGTGTCTAGCAGAGTACAAGAGGAAATTATTTTAAGATGAGGGAGAGTAGGTTTAGACTGATCTTAGGAAGAAGCTCTTCAGTGTAAGGGTGGGGGGAGTCTGGAATAAGGGAAGTTGTGGACCCTCCATCCCTGGGGGTGTTCAGTGCCAGGCTGGATGAGGCCTTGAGCAGTGTAATAGTTAGGTATGAGTACGAGATGGTATTCTGAAAATTAATACATTTTATTAATTTTGTTATTCAGAAAACTACCAACCGGTATTTTAAATAATTGGTTCTTTGCACAGTCATGAAAACTTTATAGAGAAGGAAATAAACAGGGAATCTAGAATACTTAAGAAACACAACTAGCAATAATTTAACTAACATTGAACCATTGGAACTGGAAGAGAGGTTCTTGCAGTCAATTATACCACTTGTCTACTAGATGCACTCAAGGAGCTCCTTTCTGCTAAGGCAGAAAGATATTCAGGTTCACTTAAGAGTTTACAAAATTTTGCTAAAGAAGCTTTGAGTGTCCACTCACAAAGTAGTCTCTCCGGATTTCCAGGGCTGCATTATGGTATCAGGCAGTACCCAAAGCACGTGGAGGGGTTGCCGTCGGTGGTTTCAAAGCCATTAGAGGCTTTGGAGTTTCCCAGGCTCTTCTCTCAGGAACCTGGGGGCCTAGCACAGTCTCTGACCTGGTTCTGGTTCATCTTGACTCCTGTTTCAGCAGAAGACCTACAGGGGAGCAGGAAAGATGCAATGAGTAGCACAGAGAGCATGTTGAGGCAAAAGCAACAATGGCAGCAGCCGCCCGTTGTCCCTACCTGCTCATCTCTTTTACCAATGTAGCCTGTGACCTAATGAGCTTTTGGACACAGATTAGCCAGTTAGAATGGCAGTTAGCCAAACTTAACCATATTAGGTGAAACCATAGCTTTTGTTTTCCTTTCCCACAGTTGCTTCCTCAGCAGCAGAAGGAGGTGGAGCAGGGGAACATGTCTGGGCAAGCCAGGACATGTTCAGGCATATTTTGACCTATTCAGGCCTTCCATCACAAGCAGCCAAATTTTGTTGAGAGGTGTCCCTGCCCATGGTGGGGAGGTTGGAGCTGATGATCTCTAAGGTCCCTTCCAACCCTTGTTGATGTGTGAGGTGACAAGCACTTGCTGGAAATGTTGAATATATTTCCTTGAAGTATTTGTACAGCTAAAGCTTGAATCTTTGTGGATAAGGAACATCAAATGAAGGCAACTTTGCCCAAGCACAATTATTTCACAACCTTCAAGGAAAATGTGTAAAGAAAACCTGTTGGATCTGATCCATCCCTCAGCAACACTTCACAAATGAGATCTACATCCTGCCCATGACCTCCATGCAGCCTGCTGTGCCATGGTCACATCTGTTGGGACTTAGCTACATCTGCAGCTCACTGCAGTACAACACTGAGTGCCAGCATCTTGCCTAGGCTTTTCTGTCCTTGCTTGAGGTGGAAAAAGGGGCTTGCAGAGCGCAGTGTAGAGCTGTGTAATGTAACTGGCTGCTGCTTGGGTGTTGTTCCTGCTCTTGATAACCTGTGCTCTAGGGTACATGTTGTGGAGAGATTATCCTTCCCCTTGCCTGTCAGACTCCATCACCAATGCCATGGGAGAAAAAACAGAACCTTTTTTTCATCTGCCTGGGGTTATTTTGGTGGGTTGCAATCCTCTTGTTCTCCTCCAAGAGGCGTGTAGGCATGTGAGAGTGAGCTATGGGGTGAAGCCAGGGTGAATAGACCTGGGTCTGTTCTTGAATAGCTGGAGAAAATTGCTTTGGAGGTGTTATGTGTACTCAGAGGCTGTTGCAGGCTTCCTGAGGGCTGTTACACCTTCCCTCCTTGATGAATCCAGGGGTTTTTACACACTGGATTATTACACGGTGCCCTTTTAGCCCCTTCTAACACAACACCATTTGCATTTTTTCTCCCTATGGAGGGAAAGAACAGTGAGATATTGAGGGCTTTAAAACCCCTGCACTTAACAATAATGAAATGGGACCTCATGCCAACTGTGTTTTGCGCACTCCTTGCTTTGTGCACAGTTTCAGGGCTCTCCCTGCCACTCTCTTTTAGGTGATTAATTCCACCTCCTCCTAAATGAATTTACAATTAAAATGGGTCTATTCATGGCAGCCACTGAATTTTCACTTCTTTTTTTTTTTTTTTTAATATATAATTGAAAACACACCCAAACTCAAGCTGCCTGTAAGTATTAATTTTCATTTCCACAGAATACTGTGTCTCCAGGGTAAGGAAGGAAATTCCAGAGAGTTAGCCAAGACAATCAGGGTTAATGTGCTCTTTGAAAAGTGTGGTTCAAGCAGGACCCTTGCTTTCTCATCCAGAGATCAGACCTGCTGCTGGGACACTGGTCTGAATAAAAGAGGGAGAGGGCATCTGTCTGACCCGTTGTACATTTTGCCCAGGATGCAGTTTAGGAGACCATAGACCATGTGCAGCCACCATGGGAATGTGAGTGTAGTTTTTCAGGAGGAACATGTGCTCCTTCACAGGGGAGCAAAGACTGTTTTCAGTTGTGTGGGCTGCATAGCATGAGTGATGTACAATCATGAGTGTAGGAAACACAAGGATGGTGCTTTTTGTCTGGCCCTCCTTGATATCCAAAATGTTATCCAAAATGATATCCTTGATATCCAAAATGAAAGTAGTTCATCCAGAGAAACAGAAATTAAGATGGTGATATAAAAGACAGCATGGCCTTAATATCCTGCTAATCTAGGCAATGGTCTGGATCCCAAGGGCATTTCAGCATCCTGGATACTGGCCAGGCTGACTTTATGTCTTTTCGTTTTGTGGTGCACATGAGTTCATCTTGTTTTAAGCCTTCCAGAAAGCTCACTCACATGCATTACATGCATTACACACCCTTCTCTCTGTAAATCTACTCCTGCAGTGTCCTATGTATGTTCAGTTCCTTCTGGATCAAAGCTAGAGGAGAATAGATTTAGATTAGATGTTAGGAAGAAATTTTTCATGAAAGGATGGTGAGACACTGGAACAGGTTGCCCAGGGAGGTGGTGGAAGACTCATCTCTGGATGTTTTTAAGGCCAGGCTGGATGTGGCTCTGAGCAACCTGGTCTAGTAGAAGGTGTCCCTGCCCATGGTAGGGACGTTGTAACTATATGATCCTTGAGGTCCCTTCCAACCCTGACAGTTCTGTGATTCTTCCTCCATCCTCATCATGCTTCACCTGGAAACTGCAATGTCAAA
Source organism: Eubucco bourcierii (assembly GCA_013396675.1). Classification (NCBI taxonomy): domain Eukaryota; kingdom Metazoa; phylum Chordata; class Aves; order Piciformes; family Ramphastidae; genus Eubucco; species Eubucco bourcierii. The sequence goes on along the minus strand of VWZE01001799.1, from coordinate 330,507 downwards.
ACTCTTTTGAAGAGCAGTAGGGCGTCTTTAAAATGTCAGAGAGCTTCCTCTTCCTTCTGCAACTACTAGGCTTAATATCCTAAACTCAAATGTGGTTTCTCCAAGTGAGACTAACTTGCTGTTCTTCTGCCTCTTCAGTTAATCAAATTTAAGTCTTACTCTGTTTTCCAGCTGGCTCCCCTCTCCTCCTTGGAAATGGGCAGGAACACCAAGTTCTGATTGTTTGATAAGATTCATGGTCATTCACTGAAATTCCTCTCCTCTCTGTCCCAATAGTTGAACTACAGACCAGGGCTTGTAGGAACATTTTCAAGCCAACAGTGCAAGGCCTGCACGAGAACAGTGAGGGTCATCTTTTCCTGTCTGTCCTCCACCTCCTATTAGTAATGAGGATAAAAAAGTGGATTTGATCAATTTACTAAATATTTTTCCCTCATGAAAAAGCTACAGTAATCTTCAGGCTAAGATTTAAATCAAAACTCTGCTTACCCTATAGCTCTCTAAGGTAAGGGACAGCAGCATTTTGGAAAGCATACCCTGCAGTGACCACAGCATGCAGGACAGTTTTGAGAAGATGTCCAACAATGCCAGTTCCTTCCTATATGTCTTCTGCTGCTTTTGTGTTCTCTGGACAAAGGGTAGGTTTAAAGAACAGAGACTTTTTGAAAGACATACTGCCAAGAGAGTCTTCCAAAATAGTTTTGTTCTTATTTCAGTCTTGCTTTGGCATGGGAGCATAGGCCCAGGTATCTGATGCCTTGGCTAAGCTCTTGCTCATGGGCATGTCACTCTGTTTTTCACTTGATCTTAAATGCTGTCTTTTGCACAAAGGTTCAGTCAGACCCTGTGGAACTTAGTCTATCTGGACAACCTTTCCTTATGTGTGAAATGGGGCCAATTGGAAATAAAAGGAACATCTTTTATTTAAAATGGGCAGATGAAGAGGTGAGGTAAAGCAGGGCCATGTGCAAAACCTTCTCTCTACTCTCTCTGGAGGGTACGCTGCTGTCAACACAACTGGTGAAGCTGGTTTTGTGCATTTGTGTTTTGTGACGCTGCTCTGCCAACTTGGTCATTGATAATCTAATTTAGAAACGTTTTATGTCACTTGGGGAACTGGGAAGGACAGAGTAGCATGTCAGATCAAGCATGTATTTACTGCCATGGTCTTCAGAAAAAGAAATTCCTAAGAGATCACAGTATCACCAAGGTTGGAAGAGACCTCAAAGGTCATCAAGTCCAACCCATTACCACAGACCTCAAGACTAGACCATGGCACCAAGTGCCGCGTCCAAACGTACCTTGAACACCTCCAGGGACGGTGACTCCACCATCTCCCTGGGCAACCCATTCCAGTAGTGAATGACTCTCTCAGTGAAGAACTTTCTCCTCACCTCGAGTCTCCAGACACTAGCCTCTTGACCTCAAATACTGTTTTATATAAGCACAAAGATAAAATCAGACAATATTTCTGTATGAAAATGCAAATGGAAACATCCAAATTGCTGTCCTCTCTGACTGAAATCTTACTCTCGATGCTCACTTTGCATGGAAGTGTTCTAGGCTGTTTGCATCGGTGGTGTACGAGATGTTGAGAGTATATATACCTTTGACCAAAAAAAGTATATAAATTAAGAGTCTGTTCAGTTTTGATAATGAGGGGTTGGTTGTTTGGTTTTTGTTTTTTTTTTTTTTTTTTTTTTAATACTCCCAAGCGTATAAACAGTGGCATGAAAATGTTTTGGTTTTTTAAATTTTTTTTTATTTGTCTCCAGTGATCCCTTTGAGGCAGATGTTTTTACTTCATTAATGAAATGCTAAGGTCTTTCTGGTGACAAAAGAACCTTGCACACAATTAGTGAGAAACGGGCTGTGGGATCTCTGGAGATCATTTAGTCCAACCTTCTGCCCAGAGTTCACAGTACCAGCATCAAATTTATCAGGGTAACACTGACTGTAAAACATGCTACTGCCATTAAGTACAAAGTTACTGTTGTGATGACTCTGAATTTTTCCCAAATTCATTTGTCAGTTTGAAGTGATTTCAGTTTGCTGTGAGAACCATTGGTATGGATCTGTGTGGCTGTGATGTGGCTGCAGTTTTGGGCAGTTTGCGGTTCTCCAATTTTGCATTCTTGCACCTTCAGCCTAACATTGAGACGTTTATGCTCTTTCTCTAACAACATCAAGATCTAACCCTCTAGCCTGTGGACTTTCTGAAGCCCCATGGGAGAAAATGCTGTGCCATAGAGAAAATTACTGTAGGTCTTAGGGGAAAAGGTATCAGTCAAGTCCTTGTGCAGCACAGAAAATCTCAGTTTTATGACGTCAAAGCAGTGGCTACAGGCATGTTAATTACAGCAGGGTTATTAATTTTTCTATGTTTGCAGCAGCAGATTTGATTAGCAGACTGGGGTATTGCTTTGACAATGGTGAATAGCAGAACTTTATTCCTTTTAGGTCTTTACACAGAGCAAATAAATTTAACAAAATGCATAATTATATAGCTTGCCAGAAAGTAATTATGCCTAATACTGAACTTTGTGCAACCAAGAAAAAAAAATCCAAGTTGGAAAAAAGAGCAATTGAACTTTATAAAGTTGTCATTTATATAGAGCCAGGCCAGGAAACTGCAATGGGTAGGGTCCAACTGAATAGAGCAAAAACTAAAGGAGAAATGCAGTTAGTGCACTTGTTCTGGTCCCCTTTGTACTAAGGAATCCTGCCCACTCTGAGGATGTATCTTCTTTTAAACCCTTTTTCCTCATGAGGGTAGACAGGACTGTGTGGACCAGCATTAACAAATCTGACACAGACCTTGTAAAAAGCCCATTTGTGTTTAGTCAGTCTGTAGGTTTATTTTGTTCAGATTCCAGCTGTGCAAATCTTGCCATGGAAAAAGGCTTTCCTATGAGAAGTGACATTCACCACAGTGAAAGTCCTCCTGTTCAGAAATCCCCTTCATCTGACAGGCAAAACCATCACCATCACCACCACACCACCCCCCTCCCCCTTTCCTCTAAGACACTAAAAATTTATACAGGCAACCCAAACTCTTTGCCTCAGGTAGGACTGTAATCCTTGAGAGAGGAGATTTAACAAACTACTTTAAAACTTTAACAACAGCTGACCTTTGCAAGAAGTATTATTCCTGTTCATGTGCTGATTATAGGTCATGAGTAGTGTCTGCTGGAACCATCTCACAGATGTGGTGTGCGGGTCCAGGAGAAACATATTCATGTGCAATACTTAAATACAAAAAAGTTTGTAGGTGATGTTTATTCCTGCCATCACACTATGCCTTGGCTATCTGAAAGCTGTAAACCAGGTAGAGTTTACAAGGAGCATCAGTTTATTTCATTCTCCAAATGGATGTGCTTGAGGCAACAGAAAAGAATATTTGTAAAATCTTCTGAATGGCCCCCAAGGACTAGAGTTGGAGGAGAGACTGAAGGAGCTCATCCCAGGGTTGGACTTACGGGATCAGATCCAGCAAGCCTCAGCAGGGGTGCATGGCACAGCTTTCTCCTCTACTCCACAGTGATTTCTCCTGGATGTCTAATTTCTGAGAATTACTGCAGAAGCAAGAGGAATTTTGCAACTGCAAATTCTGGCTGTCACCATGAGCATAAGTTTCTTGTGTAATAAAACATGATACTGCAGGCAAATGTCAGGGAAAGATATGAACAGGACTTGAAAAGATGGGGAAAGAAAAGATGATGCTGTTGCCTTCTAAATTGAGGGAATCTAAACCTAAGCAAACCTCTAAATCTGCCCCATAAAACTTCAGCAAGGCTCATAGCAACCCTACTAGCAGAAAAGAGCAAGGGGACTGGGTGGGTGTTTTTCTTTTACAAATGGCCACATGAACCACGTGTGTGAGAAAAGAAATAACTGGAAAAAGAAGGCACACATATCTGCTTGCAAAGAAAAGCCTGTTTGTGTTGCTAGCACAGTGGAGGAAATTGTTGAATAACAGTTCATCCATGTAAAAATACGACCTGCACAAGGCTGCCAAGGCTAGTTAGAGCTGAGCAGATTGGTTGTCTATATGCAGGTCAGACAAATTATTGGTGCCTAGGGGCAGCTTTCAGTTACACACACCATTTTGTCCTCCATAATTTATAAAACTTATGGACAGCAGGATACAGGCAAATGGCTCATTGGGGTCCTGGTTACTCCTTCCTCTTTCAGATTCCTTGGCCTCTTTGTGGAAATGCCCTTGCGGTGTTTAGACTTGGAACAGTTCCACTTGCAGACCCTGGGATGGGTTGGAGAAATATAAGTCCTTTTCTGCAAGGGAAATCATAGAATGGTTTAGTTTGGAAGGGACCTCAAAGATCGCTTTTATATTCCTTTTTTTTGGCTCTTTAGTAATAGAGCAAATGGTAACTTCTGGGTTTTTTGTTTGTTTGCTTGTTTGTTTGTTTTAATGGCTTAGCAGGAAGATTTTATAGATCTGTCAGACTGTTTTGAAGTGATGTTTCAGCCCTCAGCTCTGACCTCTTAGATAACACAGAGCTGATTTCTGGAGCATGCCCATATCTCCTGCTAGCACAATAACTTCTTCAAATATGACCATAGTGTGAGAATTTGGGAGAACAGAGAGCCAGCCCCCCTCCCCCCGCTTTTGTTCAGTCCGTTTCAACCAAATTAACAGAATTCTGAGATTATGAACCAAAATTATTCTTACTGTCCTAATTATAAGGCAGTCTGAGTAAATGGAAAAACTGTGCTGCTATCCTTCTGCTTGCTTAATTTGTGTTTTATAGAGAAAAATGGTTTACAGCCATGGGTTAAGAGTCAGAACTCCTGGGTTCTTTTCCCAACATAGCTACTGACTCATATTACTTTTGGCAAGTCATTTAACATCTTTGCTTGGCTTTCTCTTCCATAAAAGAGAGATGTAATAATACTTCAGTGGCATAATTAACTAAACCTCATAAAGTACTTTGAGATCTTTATATGAAATTGTTCTAAATTGTACTAAAATATTGTAATAGTAGAAAAAGCAGGATAATGAAGCACAACCTTTACCAGGCAGTGTGACAAATAGCATGTGCCATGCAGTCCCCCCTCCCTGAAAGGATTCAAGGGCGCATTTGGATAGGACTTTGAGCAGCTTAATCTACTGGAGAGTGTCTTTGCCCATGGCAAGGCAATTGGAATTGTCCAACTCAACCCATTCTGTGGTTCTGTGAAGCTACCGGAGATGCTTGTGAAGGAGGAGCCCAAAATATTCACCTGTCTTGCCAAGGATTTCTTGCTTTGATGGGTGCTGAATGTTGTCTTTTTGGAAGCAGAGAGAAGATGCTTTCTGAGTAAAGGACAGCTTGCAAGGATATGGCTGAGGTACGAGTTCTTCAACTCAGGTTCAGCAGGCTGAAGCAAGAAAAATGCATCCAGCAGTGCAAAGAGTAGGACAAATCTTTGTGCTCTGGCTGTTCCTTCTGCAAGGAAATCTTTGGGATAAACTTCCATCCTTCCCATTTTGTAGCTCTTCTGAAGCTGGTGGAACAGCTTACTTATAACTACCATCTACCCTGTTCCCACAGAGTCCTGATGATTTCAGTGCATTTTCAAGGCAAAGGTGCTGGATGCAAATAAGGGTGCAGGAAATCCAGTTTAATTCAGGGCTAGCCCATAAACCATCCCTGCTGCATTTGGTTAGTTAGCAGGATGGAGAAGTTAACAAATGGGCTCTATCACATCAGCTCCTCAGCTGGGTTTATGGGTGATGAATTGCAGATGCAGGAGGTCCTCCCATGACACATGAAGCCTCACCCTGCATATGGTGTGAGACACTCTAGAGTTAACAAGATTTCTAGGGAGCAACTCATACTGTGCCGCTTCCTGGCATCCATGTTGCCGTGGATCCTAGAGTTAAAACAGAGGCCGTGGAGTCTTTTAGCACTGATCATGTACTTATAAGAAGTCCCAGCATCCCCAGGCAGGATCATGGCCCTGTCAGATGGGCATGGGGGAAAGCCAAGTACATGACTTCCATGGCTTAATTTTTAATTTTGACAAGCAATCTGGCTTGCAGCAAGTAGGGAGTGAAACAACCAGGAGTGAAGTGTGGAGAGAGGCTGGGAACTGAGAGACATGTGGTTTCACAGGTTTACTGGTTGCACAGCCACAGGGTGTTGAAATGTTTAAAGGGGTTCAAGAAATAAATCTCACTCAGGCTCTTTCTCAGCAATGCCTGTTAGCATAACTCAACATCAGAGCAGAAAGCAACCGCTCTTTGTAGGGAGAGTGTGACTCAAAATGGGTTAATCTATCATTCACTTCTCCTCCCATTGCCTTTGCCTTGCTCCATCTGGGATCATTTCTAATCAGTGCCTGGGTCCAGGCATCGTCTCAGCAGCTGGCCCTGATGCAAAAGCACAGCAACCCCTCCTCCTCCCGCCAAATCCAAACCACATCCATACCTTAGTTACGCTGGGAGCCAACCTCAACCTCTGCACAACAGCCCTAGGCTGAGTGCTGCCCTTGGTGCCATACTTGGCTGCTACTTTGTCCCTGGGGCTGCTGAACAACCTCTTGCTTTTCTTGATGCCCACCAGCAGCAGGGGAACTGAGAGCCTAACCCAGTGCCCCATGGCTGGTGAGATGTCTCTGGTTTAGCAACTGGACACAGTCAGGACACAGGCAGTGAGCAGAGGAGTGGAGAGTGTTTTATTTTCCCACTCCATGCTCCTTTTGTCAGTGTAAAGTGTCACATAAGCATAAGCACTACTTTCTATTAGTTTCAAGGCAAAACTCCCCTTTGGGTATGATTTTCTTACCTGTTTTCCCCTAAAAATTCATATGGTCCTTCTGAGGTGGTGTTGCCTCTAGCAAGATACCCAGCTGGGGTTAGAGGAGACTACTATGTGTAGCAGGATGGGACTTCTATGGAGAAAGATACACAAGAAAGCAGAGGTGTCATAAGGAGCCACCAGCATTGTAACAGTTTCCCACCTTGCATTGCTTGAGTCTGTCCTTTGGACAGGGATGGGAAAGGAAGTACAGCTTTTTTCCACATGATGTGTTAAGCAGCAAGAAGTGCAAAAGACAGGCCCCTTGGGCTCTGTAAATGGATGGTTGTTCTGGCTAAAGTCATCTATGCAAAGCAAATATCTGGAGAAGCAGAGTGGGGGTATTCTGTGCCTTATGCAACCCACTTTCAAGGCTTCATTGAGACTATCTCCCACAAATTCCATTGGAGCAGATCTGGGTCTTCCCAAAACAGGTATAGTATGGATCACAGTGCATGTCCATGGGGTGATAACGCAACCCGGGTATATACACATTTTTCTCTGACAGAGGAAGGGCCATCTTGGCACTTTTGTTGAATGTCTCCACAGAGTCTTCCTTTTGCTTTAGGAAGAAATTCAGCAGAAGCCTTCAAACCCCATTTCAGATTGCCATCAAACAGTCCTCATTTACTTTCCAGTTATCTGCTTTGGCTTTGCACCATGCATATCCTCTAAGCCTCTTTGTCCATGGTGGATAACTTGCCTCTTCACGTCAGTGCTCTCTCTGCTTCAGGACAGGGATGCATTTCTTCACTGCTCACTTACCCAATTCTCTGTTACATCACCCTGATGTTCTGCAAGGCCCTTTTCCTGCATCATGCATAGGACTGGCTCATCTTCCTTTGGAAGTAAACTGTGTTCTTGAATCATTAGTCATCTCCTGGTCCTGCCTTCCCTGCTCTGAATGCCACCACATGAGTCATTCCTCATTTTTCTTGGCAGACAGACCCCTGAGGAGCAACAGTTCAGGCTGCATTACTGCTGAATGTGTCATATGATTGAAAGAGTGTTGAGAGACTCTATGCAAGTCAGAAAAGGCTTTCCCAGTGCATGCTCTGCTTCGTTAGTGCCTTCCCTCTGTGGATGGTTTGATGATGTGGCTGTACTTCTTCCAGCAGCAGTACTAGTTTGAACATGGACACCGTTAGATACAGCTCCAGAAGGTGCCTAGACAGGATGGGTATGTCTGAAATGTCATTTCTTCTCTGCCCTGCTGGGAAACAGTGTCCCAGGAGAAGACTTTCTCCCCCTTCTGCAAAACACTTGGCAAAGCCACCAGCTTTTCTTGGTTTGAGCTCAGTGATGGACTTGCCTCCTGGGACATTGCACTCAAAAAAATCAGGTCAGATTGGACAAGACTCTGAGCAACTTGATCTTGTTAAAGGTGGCCCTACTCACTGCAGAGGAGTTGGACTACATTAACTTTAGAAGTCCTTTCCAACCCAGAATATTCTATGATTTTGTGGACTGCAAGCCCTTTGGGCACCATCCAGGGCCCCATCCTTACCATATGGAGATGACGATTTGTCCATCAGTGCTGTGTGAATAGTAACATTTCCTTCAGCTCTGTCATGATGCGTCTGCAGCACTGTTTGCTTGGAGCTAACACTGCTTTAAACACAGAGTGGATGAGGAAGGTGAGACAGTTCACATGGAGGGGCTCACATTTGGCACAGCCCTTCCTTAGGCTTGTGTAACAGGGGCACCCTAAAAATCCTTCAGAGCCTGTGTGAAACTGTAGCTGGACATTTGAGTTTATAGCATATTTAGTAGGCAAAACCCAGACAGGCCAGTTTGTTGCTAACCTGAAAAACAAAAAGGCTGCTGGCCTGTGGCAAAAGCTGGATAGCTTCTCACATGCAGAAGCCACAGGTTTAATGACATGATGTCTCTTTCTTCTCCTTATTTTCCTGATTGGTTACGTTAGTTAAAAGACAAAGTCTGTTCACACAAGCTGCTGTGCAGGCATCTGAATATGTACATGTCTCCTACCATAAAGGAAAGTGATCTGCACAACAGGCAAGCAAAGCAGATCTTAAGTGAGGCAGGAGGGAGGAAGGGATTCTGCAGTCCAGGGCTGATCAGTGTGCTGTAGGTGGGGAGAGTGGCTGAGGCAGATGCATTTGTCTGTAACATTGGAGGAATTTGCAGTGTGCATGGAAGACACAGATTAAATCTCTGGTCACCATCTAGTGGGTTGGAATGAGTTCAAAGCATAGGTTGGGTCATCTTCCTAGTCAGTAATCTTACTGAGCCTAAACCGTTGGTTTCTGCGTTATGCCCACTTACAGCACCTGAGGGTCTGACTTGGTATCCAAAAGGGATTTATAGCTCTTCACAAAGTGTATACTCAGAATTTACTTTTTTTATTTCAATCCAACCTCAAGGAGTGGGATTAAAAAAGGAAGTTAAATTTGGTGGAGAGGCATACCCAAAAAAACTCTTGCAAGATGAAGGTTTAAAATGAACCCATTTACTCAGCACCATGTGGTGGGAATCATGCTTCTTGCCTCCATGGAGTTGGTGAAATCAGTCTAATATACTGTTTTTAACCTAGGGCCTCTAACCTTAGGGGCTCAGTGGAGTCCTGTTGCTTCTAAAGGGAAGTTCACAGACAATGAGAACCATTCTTGTTTAATGTCTGGCCAAGGTATCTCCCTGCAGGACTGTTGCCTATGTTTGTAAATTAAACGTGCAAGCCAACACAGGAGGGTTAGTGCTCTGCTTTCCATCTGACCTCACATGGGCATAGTGTCAGTGCTGGCTGTAAACAAATTTTCTCCCACGAGCAGAGTTTACTTTTTGTTGGGCCCTACAGTAATATTATTTTAAGAAATATCTCAGCTTTCTTGCACTTTCTCTTGCTGTTCACACAGATCAGATCCAGGTTGGCTTTAGGAAACTGGTTGGTTGGGTTTTTTTTTTTAAGATAAGGAGATTTATTTTGGCTTAATCTCTGTCCCCACTTATCACTTCATTTGAGTGCAGACTGTTGTTTCTGAAGTGAGAAGAACATTTCAACAATGATATGACCATTGTGTCTTCAGCTGCCTTTTCCTTTTGCACTCTGATGTTTTTGTTTCTCCACCAAGGTAAACTATTTCTCACATAAATCTACAGACCAGTCTAAGAAATGTAGGTGTAGAAATGATCAAAAGAAAAATGCTGCAGGGTTTAAAAGCTGATCTATAAGGAGGACTGATATTTGGTATTCTTGCAGGCAGGAAAAACACTTCATATTTTATTGCTAATATGTTCAAAGTAATGACGCAACTGTAGGGAGGAACTTGGGAGATGACTGGACAGCAGTAGCGGTCAGATGCTAGCAAAGCATGTATCTTCTTAAGAGAAGGTTGTGTGCTTCAGTTTCAGTTATATGCTTCTCATTTCAACCCACCTGAGCATCTGACAGAAGCCTTCTGCTGTTGTTGGTGATCCTGATGTAGGCCCAAGGTTATCCTCAGAAAGCACATCCCTGCTCGCAATCCAATGCACAGAGATGTCACATACTGCTGGACTACAGTATGGTGCAATCCAAGCTTTTGATTGCTTGTGTGGCAGATCACTGAGGGTACAGACCTACTGAATTACTTCAAAATCTGGACATGTTCCTGTGTCTCCTCCTAATGACAGACTTGTGGAAGAAGATAGTTATCACATTAGGAAGTGCAAACTAGGCTGAAGCCATCTCGAGCTTGCAGAAAACTCCGCCTTTGCTTCTTTCACTTTAGTTAACCTAGGAACAAAATGGTACCCTAGTGCTGGAAAATATGTGTGTGTAACACCATCAGCCTGCTTTCATAATGATCCTGATTTACTTAAAGTTGTAGGCCACTGTAAGAAGATATTTTGAGACTAAGTGCATTTGCAGAACTCATTGCAGCCAAATAATTAAATATTACTGGGACAGCAAATGCTTGCAGCTTGCAGGTCCCATACTTTGCAGTGTCTGAAATGCAGCTATTTTCCCTTCTTTGGAACATGAGATGATTTCATCCTTTCATACTGTCTCCTCTAGCAACATCATTACATGTCAGCTTTTAGGTGGGGACTGCTGCAAATTCATCCAACACACCAGTACTGCTGCTGACAATCCCTAGCTCATATTCTCCCTGAAGCTGTGTTTGCTGAACTAGTATTTAGAGAAGTATCTGTTTCTAATTTGTCTGTCTAATCTGTGCCTAATTAGATCCTTTTGAACTCATCACTCTTCACACCTACTTACATTAAATGATCCTGCTAGTTGGAGAAATGTTGCTGTTGAAACCTTGAGCCATGGTGGTGCAAGTGAGTTCAGAGCTGGGTGTGATGTGACTGTGCTGGAAATTGCTCTGTTTTCAAAGGCCGTATTTTGAAGCTTTGGTTCTAAACTATACTGCTGAAAACCAAGAGGATTTGTCAGTTTTGTTTTGGTTTTGTTTGTTTTTTTTTTTTTCATCAAGCCTAGGCTTGCACATTCAGACCAGTTATTTCTCCACAGAAAGCCCTCTCCAAGATCATATATCCCTTTGCAGTTGTGTATCTTCATTTTCCTGCAGCAGAGGGTGGGTTGAGAACATCCAGTTCCTCATACTCATGATCCAGATGAGTAATTGGCAGCTGCTCTGAGCATGTGTCCTCATGCATGTATAGATATTTATGATCTTCCTTAGTAGAGAGATGAACATGTGTTGTCTCTCAGAACTCCATGGAGTTTCCTTTCTTTTTCACTTTCCTGTGGCTTTCCTCATCACCTACTTGTGGTTCATAGCCACACAGCTGGCGAAAGGGATGTAAGAATGTCTCAGTGTCACGTTGAAGAGAAATGCTGAGGCATCATTTCTGCTGGAGGCAAGAACAGGCTTGGCAGACCAGGGCTCTGCTCGGCAGCTCCGGCATCCCCGTGATCCTTGTTTCCGCAGGTAACGCTGTTACACAACAGCCGCGCTGCCCAGATCTCCAGATCTCACCTTTTGAAGACAGAGTAAGAAAGCTTTTCTGTTATGCTGGAGTTAAGCAGGACTCTTAGAGGAGTTCGCAGCCTTTAACCAGAAGATGGCACAATGTAACCATCTTATAAACCTGGATATTGCCGCGGCCCTTCAAAGAGCTCTCCCGGAATAGAGAGGAGAGTCACTCAGAGGAGAGCTAAACTGCCAGACATTTTCCAAGGGGTGGATGACGGCTCTCATGTGATTGATTTTGCATTGCAGATCACACTTCCTGGGTTCTTGTGCTTCTGCAAATGAATCCAAGCCAATGCATGCTCTGAGCTCTTCCCTCTCCTCTCGTGTTTGTGTGCATGCATGGGTGAGGATATTGCATTTACATCCACATGCTTGTGTGATTTCCTTGGGGTTACACCCACTTCAGCAGGCCTGAATCTGGCAGGTGTGCTGGATGTCTAGCAGTGCACCTGCTTCTTTATCCCTTCAACCCACAGCAAACCTCAGACTCCCACAGATGCATGTGAGAGCCCAAGAACTAATGTATTGGGGACTCTGAGCTGTCATCACTGGCTCACAGTCCGGGTCCCCCTGGCCTGTGTGGTTCACACCTGGGCTCGCTGGCATCTTGGGCTTCCACGTGCTCCCCCTATTGCATTCCTCTGCTCAACTTCGTCTGAGCTTTGGGGACTTCCTACCTGCATTTGCATGACTGTTGCAGTCTCTAAGCCTAGCTGTGGCCTCTGTGGCTTTTAACAAAGATGATGCATTATATTTGCACCAACAGGGCTGTCAAGGAGCTTTGGAAGTCAGGGAATGGCTTGAAAGGGGCAACCTTGCTGAAAGGCAGTGAAGCAGACCTAGGTGTCTCCACTGTTGTCATTTGCTCTAGATGAGTCCCATGACTGGTGTCACCCTGCCTCCCTGGGAGGACTAAAAGTCCAAACCTTCTTTTACAAATGGGAAACCAAGGCTCCTAAGAAAATATGGGACTGGGCATGCAGAAAAAGAACACAGCCAAGGGCTGGAGTCCTCTTTCTGTTCCTTGAGCAGCTTTGATGGTAGCCATTATCAAGCGTGTAGCTTTATCATGGCAAATGCAGCTACTCCCATTGTGCCTCTAACCAAATTCTTGGGCACATTGTATTGTTTAAGCAGTTGGGACATGTAAAACCCTCTGAGTGTCTTGTATGAACAGGCCTGTAGGAGTGCTAAGTATTGTGCTGAGGATGGATTATTTTAAAGGCAGGGCCCAACTAATGTTGTTGATGGTGGTGTTTTGACAGGCAGTAGTTCAACAACAGATCCTAGAGACATAGCTGCATCAGGGTGAATAAGTGAGCAAAGACCAGATACTCCTATAAGTTTCTTCACTTTCTAGCTCACTACCGATATCAAAGTTGCATCGCTGAGTATTGCTATAAGAGATGTGCCCCAGAGTTTTTACATGTCTCCAAGGCCAGAATTGATTCCTAAGACTGCTTTGATTGCTACTGATTTTTTTAATTCCCCCTTTGCACCCTACTCAACACAAACCCTTTGCTTATCTAGGGAGATATAAGTGCAAGAAAACCGTGATGGCTAAAAGTTTGAAAAAATATAATTACTTGCTTGTGTTGATTCTTATCTCAGGGAATTTTTTTCTTTGGCGTGCTTGATAATATTTACTTTAAACTATATTCCTCTGACCAGAAGTTGTAGGGACTAATTTAGGTTTCAGGGCATAAATCCAGCTTTAGAAGACTATAATAATGTGGCAGCTCTTTGCCACTGAATTACATGTTAAGTATCTTACAGTGCAACTGTAATTACATGCTCACTCCAAGCACTGACAAGTAAACATGATTATAACAGTGTCTGGAACCAATGTTTGTATGAATTCTTCAAAAGAAGAGACTTAAGGAGACATATGGGGTTTATTTTCTGGCTGAAATCATGTCATTATTTAGTATTCACACACTACTACTGCACATTGCAAAACAGGCTGTGCAGCGCTTACCAGCTAAGAGGGATACATAGATTTACAAAAAAACAAACCAAGTAAATGTTGCCATTTTCAATGCTTGCTTTTACTCCCTAACACTTCTGGATCTCAGAGGATTTCTCCACATGTGGGATCTTGACAAAGACTTTTGACACGGCCCTAGAAATCATGTGGTTCAGGTCTCATGGCATCAAGTGTAAGGAGCAAAGTGCTGGCATGCTGCATCTGGTGGAGCTCAGATGAATGTCTGCACCACCAGGAGGGTTTAGCAGCAGAGAGGTAAACCACCCATCTGTTGTTCACCCATAACTGAGATATGGTGGCATTTCTCTCTTCCTTTCTCTTTTGCCTTAATGCTGGGGTGAAGAAGGGGCATGATTAGCAAAGGGTAGTTCCTATGGCCCATAGAAACCTGGAGTCTCCTAAACCGCCTTCAGGATAAACTAAGTTGAGGAGGTAAATTCCTGGCAAAGCTAAAACGTGTCTTCAGCTTTCCCTAAACATCATACTAAATCAAACAAATTGATGAGAACATCTCATGACAATGGGAGATGAGTGTTGTGTGCTCATGTAGATATTTGGATCAGGCAGTAGAAACCAAAGCAGCAGATATCCAATGCTGTGTTTGTAAAAGCTTCTGTCTCCAGTCAGGTGAACAAGAGCTCTGGGCCCAAATGCTCCTGAGCAGTGGGAAATCTTAACTCAGAGATGAATTCTGTGGCTATGGCTCATGTCTGATCAGTGTTCTGTCAAGCTTAGCCCATGGACTCATATTTACTCTTTTGGTAAACTCCCCTTGTTACAGGATGATTGTGTCAGCCGCTCACCCTATACCTACTGCATCATTAAGACATGCTTTCCCGTCGTGTGTCTCACACTCTGTGGTGGCATCCAGGGCTTCATGTAGGCATTCTGTCTTGCAGCTCACAGGCATGGTGGCATGACTTGCTATAAAACAGGAGCCTGCATGAGACTGACATTTGAACTGACAGTGAGGGCAAAAGGGCTGACATTTATCTTATGTTCTGTGCTGAAGTTTGGGTATGTCCTCGATGGCAAACCCTCCTCCAGCAACAGCCCTTCACCTCTGTTCCTCTGGGACCGTGAAGTCTGTCCTGCAGCACACGTGTGGCAGGCATACTTTTCTCACACTTTACGCTGCTCTTTTTTGACATGGGTGGCATCCATAATGAAGCACAAAGGTTTATTGGGAAGAACTGGGTGTCTGGGCTCCAGAGGTGCAGCTGGCTGGCAGACCTCAGCCAAGAGGCTGAACTTGCCAGTGCAAGTGAGTGCTGAGGGAGCTGGCATGGGTGATCTCCAAGCCCCTTTCCATCATCTATCAGCAGTCCTAGCTGACTGGGGCAGTTCCACTTGACTGGAGGCTGGGGAATGTGATGCCTCCCATGGGAAGGATGTGGGAACCTATAGACCTGTCAGTCTGACCTCAGTGCTGGGGAAAACCATGTCAGCTCTGAAAAACTATGCCACAAATGCTTTACCCCACTTGGGTATTTACTGCTCACACATTCAGATGAGAATTAATGTTAAAGTCTTTCTCCCTATCCTCTGCAGGCCAACACAGGGATGGAGGGATGGAGTCAGCCCAGGACCCACCTTGGATTATAGAGGTATGAACACAAGCAGAATCAGACCCTGTCTTGCAAAAAAAACTTTATATCTTGCTTTGGTGCTGGAGAGATGAGTGTCCTGTTTATCTTTCATTCCTGGGGATGCAAAGCATTGATGAATGGAGAGGAATGCTGTGAGCTTTGTATCATCCACTTCTCAATTTCTAGCTAGGGGTAGAACAGCCTGTGAAGGAAGAGAGATCAGAGAATCATGGAATAGTTTAGGTTGGCATGGACTTTAAAGATCATCTTGTTCCAACTGCCCTGCCATTGGGAGGGACAACTTCCAGTAGACCGAGTTTCTCAAAGCCCCATCCAGCCTGACCTTGATTACTTCCAGGAAACCCACTTCTCAACAACTCCACAAGTCTGAGCAACTTGTTACAGTGCCTCACTGCCCTCACAGTGACAAATTTCTTCCTTGCATCTAATCTCAATCTACCCTCTTTCAGTTTGAAACCATTAGCCCTTTTCATATCACTACACTCCTTGATAAAAGTCCCTCTTCATCTTTCTTGTAGGCCCCCTTTTAAGTACTGAAAGACTGGTATGTCTTCCCAGAACCTCTTCTTGTCCAGGCTAAACATCCCCAGCTTCTCAGTCTACCCTTAAAGGGGAGGTACTCCAACCCTGCTCTGAACCCTCTTGAGCAGGTCCTTGTCTTTCTTATGCTGAGGGTTCCAGAGGTGAACAGAGCTCTCCATATCAATTGACTTTAGAGCTAGGCTTATTTATGCTGTTAGCAAATCATTCCCAAAGTGGGAATCTGCATGCTGAGGCTGCCAGGGAGCATCTAATCCTCACAGCCCTCTCTTGCCTAGACTCATCATGCTGCCTGCTGGCTACTCTTGTAGGATCTCCTGTGCTAGGAAGATCCCATTACTGCCTTCAAACATGCTGTTTGACTTCGCTGGAGCAGCATGAAAGAAAAAAGAAGAGGTGAAACCAAGGACTTGACCCATCAGTCCAGGTTGAACTGCAGGGCTGCAACTGAGGAACAAAATATTATTTCTGCTGCTAAACAGATTTGTTGTGGAATCAGTGAGGGATTACCTGGAGCTAACCCAGCTTTCTCTGCACTCCTCTTAGGAAACCTGTATGGATCTCTCAGAAATGTGGGTTCTTCCCCAGCATGAGCCTGGCTGTTACAGAAATCCTGACTCATTTATGTATTTTCTTTCTTTTTTTTTTTTTTTTTTTTTTTTTTTTGGGTAGTGTTTCTGGTGTGGATTTGTGGATGCCCCAGGGCATCCTCTTCTCCCCTTTGGATTTTGTTTGCTTCTCATTCTTGCAGAGACAAACATTTGTGTTCAGATTTAGTTAGGGCATTATTTTCTCTTTGATTTAGCATGGCCAGGAGTTACTCCATCAGACTTGACTATTTACTCTTTAAAGCATGTCCCTTTTATTTACTCCTCCAGAGCTGCCTGTTTAATCCAATCTCTTTTCCACTGAATTACACTAGCACAATAACATTGGCCAAATAGGTTCAGCCTGGGTCATGGGTGGCAGAGGAAGAGACTATATTCTTGTCAAATAATAACTCCAGTATTGAAAAAATATTATTTATTGAGACTGGTGAGTTTTGCAGCTCAAAAGGGAGTTACTCTTCCCAGTCAGTATTTGCAATGGTTTTGCAGCACCTCTCTTTGCAAAAAAAACCAAAGCAAATGACCTGAAAATGAGGGTGGAGTCTACTTCACTTTTGCAGCAAGCCTGAGGTTCAACAAAAGCCATGGTAAACAGGTAAAGCCTGGGCAGTGGGACATGGGACCTCTTAGAAGAGGCAGGTCCCAATGCATACCAGAGCTCCACGCCAAAACCCTGGGATGACACTGATGTGTTTGAATCGTAGTGGTGTGTAACATGAATAAAAGCACCCTGGGGAGTAGACCGTGGGGATCAGAGCCAGCTCTGCACTGAGGGCTGGCATCTTTCTTCCCTCCAGCCTTGAGTTACAAATGGTGTGACAGCCGAGGACATCCTTTTCTGGATTTATGGCACATTTCTCCTCTCTCACTGTTGCATCATATCTGTGTTACAAGATTTTTATGTTCTTTGTTACCCTTTTTAAGGAGCAGATCCTTTTGTTCATTATTAGCATTCCATCTTAATTGTTCTTTTAAGTAAACGGACACCTGCACTTTACAGAAACATGAGAAGCTAAGTTCTTTGGTCCACGGAGGTGAAGTTCTTATTCATTTCTGTGGCACCCGATTTACTCTCCAGACATTTTTCTGGCAAGATACTTTGCCACCTTCTAGCTGCCTTGTATATATCTGCTGCTCATCAGGACATCAGCCAGCCCTTCTCTGCTCCTGTTATTTTGGAAACCCGGAGCTGTGAGTTTCATAAAGGCTTGGTTAAGTAAGCAACAAATTTATCTTTGTCTAAAGATAAAAGTGTTTGGCAGCAAATGTTGGCAGCTCATTGCATATTTCCAGGGCTCCTTAGAGTGCTTTCTGCTCTTCCCTCAGTGTGGGGTTAGTTGTGTGGGTTGTCTTGCAGCACCCTTTTCTAAGTGGATCCAGTGTGGTTAATATTTAACCCTGCCTGTGCCTGAGGAGGGTGGGATGGAGGCTCTGCCTGTAGTCCCTGGTGAGTCACATCCTAGTGAATGTCTCTGGGCTGTGGGCAAGCAGGCTGTGATCCTCAGGTCCATCAAGATTTGTCCTCCTGGTGCAGTCGTCCTCCCATTGGCTTTGCCCTGTGCCTGCCAGTGCAGTTGGATGAAGCCGTGGGCACAGCACCAGAATAAAGAGAGTTTCATCAGACAAAAGGTCTCCCCTGAGCTCAAGGGAAGTCTCTCTAGAGTTTCCTCCCTTGTTGCAGCCCCCAAGCCCTGTGTCCATGGGAACCCATCTCTAGACCCAGTCAGTTTTCTCAGGCAGCTCGTCCCCTGGCATGAGTAATGCCAAGCCCTAATGGTGTTGCAGTTGCATGGGCTTAGAGCCACCCACAAGCTAGCACCCTGCCTTCAGCCTTCACTTCATAGAAGACTCATCTCCAAGAGGAGTGTCCTAGAGAAAAAGCATTGAGGACATAGGTTCATCTTCCAAGCAAACCCTGTTGTACCAGAGCAGCCCAACCTGGCTGGATCTGCTGGTTTAGGGGAACCAAGAATAGTTTCTCAGCAAACCCTGGACAAAATGAAGCTCCTGCTAGTTCAAGTAGAATGGAACATGAGACTTCTCAGGATCTAGCACTGCTCTGTACTCAGAGGACAAGTCCTCACCCACTGATGGCTAACCTTCTCCCTCTGCTCACTGGAGAGAGAACAGCAAAGTCCTCCCACCTCATTTTTCAGCAAGCATCCCATTCCAGCCTCTCCTATTATTATTATTTGCATACAGATAGAGAAAAGTGTAGAGATCTCCCAGGAGGATCGTTTCCATATGGTTTTACACATCAGAGTAAACAAGGCATATCTGTCAGCTATATGGTTAACATATTTTTGGTGGTGTTCCTATCCAGAAAATGCAGCTGCATTATATTCCTGATAAAGTGGAACTAATGTTCAGCTTCAGCAAGAATGCTAATAAATGAAAGACATTTCAAACAACACTGATTGAGGCAAAGTGTCATTCCCTCCCACCCCCTCAAAAGGCTTTATTCTTTTGCAGAGTTGCAAAACCCCTGATGTCTGGCCTGGAAATCAGGAAGATTCTGGTCCTGGTTACACTTGTGTGAATCTGAAATGGCTTTATTGGTTTCAGTGGGTTTGTCTGGGCCAGCACCCCAGTCACTGAGAGCAGGGACTGTGCTGTGGCTGGCACCCTGCTTGATTTCAGATTCTTCCTGTAGAAGATTTGGTTTCTTTTAGTTACAGACCCAATCAGAAAGGAGGAGATCATGTTAGCACCACCTAAACTTAGTGCCTCTGACATGGAGCATGTGGCTGTTGCCCAATATTCTATTGTTGACAATTAAAATACAAACATACAGTCATATTTTTGGATGAAACTGTACAAACATTTCAAAACAGTTTATGCATGCAGATTTGTGTGTTATCAGAAAGCACCACACATGCACAGGGAAATCATGGAAAATGCTGAGAGATTTGAAAGGAAATAGTTTGGGAAGCTGTCTTATTTTTTTGACCATAAATCCCCAGACAGTTTCCCTTAACATTCCTCACATCTGTGCAGCAATTAATATTNGGGGGGGCTTGGTTATTTTTTGCATGTCTCCTTTCATGTTTGCTACATCTGTTTTCTAAACCCAGCACAGACAAACTTCCTTGCACAAGAGGATGATGTGAGGTAGCAGTGAGAGGAGATTTAGCCCTTCAAAACTGTGGTCACCTCCCAAAATGGGATATTTAGATTTGGAATGTTCAGAGTCTTCAGCTCAGACAACCCGGATTGTATAGTTGCTGCACAGATAAGTCTGTTGGCTTGATCAGGTTTTTGTTCTCACTTTCAGTGGTTCCAATGTCTCCAATGGGATTATTCTTGTACTAGCCAGATGTAAAAGGAAAGCAAAGTCAAATCCTTTATATATCAGTGTCAGACTGACTCCAAGAAACTGGTGTTGAGTGATATAAAGGACAAGGGGCCTGATGAAGGATGTGTTTATGGAGAACATTTGGAAACTTTAACTACTTGTAGTTTGAGCAAACGCTGAGTAAAAGGACTGCCTGCAAACATTTTAGACTGGATAAAAGCGCAGCGCATACACAAGTTGTTGGATATGATGCAAAGGGATACAAGAAAGAAGAATGACATACAGTTAAGAAAGCAGAAGTAAAGGTCTCATAAATGAATGGCAACCGAGTCTGTCATAAGCTTTTCGTACTCTATCCCTCGTCTGAATAGCTGAGCAACTTCTGGGAGTTTGGAATTGACGTGCTGAGTGCCAGATGTGGTTAATTCCTGCTGTAGCAGTCATGGTGGTGTGGTCATTGGGTGGAAGGGAAGAAAACTTTGTTAGGAGAGGTAATATCTTAGATCTACTGAGAGAAGTCAGACAAAAAGCAGACAAGGTCTGGTATTTATGCATCCAAAACCTTCTCCATCTTCTATCATCTGTATTGCTTATTCTAAACCCTTGTGCATATCCTTCTTGAAAGGAAGGAGAATTTTGCATGGATTGTAGTGGTTTATTGTAATGGGACCTTCTCATACATACCTTGGGGCAGAGAACTCTGAAGCTGTCACTCAGGGAATATTGACCTGTACTTCCCAGGGCTGACTTGAGATGCTCTGGCTCTCCTACACAAAGGAACTTGCCTTTGAGAGAGTTCACCTTAGCCTGAAGAGTTGTCCTCTGCTATAATCCATCTTGGAGACCTAAACTAAGTTGCTGAGCAGTGTGTCTGCCATTGAGACCTTGAACTTCATTTGGCAGCCTCTGGGAAGGCAGCATGAAGGACTCGGACTGCCAGTGAGATGCGTTCCTCCCGGGCCGGGCTGGCTGGCATTCCTCAGGCGCTGCCCATACCATGCTCAGGGCTGTCACGTTTCTCTAGTGCCAAGGAGCGCTGACACAGCGTGCCCAACCTGGCCAGGAGCGACTCCTGGCCAGCTGGGGATGGCAGAAAGCATTTCCTGCAGATGCCATCATGTGCAGATTTAGCATCAATGAGAAATCCAAGCACATTCTCCAGGCACAGAGAGACTGGGTAGTGTGTGCAACCAGTCCACAGGGGAAAGGTTGGGACCCCTTGCCTGGTGATACTTCAGACCAAGACAGAGACCACAAGGTAGTGGGAGGATCCTTTGTGCCTGCAAAAAGCCTTGAAAGCCCCAAGAAAAGGGGTGGTGGAACCTCTTAGCATCCTGTACAGGATACATAGTTTGGTTGATAGGACATTTAATTCATGTTACCATCTTCTTTGCCTGATACTGGTGTTCAAGCTTCATGTACAAAAGTTAACCTCATGCATATGATGAACCATTTGTTTCTTTGCAACACTACTTGAAGCAAAGCATAGTCTGAGGGAACCAGAAGAAATACCAACTTTTACTAAGAAAGAAAAATACAGATTTCAGGACTATCTCACCCTGCTTCATGTTTCCAACTGTCCATACCACCTCTCTGAATATTACCTAGGTTATAGCTAAGTCTCAGTTACCACAGATAGAGGAGATGGTGATTCAGCTCTCGTAAAACACCACTTTCTCTGAAAAACACAGCTTCAGTCTTCACTCTAGACCCAAACCGATCTGCACAGGGACTCTGGTGGTGTGCAAATGGAAAGGGCTGTGTTGTGCTACTTGCCTGCCCAGCTGTGATATTTTCTGTGCTGTCTAGTCACATGCCAAGTGCTTTATCAGAATGGATCCACCACATGAATTTTGCTTCGTTATTCACATTACTTACCTTTCCCCATGCCCAGAGTGATCCCCTAAGCATCCTAGACAAATGCTTAGGCTGACCCCAAACCATGTCTGCTCCCCCTAGTAAGCTGAGGAGGGTTGCATAAACAGGGTGGAGGGAATGTGCCTAATCCTGGCCTTACCTTCCCATCACTTTCATATGGTCCATCAGCTGTGCCTAACCACCCAGTCCTGCACATCCTCTGTCCTGGTGGCATGTTCCTGTGGACTTGTGCCATGGGCCCTTGTACTTCTGCAAGGTGCCATTGCCAACCCAAATCACTTGGATACCCTCAACCTGCCCTGGGGTGCTGAGTGTGATGGGGAAATTCAGCTGCATGGCTAATGCTTACAGTTTGAAAAAATCATGGAAGCAGGTTAGGAATTACAGCCTGGAGGTGTGGTGTCTCCCAAATCATCTGCAGGAAAAAGGAAAACGCAAACCAGTCAAGATGGAAGGAAGAAAACAGGGTAAAAATGTAGTTCTGTGATGATAGAGGTGGGCAGCTTCTGGGAGAAAAGACATAAGAAATCTGGAAAAAAATCCAAGTCGTGGTTTCAGAGACGTAAGGAAAGTCATTCTGGGCTTTGATGTTCACTAGACCACCACAGCCACGCAAAATCTGAAAAGTCATGGTCCAGAAACAGGGCTTTGTGAAAAACAGGTATACAAATGGGCTGTTAGGCTGCTTCTCAAGCTATGTGGAGTCATGTATTTTGTTGCTTAGCGTTCAGTTTTGTTTGTCAGCTCCAGAAAGCTGTTTTCCCACAACCTTGTCTCAGGACCATGGGGTGCAGCAGCAAACTGGGGTTGTTGACTTTCAGACTACTCAATCATCCTGCAAATTACAGCCTGCCCAGAAAAAACACAGCTCTGCACGTTCCTTATTTAGGTAGAAGTGCTGGGAAAACAGCATGAGATTTTATTTCTGATAAACTAGGAGCTGTTTCAGGAATATTAATTATTTTTGTTGTATAAATGTTTTACATTTATTCCTCCACTGCTGTACTGGGAATGAGATGGACAAAGTCTACAGTGTGGTTTCAGACTGTTTTTCAGGCACTCCCAAGCCACTGAAAAAGTAGCTTATGTATATATAAAAATGTGTGCAGATATTTTTGAGTCAGTAGGAGTTGTTTTCTGGTTATTTTAGCCAGCAATATGGAAGCTGTGGGCTCTGTTCCCTGCCCCATATTAATCTCTTTGCAACACCACTTAAAGCTGGACTCTTAAAAAGCTTCTGCATGCCTAAAGACAGGGATTTAAGGGGGATCTGAAGATGTTCAAATGCCTAAAATGCTTTTCAAAATCTTTTGTACCACCTCTGTATTTCTTCATTTTCCAGAACTTCCCACTGCAGAAGATATTTTGCTGCCTTATAGGTGTACTAGGAGAAATGTCCACAGTCTTGGAGATGTTGGAGCTCACAAAGGTACAAATTGGGGTTTTCAGCAAGGAAGTGAGGATGGAAGAAGTGGATCCATTAGAGGTAATTTTTCCTTCCGTGTCCTTCATGAGCTGGATGCTTGATGCTGGATTTTTTTGTATAGCCTTGGTTGGAAGAAGGTATTTTTTTCCAGATTGAAGCTGATTCAGATCCCAGACAGGGTTCACCCCATCTTAGGCAGGCTTTGATGAGAAAGCCATGGTGCAGCTGGAAGCTAAACCTTGGTCTGAGTGTATGACCTAGAAAAATGAGACCATGAGTAGAAGCTCCTCAGTGGGGTCTAACCTGGTGGAAAACCCTCCCATGGTAGACAGACAGCCCCCATCTGAGTCAGAACTGAGGCTGCTTTGGTCTTCAGTCCAAAGAAGATTGTGTAAATAGTTTTGGGGCTGAATAACTTGGATGATGATGTCGTCAGGACAAAGACCTTGACTTCTTTGTGGTGAAATGGCTGGGAAATGTTACAAAGAGGTGTTTTACACATCCCGCCTGGAGTGTGGCATGTGGTTGAACTTTCTTTCTGGTGCAAGTTAAAGAGTGATTTTATCAGAGTCCATGGCATAAGTATGACCATGTAGGTCAAGTCCTGAAGGTTTGCCTCAATCAACACTGTCTTTGAAGTCAATGAGGCTGAAGTTATTGCCTGATAGGAGGACTCATCCATGAATGAACTTTGATAGTAATAATGATGATATAAATAGGTAAAATATAAACCCAGTATTGTCAGCTGCTTTGATTCTGGTTCAGAAGGTTTATCTGTTTGGTCTTGAATGTTTTTTACAATGGTCTTGTGTATCAAGATTTAATGCCACCAGGAACCACTGAGTAAAAATGTTTAGTTATGATAGTCCTGAAAAAAAAAAAAAAAGTTAAGATGGATGTTCAGACTACTTCTTGGCTTGGTGTAAGGGGTTCTCCTGGTGTCTATCACATTAAGTGGTAGTATTAAGACAGCTTCTATTTCAAAGAGGCCTTCATGCTGGAGCACATCAAATAAGAGATCTAATAAATAATAGAGTAAACTGCTGTAAGAGCAGATGCATCAGCTGAATCCTGTTTGAAAGTAAATAATAAATAGTTGTAACAGCTAATCTAAGGAACAAACATCCTCACAGTTTATTTTCCAGTTGGTTTAGTTTAGTTCAGTCCAGTTTCCTTCTGGAATGATTTGCATGCAATCAGAGATCAAACCGGCACAGCTGACCCCAGTCTCGTTCTCACTACCTCCACGGTGGCATTCCGCAGAGAGGGCTCCCTCCTCGCCTTGGGAAGAAGTCTGGTTTGGCAGGGACAGGTGCTGGGGTCCACGGAGGCTGCAGGGCTTCATGTCTTCTTAGGGCTCCGTGGGCTCCAGTGGGTGCATTGGGGCAGGGGGAGAGATACTGTGGGGTACAGCAGGGCCCAGGGCTGGCATCGCTGCTGCCGGAGGCCGAGAGGCACCGGAGGGCTGGCGGATGCTCCGGTGCGCTCCGAGTCGCAGCCGCCGTGCGGCGCGGAGGGGCAGGGACCGCAGGGTAAGCCCCCTCCATTCACGGAGCGCCGCCGGCCGCCGAGGCTTCCCTCCGCAGCTTCCGCAAAGGGTTAAGGGGAGCGGCGGCGCGGAGCGGGCCGGCGGGGAGAGGGCGGGGGCTCCCGGGGATTGGACCGAAGTTTGGAGCGGGGCGGCACCGTCCCGCCCTTCTCGGCGGCTCTGCCCCCACAACCACAAAGCCCTGCAGGGAAAGTTGCTTTATCGCTTGTTTCTCTCGCCCCGGATCCCCCCTCCCCTCCCCTTCCCCAACCCCTTTCCCCTCCTCCCCTCCCTCCTTAAACGGGATTCCGGCCGGGCGAGCCGCGGGATCGCATCATCGGGCATCCCGCGGCTCCAGAGCCCCGT